>NQII01002610.1:324789-454510 GCA_002778355.1 Clitarchus hookeri | reverse complement strand
TTTTTTACCATTAGAGAGCTCTCATGTCGTCCATTTCCAAACTTTTTTTTTGTCGGCGAGACTCTCTTCCAATCCTGGAGTATATTTAATCTCTACTATTTTTCTAAGGTCAATCGTTTAAAAAATAAATAAAACACAACATTTTTTTAGCTCATTTTGTTCGGTAATGTACAACATGAGAAGACACATATACGCTTTGAAAATCTATCTTTTACACTTTGTTTTGTGTTTTGCAAGGCACTGTTCCCCAGCGAGTCCTGATTTCCGTGGGTAATCAGTAAAATGCTTATAACACTGTTCGCAGAGATGAACTTTGTACCCATGCGAAGTAATCTGCGAGTTAACCAGTCGTGAAAAGTTTTTTATGTAACAATAATGCGAAATATTCGTAATTTCGACCTTCACCATCAGAAGATCGATGTGTTCAGGTTTCTCATTCAAACTTTTCTTCTACCTCAGCATAAATCTTGTCCACATACTGCGGATTCAATGACATAACAAATCCGGCTAATACTGACCCCTTGAAACATTGGTTGTCATAGTTGTGGGGATTGAGCTTGGCATGTTTGTATTGGATAAAGTCGGGAAGGTCAACATACTTCGATAGCTGTGAAGGTCCATCCTCTATGTTACATGAAGGTAGCACCTGGCACATATTCATATGCACCCTTAGACCATTAATTCATGAAATCAACACACCACATGTCAAGCACATGTACTTTATTTTGGTGGAGCTCTTTGTACAGTCATGCCACTCATGTCGATGGGCACTACTGCTGAAAGTCTTTTCACAGAAGCGACACCTATAATGTCGGAATGGTTCAGCAGAGGTGGTTGACCATACAGTTGTAGCCGGAACAGAGGTTGATGGTCCAGTTGGCGATGCGATTGTCACAGCTGAAGAACTGGATGGCATTTCTGCTGGCCCTGTGCCAAACATTCCCGAATACACTGGAAATTTCGGTCGATACATAGGTGCCTCAGCTGAAGAGGTACATTATATGACTGAAAGGAAGAAGTCTATGGGTACCACTCCCGAAGAAGTCGATGGTGGCATAGGTACCATGTCCATAGCAGAATACAGCAGTGCTACTGACTGTAGGCAGCCCATCTGGAGAGGTCGATGGCGATGCTGGTACCACTCCTAAATAAGTCGATGGCATGGACATATATCCTAGTAGCTCTGGAAAGTCCAAATACATCATGGATGCAAAATATGTCGTCGACTATACAAGCTAGATGAGAGATCCAAACTCCTCCTTCGACAAACTGGAGATCCCTACAAGGTGTCATTATTTATACAGATTGCATACCCCCTCCCTTCTCTTCTTCTCTCTGCCCACCCATATACCCTCCTACTCTCTCACTCCCCCCATCGCTACACCCCCCTCGACACACCATACCCCTCCACACACAAAGTATGTTGACGACTTTGTCTCGGAAATTGTGCGATGCGAGTCGGTCGTAAAGTACCAGGCAGAAAGTGTACGTATGTGAGGGAATATTTCCATGTGTAGTGAATTCGATCCTACAGTCGATCACATTCGAACTGATACGCTCGGCCTGTTTACTCACGTCAAACTACATGAGCAGGGCCAAACTCTTGAAGGTATCTGGGCTCAGTATCGGGGATTGGGTGCGCCCATAATATGCATTTTGGAATTTAGCGTACATTTGATATGCCAACAGGTACTGACCATTTTCAAAGTTCATGTTCATGTCCATGTAAGGATAGCTTTTGCTATTCAAATATGATTTCACATTTTCTATTTGACATGTGTCGAACTGCGAGCAGCTCACTTTCACATTGTGCTGTCTTCCGGTCTGTAGACCGACAATTGTGTACCTCAGATTCTCGGTGACAAAACTGGACTTCACAATCTAGTTGATGTGTTGGCTTGTGGACAATCCGGGGGAGGTCTCGAGACTCCATGGTATGAAAGCCACATCGATGTTTTTACCTTCTTCCACATTCTTCAGCATATTGATGCGTTCGGTAGTACTCCGCTGAACGTGAGGCAGCGTCCATTTGATAGACTGTAGTTTCAGTTCCAATGTTTCCAGGTTCCCCCCATTACCACATTGGCATCTGCGTTCCTTCATATTGGTTAGGAGCAGTACCAGTTCCTGCTTCGAATTGATGATAATTCGTTTGAAGTCTTTGGCAAATCCCAGTCACATCGCTAGAGGAATGTAGACCTCGAATTTCCCTCCGGAGTTTATAGGGACAATGTAGTCATCTTCTTTCCCCCGTCCTGCCATCTTGACTGCAGACAGCTCGTTCGGCATGAGCTAGAGGTAATTTTTGATCGTGGTCGGTATGCCGATATCTCTCGCCTGGTCTACCTCGACACTGTTGAGCAAATACATGATGCAATTGATGAGGTGGAGAATACCATTGCTCGTTATTTCCATTGATGCTGGGTTGGATACATCTTCTTTCGTCAGTGTCTCCCTGAATCGCGGGAATGACTGACAAGGAAGAGTACAGATATCTTGGTATTGGGTCGCTATCCAAACTTCCGATGGTAACGTGTACGGTCCGATCAAAAATGGCTGGTATGCACGAGGTTCCACTTTCGTGATGCTGTCTTAAAAAACGACTGGCTCGTCGAAGTTTACGTAATCTTTCATGGTGATCGACCTCGAAGTCAAGACCGCGATGGAAAATCTCGTTGGCATGTGTCAACACCTTAGTGATGTGTGGCGTACTGATTGCCGGTTTGATGTGCTGCTTTGTTTTATTGCTTCTGGTCACCATAAGTCTTAATCCCATCTTCCCAATTGCAAACATAGTGTAATTTGTTCATTTCGAAAGTTCACCAACTCTCCATGCTGGTCGACGATCTTCACTACCATCTCGTGTGCTCTCTTCGCGATGACTAATGTAAATTATGCTTTGTGGGGCCACGACCAGTTTTAACCTGGAGGGACCATCGCTGAAAACTCGTGAGATATGTATCGCTCACAAAATTGCAGTTTATTCGTATCGCATTAACAGTCAAGATGTTTACAGGTCACGACCATTCATAGATTTTTCTAGCTTCATATATGTGTGGCTCCAACATCAACATCATTCCGATGTAATCCGGTTTCGTAAATACGATATCTTCGCTGCATCTGATGACATTATTTAGACTATTTGAATTTCCACGTAGTTCAAATTCTGTGTCGGGAGACAGCAAATCTTCGATGTACCTTGCAATGTCATCTAATTCGTAAGAGCCAATGGGCAATGTTACCTCGCGGGAGACATGACCACTTTTCATGAGATACATGTTGCAATTTTTTCATCGATGTTCGGTATCGCATTGTAGGTTTGAAAATCGACCAAACTTATGCACAATTCACCCTCCACATCGATTGAAGGAAAGTGTACAGCACGCAGCTTTGAGCTACGACCCGTCAATGTAAAAGTTATCGATATGGATGTTGGTTTCCGGTCCGTGTATAGCTATTTTATTCAATTACTTGTACGAACGAACAAGGAAGCGAAGACACAAGTGACCGCAGTTCCACATGATAGGCATCTGCTCCATCTTGAAGTTGTAAGTCAGTTTGCAATTCTTTAGGTACAGTCGCAGCTCGAGTGGAGGATGCAAATTACTAAAACTGTTGTAGTAGTCTGCAAGTTTGCCACATTTGACATAAGTTACCCCGTGCGTACCAGGCCGAGCTGACGTGTCCAGGTTTATTACTGCACATTCGTCATGTTTGGGTTTAGGGGGCGAAGCATCTCGCACGAACACTCCACAAAATGAGGAATCTTTAATTTTCGTGCAAACAGTTCCATATCCACATTCGTGAGCAGCCATTTCGGTAGAGAATTCATTAGCACATCTTCCTGATGCGACACTTTTGCACACCTTCCACTGGATATGGCCTAAGGTAGAGGGTCTTGGCCAATTTTTTACCCATGGTGATAGCTTTCATATTTGCATTATGTCTTTGGGTCTCCATCAACTGCTTCCATTCGTTCGATGCTAAGTTGAAGGCTCGCACGATACTGCTTGTGGTTAGGATTAGGCCCCCTTGGGCCCCGAGTACAGGCAAAAGTAGTGGAAAAAATCCACTGGTAGATTTTTTTTAGTCTTGCATGCTTTTCTTCTCTTTTTGACCACTTTTTTTTCACTTACTCCATCCGCTTGCTCTTTGTACCCATGCCCATATTCACTTTTGCCTTCATCACGTTGGAAACGCCCTACGCTGCTATTTTTTCTCCGAGCCCGATATCTGGCGACTTTCTTATCTCGTCGGATTTCTGTGCAAGTATTTTGTCTGACTGGTGCCGAGCTTGTAGACCCTTGTTCAGGGAGTAAGCGATGTCATGTTGCTTGCATGTTTCGTACAGTGTGTTGATGCCCATGTCACAACTTGTTAGCCTCTTAACTATCTTCGTTCCCAGCCCGCAGAACTTGTAGCCAGGAATGTGCAGCTTGAATGGTAGATTGTTGATCATTGTATCGACGATCCTGCTTCCATATATGGTGTTACCTCTTCGAGACATCATGGTGAACTGACCTAAAATCTTATAAATTGGCTCCTTTTATACATTTTTGTTTCAGTATCATTGTAGACTTGGAACAGTACGGACATAAAGTGCTAATGAAGCACCTGCTTTGTTGTTTCTGCGGTAAAACATTTACAGCTTTGCACAGTGTGCATCGAGATGAAGCAACTACATGCAGGATGAAACCTTCAAGTATGGTATTTCAGTGGAAACTTTTTCAATGCTAGTTTACTCTAAGTGATATTTTGAAGAGACATTATAAAACTTGTAGCACTGGTTCTCTGCAACTGCAATCAGCACCGTATGCACTGTAATCAGCACCAAATGCATTACAATCAGCACCACACTCACTGCAGTTAGCATTACATGCACTGCAGTTAGCACTGTACATAGCACCACAAGATAGTAGTGGTAACATTCATATTGTCTAGCAAGATGTTACTCTACCCATACATATTACTACTGAAGATAAAGTTATCCCCCTCGAATCACGACATGTAAGCCTATTTCCGAATATAGTGAGGTTCATCATCGCAGGACAATAACATTGTGGGAAAACATGTGTCCTACTCAGCCTGCTGGAAGAAGATAATTACATTTGATTCAAGAACGTGTACCTGTACTCCAAATCACTCCAGCAAACGAAATGCCAGCGACTGGCACGAGTACTGCAAGCCATAGATGGTGTGGGTTATTTCTCTTGCAGCNATGTGTACCTGTACTCCAAATGACTCCAGCAAACGAAATGCCAGCGACTGGCACGAGTACTGCAAGCCATAGATGGTGTGGGTTATTTCTCTTGCAGCGATAACGAAGCAGTCGTGTCACCGAGTGAAGCATTGCCAAACTCAGTGTTTATTTTCGACGATGTGGAATGTGAGAAACATATTTGCATCCAGGAATACTTTAGCATGGGATGGCATGCGAACTTAGACTGTGTGTACATCAGTCAGACTTATTCGCACATACCCAAACAACTGCTTCGCGATAATGCTAATGTGTTGGTACTGTTTCGCATGGACGATATGCATCAGCGACATGTGTACAGTGACCATATCAATGCATACATTGTATTATCAGATTTCAGAGTCTGTGTGCCTTGTGCTGAACATACAAGTATGGATTTCTGGTGATCGTAAAATACTGGCCTCTATATAATGGCAAGTACTGACGTGGATTCCATCAGTTCATCGTCGACCATTGGAAATGAGTTAAAGCATATCAAAATTCGGGCAGAGTAGCCTCAAACTGCAGATTGACAAAGACGAAAATGGAGGTTGTCTCGTACCAAGAAACGATGGAATTTGCGATGCTGGTAGAATAATAATTCGAAATGTTGGCAAACCCGAATAATCAGAAGATGCTGCTACTAAACATTTCGTTCTCGGAATTACGCAATGTGTTGGCTGATCAGAGCAAATTATTTCGAACTTACTTGTCCGAGCTTGGGGCGAAGATGGATGATGTAAAGACCGAGATCGTCCGCGATTTGATGGCAATGGACGAGCACATAACGAGTGTTCAAAGGGAAATTACCACCATACTGAATGTGGCATCAGCACAAAATGATGAGAACATAAAAATGCTGAAAGATTCCATAGAGCATAAATTCGCTACTTCGATTTCCCGCCTCACCACGAAAAAAGATATTCAAAACCATTGCAACGACATATTAGATATCTGCAGCGAAAGCCTTGAAAGGATCGAAAATCGTTTGTTGGAGACTCACGACTAGACCTATAAAAGAGAGCAAAAGTAACAATTTGCATTCAGTACGATGTTGGACATTGCTAGTTAACTGCATCGAATGATGCAGTCGGTTCGCTCGAAGTATTTGCTCGCCAAGAGAGCTAGACTTTCGCACGACCTTATAAATGAAGAAATCTTTAAGCCGATTACTCGCCATATCGATGTACTCAGGGAGAGCGATGGAGCACCCATAGTCGTGAAGACCGAACTTGGCTGTACTGCTGAGCCTACGAAGAAAAGGAAACATGATAACATACAAATGGATCGGGATGAAGGATCGGATGTGTATTTAGTACACAAGAAAAAGGTATGGGAGAAAGCCCTGAAATCTAATGCTCTGGCTCGATGGTACCTACGATCGTTCACATATCGTAATAATGATATGATGTATGGTGTATACAGGCATAATGATAAATGATTCCTCGGTGCTGATGAAAAGGAGTTTCTACCAGGTGGGATAATCAAAGTAGGCGATTACAAGACATGTGAAACCCCTGGGCTTTACGAACTTATATTTCCCAAGGAGTCCAGGGAGTTTACAAAATCCTACCGGCTTGAATACAATACATTGTTCGAACTCACACATGCACTTTACCAAGATAACAATCCCGAAACCGGTGCTTATAAGGATGGAGATCACAAAAAATCGACATTCTCGCAGACCTTTTCAGTAGCTTAGCACTGAAAAGTGGGGATGGTCTGAAGAAGATATACGTGACAATAACATCGACTATGTGTTTTGGGACGACCCGAACGAAATGGCGAATAGACTGTAACTACTGGTCGCTTCGCAAAGGGTTGGAAATTACTCGCAAACCAATGAGATTAAATCTATCGCCGAATAAATGAAGGAGGGAGACTACATACGATGAGTCGGATGGAAATCGCCCACAAACTGCATGAAGCCACCAAGCACAACTACTGCCATCGCAAGGTCATGATTTGTGGGATGAACGACATGCTTCAAGCCGACCTCGTCGAGATGATAATGTATGCTCGGGTCAACAAGGGCTATAAATACATGCTGACAGTCATCGATGCCTATAGCAAATTCGCCAGGGCCAGGTCGGTCAAGTCGAAGAACGTGTGTGACGTCACCGAGGCCATGGCGAATGTGTTGAGCGGAGGACGCATCCCGAATAATTTGCAAACCGGCCAGAGCAAGGACTTCTACAATGAAATGTTCAAGGCTCTGATGAAGAAACATAACATAAATCATTATTCCACGTACAGCAATCTCAAAGTATTTATCGTCGAGAGGTTCAACAGGACTCTGAAGGGCAAGATGTGGAAGCATTTCGCAGCGAATGGCAGCTACAATTAGCTTGAGTTACTGCCGAAAATAGTCATCGAGTTATACCGTTCATTCTACCACTCGCACGAAGCCCGAAAATGTCAAGGACAACTCCCTGGTTTGGATAGTGTATGCCGTTACGAAGAGGAAGGACCCATGCAAGCCTAAAGCCAAAATCTGTGACCTGGTGCGCATCTCCAAACAGAAAGGCGTCTTCGAGAAAGGATTCACAGCATATTGTAGCCCCAAACTGTTTCGTGTGCGACGTATATGCAACTACGCACCGAGGACCTACCATCTTGAGGATCTGAATAACGCACCTATCCATGGCGGTTTCTGCACTGAGGAGATCCAGCCTACGAAGTTTCCAGATGTGTATTTGGTCGAGAAGGTGCTGAAACATCGTAACGGAAGGGTGTACATAAAGTGGTGGGGTATCCCTGCTCGCTACAATTCCTGGGTCGCTGAAGTGGATATCGAGAGGTAAACTCGCAATGGAAAAGGACGATGTATATAGGCAGACTTTTATTCAAGAGCATATGTGTTTCCTCATGTTGTACATTACCGAATACGAGTTAAAAAAAATGTTGTGTTTTATTTATTCTTTAAATGATTGACCTTAAAAAAATAGTAGAGATTAATTATACTACAGTTTTGGAAGAAAGTCTCGTCAACAAAAAAAAAAAATAAAGAAATAACTAGCAGAATTTATAGTGTCCAATACTGGCAAAATATGTGTTCAACTCGTAATTTAGTGGCCAATGGGCATATACCATTGATTGGTATGTGTTGAGCGATAATTTGTTATGCAGGCCCAACTATTGATTTGGGGAGAGGAGGGTGAGGCTGGCGGAGCGAGTGTGTGAGGTTAATGTTATATGTTCCTCGATTTTTAGAATTTTTAGGGCTAGGTGGTTGANGATGGTGGTGAGGGCGTGAGGACGGTGAGGAGGCGGTTGGCGAGGTGCTGGTTTGGTGAAGGGAAGGGGTGTGTGGTGTGGATGTGGTAGGTGCAGGAAAATGGTCGGGGAGGGGGCAAGGTCCGCTGATCCTCTTTGGTTCGCTTGACCTGGTCCGGAGTCACGAATCCTCCTCTCCTGCTCTGAGGATTCAGTGGCTCATTCTGCTAAGAGTTTCTAATCCTCTTGCTTGACTGAGGATTTTTCGGCTCTTGCTTCGAGGGGCTTCGGATCCACTTTCCTAATTTTTTTTTTGGAAATTTGTTGGTGAAAAAAGTGATTTTTGGGAAAAATAATTAATTTCGGAAGTGGTTTATGGAGTGCATTTTTGCCGCCCCAGGCCGCCGGCTGCGACTACCAATATGGCGGAAATCTCCTACCTCCCATTCCTGAACCCATGTGTCCGAACCGACATACGTATACTACTGACTTACTATAAGACGATCGCACCAACAAGCAAACAATGGTTTTCTGTAGCCGTGATCGCCAAGGCCAGTATGATTTACGAAACTAATTAACTATTTTTTTGTAATTATATGTTGCACTTTTCAGGAACAATCGAAGTGCGTTTATGTGTAAAAAATAAATAGCAGTGAAACAATTTATAACCCGAGAAAGTACTTCCGCTTTTGTCACTTTAACGATGCCCAAACGACAGGGTTGTTGGAAGTTACACAATGTACGATTACATTCTTCTGTTTTCATTTTACAAGACCAGATTATAATTATACTTCGTGCACGTACATTTTGCCTGTAAGGTTCTCTTTCTCTTATAATTTAAAAAGCAAGTACCAAATTCTAAATATTTTTACTTGAGATGGGTGCACTGAATATAACGTTAATTTACGTGCGATATGTTTTGTACGCTAGAACCAAAATGTCGCATACTTTCTATATTAAAATGGTAATTAAATTTATTAGCCAATAGATGGACGTACTTTAGTGATCGATTAATTTTTGCTGTCCCAAAATTTAACAAAAAAAGCTTCCCTAAAAAAAAAAAAAACTCATACCGAGTTTTCCACGCCGTCTATGAATTTCAGGATGGTTATCCAAATAATAAATAATACGACATTTCAAGAAGGTAACTACAAAACCTAAAAGGCTTTGGATCGCTTATCGTGGTCACGCCCACAACGCTATAACCCGATGTTGACAACTACGATTAACATTAAATATATTGAAGTAGTCCTGCAGCGACAAAACGAACTATTATTTTTAATAGTAAGATAATAAAACAACTGAACAGTAGCGTAAGCCAACAAAACATGTATAATTTCATGCAAGGTAGCATACTACTAAAACTCTATTTATATTGTCTGAAGTCGAGGCCACACTACCCACCAGCTCAGAAAAACAACACTCAATATATAAATAGGGTTGATAAAATGGGAATGTTAACTTATTTTCTTCTCATTTTTTATAGCAGTGATGTCAAAAGCCACGTGAACGAATTGAACCCTATTTCAGAGAGAGAGAGAGAGAGAGAGAGAGAGAGAGAGAGAGAGAGAGAGAAAGGTAAGCATAAACCAATAAGTAAACTCACTTGTAGCAGAATCCTTATATGTTACAAAGTGAGAAGTGTGTTAATGTTCGATGCAACCTCCATAAAACATGTGCCACCAAGCAGGCTCGCCGTAAGCTGCGCAAAGTTCATTCCTTTTTTTAATAACGTGCATTCCACAGTAATGAACTCGCGTCCGAATTTACAACAAACCACAGCAATGTAAAAAAAAAATGCTAGTAAGTGTGTCATCTCCGGGGTCAAGGCAAAATCCTCGACCAGCCAAGCCGCATTCCTGCGTAGTTTCCTGCCCACAAGTGTGTGAAGCCGCAGGGTACATGATCTAATACATGCACTCTTGAAGCACTTGAAACAGTGAGAATTGAACCACATCAGTGAAAACAGTGAGAATTGAGCAACTGATAATCAGTGCCAGATAACTAATTAATACAGTGGTTGAATTTCACTGGTTTATTTGTGATTTCCCACTGAATGTCAAAAATTCCCCTGTTATAAATTACTTGTTTCCAATTAATTTGCTTTATTCGCCGGTCAGCAGTAGCTTATCAACTGACTTTCAGTGAATGTTATTTCACTGATTGATATCAATGATTCGGATTAAGAGTGTAGTCACTAACGCGTGCAGGGGGATCAAGAACTGAGGATGTACAACTTCCACCGCAGATCACGTTTGTCAGCGCGTCAGATGGAGGAGTGGTCCATAAAGTGTTTGACCAGTGCTTTTTCGCATGATACTTGACTAAGAACTAACAACGCATAGAGACTTACAAATAAATGGAATAGTGTGATAAGTTGTGATAATTACCACAGATCAAACCAACTGCAATACAAAAAATTGGGATAACAGTAACGAAAAAAGAAATAAAATTGTAACGTAAGTTCGCAAAACATTCCGTAGTAGAGCAAAATACAACCATTTTTATAAAATAAAGTTTCGAACATAATGTAGGTTCTTTAAAATGGCAGCGTTGTTACAAGGCTTACAAAAAAATCGACAGATAAAAAAAAAAAAGGAACGGAAAACTGTTACGCAATTCAAATTTTTGTTTACAATTACGCTAAGGCGGTCAGGTAAATTCCAGATTAATCCCTGTTTATGAACAGGTTAAGTAATTATTATAATTTGCATACTATTTGAAAAGCGACGTAATTTGCTGGCATCAGGTAGAGACAATGATAATGTAATAAAAATATAATGAATTTAAGAAATGATTGATTATAAGAAGAAATTCACGTGATTCAATTTTCCTTTTGGTTTTAAAAAAGAACTGCTCTATCCACACGGCTCAAACTGCACATCGCATGCGCACCGACTGCGACCGCTACTCTTCGCAAACAAACCCGTGTAAAATGACAACCTGTGGCATGCCACGTGAGCTCGGTGGTGAAAATGACTGACTAGTCACTGCCACGGCCACAGCACAATTAAATCGTGGTGATTGTGAGCTCCACGTGAAGAATAAGTACCGATTAAGTTCACATGTGCAACTAACAAAAATTGCCGTTCCGTTTATGTGGCCATTTTACTAGCAGGAAGAGGTATGGCTAGAACACAAACAAACATATAAAATGGAGTGGAGCGTTTTTGGCGGCTCTTAATATCGAGGTCTTGAGAGCCGATGAGGGTGAAGCGATGCGAGTATGGAGTGGCGCCGGAAACGGGAGATCTCCGAGAAAACCCCAGGCCAGCGGTATCATCCGGCACGATTCCTACATGCGAAAATCCGGGAGCGAGTCCGCCACCACTACACCACCGCGGCCCCACAAACACATAAAGAGTACAATTGGTTTCAGTCTGTAAATTACCGGGATGAGTTTTTTATGGGGGGGGGGGGGTATATAAAGGAGGAAAACACCTTGGTCCACACAATAGACACCCATAATTACTTCACTACAAAAATACATACATGACGTTACGATGAGCAGCTGAAGAAGCACGTGCGTACTTAAAAGGAAAAACTTCCGCACTTTCTAATATGAAGTGGCTTGGCTCATGGTCGGCGTTTTTCAATATACTCTCGTCCTCTTTAAGAGGAAAACCTGAGTCGCGAACCTGGTGAGCATACTTCCTAAGCACACAATATGCAAACACACAAAAGCGAATAATGGCGGGGCGGTTCCTTTCACATAGGTGTACACATTCACTGAATACGGGCGTTGAGTCTGATTGGCTATTGCATACTCAGGAAGATTCCCTATTGGCTGGGCTAGCCTGGCAAGTAGGTAATCAGACGCTGTTTGACGAAAGACGTTACGCCATATTGTTGGCAAGTAGAGCAAATTTTTTGGCGTGTGCGGCTGGAGTTGGCGGTGCAAACAGCTCTTTCGCGTCTGTATTTCTAAGTATTCTGTGTCCTAAGCAAGAACGGCTTCTTGGCCACTCACGTTCCAGCGTTAAAACTGAGATGACAGTATAAGTACACGTACGTGCAGCTTACAGAAGTGATTGCGCACGATCATGTAGATAGGCATGTCAAGTGAACAACAGCGCAGGTGAAACAGCCGCTTATACAGCGAACTCCAGTCGCATTCGCCAGCAAAATAGCGTCACTTTTCAGCAAAATGTTGGGACGCTGTTTGCCAATCAGCGCCTGGTAACATACATGCCAGCCGGCATCCCAGCCATACGGGGAACCTTTTGCAGCATGCATTAGCTAAACAGACGCAAGGCCCGTTCCCAGAGAATGGGTACACCTGCATCAAAGGATCGCCTATGACATTTCTTCTCTGTATTCTTTTCTATGTACTTTGTTCCTAGGGTGTATACGCAAAACTAGGAGCCTTCGTTTAACCTTTATGCGAAGAAAATACACATCTTTAGGTAAGGAAGGAACTCAAAGTGAATAATGTCGGTGGCAAGTGTAGCTTCACCGGATTATTCTTGCAATGGGATTGTACAAGTGAATTAAATATCCTCTATTGACACCATTTTACTGTGTATCGCAGTATGGCATAAAACGCGATAAAAAAATTTCAATACCAGTTGTTGTGAACATGTAATCTGTGATGAGAACCTAATTTATTTTGAGGAATTCTGCTTGTGTTATTTACATAACTAGTGTTTGTGTGTTTATAACAGCTGATATTGGCTTTTTTTAGGCACCTGTGAGTTTGTTTCTAGCATTCATTGTTTTCTGTGACTTACAAAATAGTTGTGCAATGGCGTGTGTCCAAAACAGCATTTCATTAAATTACTGAAACTTTAAATATCTACCGCCGATTGGTGAATTACTGATATTCTCTAACAATCAGTGATTTGAAACAACCAAATTCACTGCAAAGCAGTATATATCAATGCAAACCAGTGAAACTGTCTCGCAGAATAAATTCGCACGCTTTCGCCTTCTTCAATGGCTCAGTTTTTACCGATTGGGTTTATTTTTACCGATTAAAGTTTACAGCGCAGTTGAACTGGAACGATGGATTCAGGCCGACAATTTCGCTGTACACCCAACTGGAATGAACTAAAATCACAGAATAAAAAATAGTCGCAGCACAGAACTGATAGCACGCGCAATGCTCGCAGCTTGCTGGTTTATAAGCCGTGATGAGTTTCGAAATGTTAAAGAAAAAGGCACTGAAGTATAAATAGTATATATTACACTACTAAAATATAGTATTTCGCAAGTATTATATTCTTTGGTTCGGCCTACTACCATCAAAATATAAATCAACCCTTGCTCTTTTCAATAAAGCTATAGTCTTCCTTCCTTGTAAAATTTCGAGTCAATATTTGAAGGTCTTACGGTAAATAGTTACGTTTAGTTTATTCCGTTTCGGTTCACATCTGGGTTCGGCCAGGAATTAAACATGATTTTGAAGGAGGGGAGGGGGATTCAGATTTAATCTTCGACTGAAAGGGCCTCTCCTCCACATAAATCTGCCTTTATCTTTCGGCTGATCCAGGCAGCTTCCCCTCTTGATGGTTACGAAGATTATTCCGGTTCTCAGGAGATTGCAGTGCACTGAGAATAAGTAGTGCGACATATGCACCCCCACCCTTCCTGACGCATTTCACGACAGGATTTGGGTGTGTGTGCTGTGTGTAAATAAATAAATAAATAAATATATAGATCCTGTGTCACCGAAGATTTCTGTATCGTTCATATATTCCAAATATATTCCAAGAATACAATTTTTCGGGCGGTTACTTTGTGATTTATAGTAGCAAGTGTTTACTTTTTACCAATTACCGCAATCGTATAGATGTCGCCTAACCAACAATCACTCAAAGATTGCTGCGACAAATGCGTGTTTCCTGATATTCGTATTAAAAGACAATTTCCAAGATACAGAGAACCTTCCTGATGCAACACGCATACCACCGATCTGACCTTAACACGTGAACTTTGTAAATTAAAGCATGCGAAGTTACAAAACGTCAAGTTACTGTGTTAAATGTTAATTAACAGACAGAAATAGTGGCTAAGATATTTTAGCATGAGTCGCAACAAAACAACTACAGCGCAAGATAATATTTCCCAGCAATCAAACGTTTATAGTAAACTCAGAGAATATTCTAAGCACAAACAGCAGCACGACGTGGCAAACAAACATACAACAAATTAAGTTTATTAGTGCGTAACCTTGTTATATGATGGACTAAAGCATCCGGCGTTAACAAAGTTGCGTGATTCCAATTCCTTATATGTAGAAGCAGTAATGTTGTAGTTTTTACTTTAGTGAGTACCTCGTCAACAGTTACTTAAAATATCGCCATCATTTGTCTCCTTTTTATATTTGATATTTTACCACAGATTGAGTATAGAGGTTGAACCACTACTACGACCTGTTTTTGAAAAGTTTACCTCAACGATCTTGTACGGTCCAGTCATTTAATGCGACACTTAACTACAAAAATATAAAGCATGATTCCCTGGGTATTTTCATTTCAGGTATAATAATACTTCCGTATATTTTAGCTTTCTCAGTAACTATTTCATTACGCATTACGTTCTCTGTTAAGTTTTAGCCCTCGTTAAGTAAAACGCGACTTTCGGAAGGAAAATTCATACATAAAATAACCCCTCACAACTTCCCGCGATATACTGTATTCATCCAACTATTTCCATTGATTTTACTGGATATAGCTAGGGTATTCTTTAGCATGGATCAATAGGTACATTTGGACCACTACTTTCTCTTTCTCCAGCCGATATGGCGGGAGTGCAGGATGCTGGTTGTAAATTAACAAAGCAAACAGCAAAATTTCAGCGTGTAGATAATTATGTGCAAATGTAAATATGGCCGTTTTATGGATGGTACTGTTATGGCAGTTGAAAATAATGAAGAAACTCGATAAACTGAATAAATGTTTACTTGATATTTCTTACGAAATTAGTATACGAAATGCTGCATTTTATTTATAGTAAAACTTACTGATATGTGTAGCTAGTTTCCTGTTATGTTAGTATTGAAATTTATATTTGAAACACTTCCTATCCATAACTGCATATATTTTAGTAGACAAGCTGAATGAGATGTTCCCTGTAAATTTAGCAGCGATCTAGGAAAAATACTTTAATGTCTATAAAAATTGTATTAAAAGAGAGATGCTCAATAGTTTGAACACGAATTATTATTCGTTTTGGTTTCTATTTGTTTTACATGTATAACGTTAAGAATTAGAAAATAAGAGACTTAAACTCATTGCCGTAAAATTGTCCGCTCTCAGAAAAAGACGTCGAAATGGAACGAAATTAAAAAAGGATGCAATGGTAACGAATATGGAGACAAATGGTCAGGTACATCACTAAGATAAATGGGCCGTTTATTGGACGAAAAATGTACAGATAGAAAGTATTTTAGTGCGTAGTTGCATTACTCCTAGTGTAAATACATGCGGCGATGCAGTTAGAGATGCAGTCGTCAAGAGGTCTAATGCTTTGCTGCGGAAGATAGTCCCATAGTTGTTGCAACTGTCGCTCCAGATGCTGCAGACACGTTTATGGCTAAAACTGAATCCCCAGCTGACTCCATACATGTTCTATAAACAGGTAGCATTGAGACCAGGCCGACCAAGAAAGGGTGTCTAAAGCACGAAGGCAGTTCTAGGAAACCCGTATTTTATGTCATTAGCCAGTTGTAAAATTGCCCGTTGGAGTCACGCCATAACGGGAGGCACATGAGGCCGCACAATATCCTAAACGAATCACTGCGCTGTCAGTGCTTCCCTAATTAACACCAGAGACGACGAGTATAATAGGAAACAACTCACCACGCTAAGGCATTACTAGTGTCGCTTCTACAACGAAGTCCGGATTCGTGTGCTGTCCAGTTGCCTCTCCATACTCTAGTATTGTCAGCATCCGTGTCTTGATGAAACCTATATTCATCACTAAAGGCGACGTATTGCCATTTGCAGCTGTCCGTTCTGAGTGTAACTGTTTTATGGTATTGTGTGTATTTATATTACAAACATTTTTTTTAAGTATCACAGAATAGACACACTGAAGAGCCAAAAAAACTGGTACACCTACCTAATATCGCGTAGGGCCCCCCGAGCACGCAGAAGTGCCGCAAGACCACGTGGCATGGACTCGACTAATGTCTGAAGGTATGCAGGAGGCAATTCACACCATGAATCCTGCAGGGCAGTCCACAAATCCAATCCACGCCAATTTGAGAAAGGGTTGCACTTCTGTCACGTTTAATGATTCTCGTCAGTCGTCGTTTGTCCCGTTCTTTCACGATTTTCTTCCAGCCGCAGCTATGTCGAGGATGTGATGTTTTACCGGATTCCCGATATTCACAGTACACTCGTGAAATGGTCGTACGCGAACATCCAAATGTTGTCGCTACCTCGGAGATGCTATGTCCCATCTCTCGTGCGCCGACTATAACACCACGTTCAAACTCACTTAAATCTTGATAACCTGCCATTGTAGCAGCAGTAACCGATCTAGCTGCCGACCGCATCGCGTTACTCTGATTGGTTCCATACCTCTGTTATTTGCATACGCACGCCTATACCAGTTTTTTTGGCCTTTCAGTGTACTCTTTTGGTGATTTTTTGTACATCCCGTATCAAACTGTGGATGCCATAAACTAAATATGAGGTCGACCGATTTTCGTCATCCGCTCATGCCACCAACATTGATTCGCCCACCGCCAATACAACTGTTAAAGTCATATGGTCAGCAGTGATGAACGTGTTTGTTAACATATGAAAGAAATACTTTTACTAAATTGAATACATCCTAGTTGCATTAAAAGTAGGGTAGAGGAACTGCACAAATATCTCATTTGTGTACATAAACAATGTTATAACCTCAAATCGTACCTACGTTGTTTCTGATAGCACTATTGGGGCCGCGGTGGTGTGGTGGTTAGAATACTCGCCTTCCACCAAGGCGAACTGGATTCGATTCCCGGCGGGGTCACTTGCGGATTTTTGCATGCCGCTGGTCGGCGTGTTTTCTCGGGAATCTCCGGTTTTCCCGCCCTTTCATTCCGTCGCAGCTCCATATTCACCTCGCCTTACCTTTATCGGCTCTCAAGACCTCGATGTTAAGAGGCGCCCAAATCTCTTCACTAATAGCGTTATTGGTAGAAAGCAGTCCAATGTTGGAACACGGAAAGAGGCTACCGCGCAGATGGCATACACTCTTCCCCATTTCCCCTGTACGGTGGACGCAGGCCTGGCTTGCACTGCAGTTGAGAGACGTGTCACGTGCACCTCCATGACGGAGCGGCTTGCCACACAAGGTGGCGATAACCACCAGCTTCCACTGCGGAGCCTCGCGGCCGACCGAGCGCAGGAGAGCAGTTGTTACGGCGCGGCTGGCTGGTGATGACAGAGGCGGTGACCTTCAGTCGCCCTCGCGCCTCCAGCTCTCTACATCCAGCCTCATACTGGCTACACTCTCTGCAGACTTCACACGGTGGAGATGTGCGTTCTCTCCACGGCCAAGAACTTAACGGCCCTGCCTAACAAGCCGGCAGACGCGAACTTCAAATGGGTAATCTATGTTAAACGAGATTTCTTCTCATTGCGTGAATTTTAAAAATAACTATTTCAAACAAAAAAATATTTGATGTGACATTTATTAGGGAATGTTGCTAAGTCAAGACATCTTGCCGACTGTTTTGTTTAATATATATTTTTTCGAAAATGTAATAATGCAATTTACATAAAACAACAACACTAATACTATTTTTTTTTTCCAAAAATTATTGTACTTAGCAATAGTTTCTGAGAAAGTCCCGCTAAAAGTTTTTGTTTGAAATAGTTATCTTAAAAATTGACGCAATGAGACGGAATTTCGTTTAATAAAGATTCCCCATTTGAAGTTCGCGGCTGCCGGCTTGGTAGTATCCTTTCCATCTTCAATTTTTCTTACAAATATTCTGAATGAAAATTCATGACCAGACATAAAAAGTGAAAGTTAGACATAACATAGAGGACTAACGAATTTTTTTGAAATTTGTACGATTTCCATAAAACCTGTATTTTCCCATGAGGACGCACGCCTATGCCATTTTTTTTGCTCTCCAGTGTAGTATGTTGTTTTATGACATCTGATCTCATGGAAACACCCATGTCTTAATTCGTGTGATACATGTCGGTAAAAACAGTATTTTTTTGCCTGGTTTTACGTCAGCCTGAGGTTGTTAGGTATAGAGGAAAACATGCGTCCTTTGCTCAACCGGCAACTGTGCGTTCTGTATCTCTGTTCTTGTAAAGTACAACAGCAATAAAAAAACGCAACTGTTCGCTTTACACGGCTATGCAAGCTAGTTATATAGAGCGAACTTTCTTCAATCTCTATGTAAGATTGTATGTTCATAAAAATGGGCGACTAACAATCTAATTAAGTCACTGTCGACGAGTCAAATTTAAACACTATGGTAGAAATAGAAGAGCTCGGTTTGGACAACTTGATGGTGTCTCCATCACCAGCCAGCGACTGCACGCACTGATAACACAGGACAGCAAATCAGATGACGATTCCGTGAAAGTGCGCGCTTGCAATAACGTTTCCTTGCCCAAAAAATCCGTGGATTGTTTTGTCAAACTGCAGAGACCGGTATTTTTTATTGATAAATGAACCTTACTGTCATTTGTATCGGATCGAACAACGTGTGCGGCACTTTCATATCCGTTAATTACGATACCATATTTGGAAATTTACTCGATTTAATCACTTCCTTTGTGACAGTGCTAGTCGTCAGTGACGGTACAGGTCCGCACGTGAGGCAGCAGTTCGGGAGTCTGTTGCTCGGATCACGGGAAGTGCCAAATCAGCAGTGGGGTTCGAATGAGACTGCAGTCGTTGCATTGTGTGAATTTGCGGGACGTGAAACCAGTTAACTTTGAGTATTTCACAATCTGCGGGCAGTATTCGGGGCGCTCCCGGGTGAACACTCGATCAATCTATTAAAAATCACGAAGGTGGAAGAGTTCGGCGAGACATTTAGCAATGCAGTTGGCATTTTGTTATTATTTAGTAGTGTAAATTAATAAGGACATTTATGTACTCCTATAGTTAAATTTAATTTCTTTGTCAGAATAATTATGGGACGTCTGTGGCAAGGGGCTGGGGGTCCGGAGCCGGAGCCGACATCATGTTCTCAATCCGGTCGTTCGGCGGCCATGTTGGATCTTCGTGACCTCGACCTTGACCTTTGACCTAGATACGGTGATTTTGTATCTTGAAAACCCAAATAATCCCAAAGAAATCCAAAAATTTATAAACATTTATTTTAAAAATTATTAAAAAATGTATTTAAAAAAGTACATTTCTGGAGGTCCCTCCACCATCACCACCCCGCCAATTTTTTATTGGTTATTTAATCGGTCAATTACTCGCGTCCATTAATTAGTTGACAGGTCTCCACCCCCTTCCAGCCCCCTTCATCAACATACTAAATCTACTGTCCATTTTTTTCTAGTATCGCCCACTAGGGGGCACTGGAAAGTTCAAATATTCCATTACATCAGGTCGCGGGGCATCCGCGAGAAACGTAATCTGTAGCAGCCATTTACGAAAAAAAAATAATTTTTTTTTAGGAAACGAGGCCTCGCATATGTAAGACTCGTCGTTTTAGCGGCAGCAACGATGGCGACGACAGGTGTGGGTTGGTACCACTTGCAGTATTCACGAGTTGGCAGCTGTGAGTTGTACTTTGTTCTTTTTGTACCGCTAACTGTACTAACTGAACACGCAGTCAGCCGGCAGCTCGTTCACAACTATCTACAGCGCGCATATCGTCCAGCGGTGGCTTCACGATAGCTAACAAGACTTGAAATATTTAACACTTGAAACATAATTCTATCATAAATATTTATTATGTCAATCACGCTTATATACATATCAAATGTGAAACAACATATAGTAAAAAAAATTTCAAATGTTTAACCCTTTACACCAAAGTCAATTTTGTAACAATCTACGGGGAAAAGAAAACCTCACACGCAAGTTGCCACGGGAGAAAAACAATTAGCTTGAATTCGTAAACCATGTACATTATGGTTAGTCCGGGAAGGACCCTACCAGGAGACGTATAAGTACGAGAAAAAAAGGGGGGGGGGGCTATGGAGGAGCAACAGAGACCATCCACGGTTCCCAAAATCTGATATAAGCTAGAAACGCACCTGCTTCCTTGCATCCTGTCTTGCGAATTTGCTTCGTGTGATTTTGAGAGCTTCTCCTCTACGCTCATCTTGCTTCCAGACTAGCTTCTCCAGTCTGTTGGCAAGTAAACATTATTTCGCTTCTGCTGACAACTATGTATAGCAAACCCATAACGCGCTTTTAGCGAGCGTAGGAAAAACCGCGCGTGTGTGTTAGGTATAAACGCGCGTCTCCGATAAATTTACATAAAAAAAAAAAACCAACATCCTATTTTGTTAAATACATTTTCCATTTAGTATTACGGCGACTGACCTAGTAAGAAGCGAGTGTGCCGTCAGCTGTCAGCTGTTGCCGTACGTGATACCGCATTGAGCACACGTCGCAANGACCTAGTAAGAAGCGAGTGTGCCGTCAGCTGTCAGCTGTTGCCGTACGTGATACCGCATTGAGCACACGTCGCAACTGTAGGGTTTTCTGAATTGAAATTTTATCTTGTGTTTTATTTACGTGTCTTCAAAAATTATAACCTGGCTTCTAAAACACTTGTGTATCATTTACTTGTGGCTCTGGTGTAAAAATAACCATTTTTTTGATGTAAGAAAAAATAATATTATATATACTGTATATATAAAATTTTCTCCAGAGTTACAAGTTTTTGATGTTCAGCCCGTCCCAAGTCGTGGATGTGCATGGTTAAAACATGTACGCGGTAAGTTTGAGGGGAAACGGGACGTCATAATCACCATACAAGACAGTCACATCTGGGGTCGAGGTAAGAGAGGCCTAGTTGGATGGATGGGGGTGGAGGCCTGTTGACTAATTAACGTATGCGAGTAATTGACCGATTAAATAACCGGTTAAATAAATTGACAAGGGTGGTGATGGTGGAGGGACTTACGGAAATGTACCTTTTTAAAATACATTTTTAATAATAACTTTTTAAATAAATCTTTAACAATAATTGTTAATTTTTTTNGAAATGTACCTTTTTAAAATACATTTTTAATAATAACTTTTTAAATAAATCTTTAACAATAATTGTTAATTTTTTTAAAATAAGAATTTTCAAAATAAATTTTCATAATTTTTAATCAATTTTTGGGATTTTTTGGTTTTATTTCGGTTATCAAGGTCAAAGGTCAAGGTAGGTCACACAGATATAACATGACCGCCAACNCGGTTATCAAGGTCAAAGGTCAAGGTAGGTCACACAGATATAACATGACCGCCAAACGACCGGAATGACAGAGCATGATGTCGGCTCCGGCTCCGGACCCCCAGCTTCTTGCCTCAGACTTTCCATAATTGCGAATCTAATTTTCCCAGAGTGTCTTCCGATACTTTATATTTTTATTGTGTACTTAAGTGCCAACAGTAAGTGTTACTGTACATTTGTTAGTCATTAATTTGTTTTTGCACTGCCCGTTTCCAGCCTTAGACTAATAATTTCCCAGTGATACAGTAAATTGCGCAGATGTGTATTTGCAATGGCATTACACCGTGAGGGCATTACAGAAGGATTGATTCGCTTCAGCGAATTTAATTACACGCCATGTTAGAAACGGGTGTGTGGCAAACGAAAGTTTCTTACCAATTGCACCGTTTTACCTTCACAGCTCATTTCCACAGTTTTCCCGTGCAAAACTACGACATAATTTACTGCATTGCGAGCAATACTACTTTATATTGCATTTAACACCTTTGAATTTTCTCTCTATGTACCAGTCTGGCGACAGCAAATTTACTTTAAGTATATTTCTACTATTTTTTTCTGGAACTAATAGCTAATCGAGGTATCTAAAGTATTAACTTATGGTGTGCAAGGTTGCAGGTTAGAATCGCCGGTAAGTCACGGATAAGTGTGGCGTATTCACGTGCAAGATTAGGTTTAGTTCAAAATTTGAATGCACTTCATAACCAAACAAATGCTAGAAAGTAGAGACATCAAGAATAATCAATTAAATTCTATAATCATGGAAGTTGAATGAAGCGAAAAATGTGTATGTGGCAAAACGACAAATACAAAAATGTTTCACCCACAGACTTATTGAAATCTCGTGGGGAAACAAACCCATTCAAACACAATCGGTGCTCCACAATAAAAAATTAAAAAAATCCGAAAGGATCCATTTTCCCTTTCATGCGTTAAGGCGCCTGCGTTACCGATTGATTATATCGAACAGAGTAGTGACCTACGATATAAGATGACTAACATACATTATGTACGCCCAAATAAAATACAATACTCGTATGCTACTGGGAAAGAGAATCTCCTAGTGCTTTTCTAGTCTCCTGACGTGCAGGTATAGCCAGTAACCCATGTATTGTTTTTCAGAATGTTACAAAAGTGTTATTTTACATTTACACATTAAAAAACATGTCTGATTTATATATATACTTAATATAAGACTACTTCACCAAACTTAAGTGTTAATTTCTAGTCGTGCGTGACTGGCTAAACATAAGAAGACCCACTAGGAATCACACTTTAAGTACACTTTATATGCAGATGATGTGTCTCGTGCATGAAGCTTATAGCAAACCGAGCGTAAGGGAATATAAAGTCTATTCGGGGTTGTTTACTAAATATTTCATATATCACAAGCATTTAATACTTCCGTTAACATAAAAGTATCTTATTTTCGGTTGTATTGAACTTTTCCTTATATCTTATTTATACATTTTAATGTTTTATTTATAATCAATACAAATAAAAACAGTGATAAAATAGGTGTTTTAGTAATTAATACTAAGAAATAGTTCCTAAGCAAAATATTATTGAAACGAGTGCGCACGAATGCGGTGCGTTGCCCCTATGGTGTAATTGTCTATACTTGGATAAGCTTTTTTTCATGAGGCGAAGGAATAACCTGGAAGTATAACTTAAGCAGGGCTTCAGAAAAGTTTGAAGTAACCATGAATGGACTATAATTTGTTCGTAGGCTCTTAGGATCAACAGTATTGTCACGTTCCGTTCGACCGCTCTTCCTCGTGCCTCCTTTTGTCTGGATCCTCGGTGGCTGTGAACGTTATGTCGTCACGCTCAGGTCACGAGGAGGGGCCGAACTGGTGATGGTTCAAAACCCACCCACTGCATTCATGAGCAAGCAATTATAGTGCGTCGAGTTGGTAAACTAGTGGTTTGAGAGCTCCCGACGCCGCTAGTCTCCATGCGTAACCTTACAGTTTGAAACCCAACATACAGTAATACCATCATTGCTCTCAACCGAAGAATTTTTGAATTCATTCCTTACAAAAACAGACTTGCGGGGCCTCAATATATACATTTTTCCTTCGTAAGGAAAGTGACACAGCTCGAAACTTCAAGAAAATGTTTCCTATCACAATATTCCAAAGCGCAATGGTCTGAGGACATCGTTAATTTATGCATCGCGATATAGCATCACACTATGTGTTCGAATCGTAGTTCGAATCATGTTTACATTTCAAGTTATCGCTGATGTAAAATAATACACCATCATTAAATCTACAGGATGAGTATGAAAGAATACCCCAACTTTGAAGGTCTATAATATCAAAACCAAACAACCTAAAACCTTGATTGACCAATCAAATGAACCACGGAACAGTGAAGTTTGTTTACCATACATTCATAAATGTTCAATGTGAACACCACGAGTGGCCCTAACGACATCTACGTGATAATAAAACTCGTTCCACGCTCTTGTCAGCATGTCAGGTGTTACGGTTTGGATGGCGTCCGTAATTCTCGTGTTGAGGTCGTCAATGTTAGCCGGCACTCCCATAGAAAAAAATCGCACGGGGTAATATCCGGGCTTCTTGGGGGCCAGTGATGAAGAGCCTGGTCACCAGCTGCTCATCGACCAATCCAGCGTTGCGGCAACGTCTCGTTCAGGTATCCGCGAACACCTAGGTGCCAATGGGGTGGCGCACCATCCGCCTCTTCTAAATGAGGAAACAACCACTCTGCTACCCCCTCACCACCACAAATAGAGATTTACGGACGCCATCCAAACCGCAACACCGGACATGCTGACAAGAGCGTGGAACGAGCTTGATTATCGCGCAAATGTCGTTCATGGTGGTCACATTGAACATTTATGAATAAACAAACTTCACGGTTCCACGGTGCATTTTATTGGTCAATCAAGGTTGTAGGTTGTTTGGTTTTGATATTATAGACCTTCAAAGTTGGGGTATTCTTTTATACTCATCCTGTAGTCTAGACACCTTTATACCCCCTATCTGTAATGTAGTACGTATTTTTCTTGTTTGTGTTGGTTTGGTTGAAACAACTTTAGTATTCAGGAAAAATTCGCTGCCCAGCCGTCTATAAATACACCGCATTGGCCTGTTTTTAAATAAAAACAGTCATGAGACACCCAAAATACGGTTATGGGGACGAACTGAGTCACAGAATAGTACTTAGCATCATACAGATAGTTACGCAGTAACTTGTCTTTTGTAAAACAGCAAAAATTTACAGAATAGGGCCCTTTATATCTTAAACACAGTTGCTTCGTGGCTGTTTTCAAGACGGAGAGATCCCCGCCATCTTGGATTTACTTATATTTCTCCATAACTTAGTTAACAGAGTCAATATTTAAAAACCAAGGTTGTCAAGACACAGGGTTCATCTTAAGAGGCTGTGACATCCCTTATACAGAAATTATTCGTTTTAGTGTCATAACAGAAGAGTTAGGGTCATTACCGAAAATGTTTCACTATAGAAGCATTACATTTCATGGCTCTGTGCAAATTTTTGTACCTGACATCTAATAGGTTTTCCTTGGTTGTTATTAAAAGGCGAGAATGAATTAATATATAAAATGTGGTATTAAGTTAATTTTTGCATAGTTATGTGTTAATAGTTCATATATAAAGTCCATAATAATGGGTAAAGTAATAAGTTAAACTTCTGTTGTCACATTTAAAAAAACTCCTAAATTTAAATCATGAAAAAATAAATAAAAAAAATCCAAAAAAATAAAATCTTGTAAGTTATTTCGAAAAAAAGTTTTTCTCTCCCGTTACTAGCTTTACTTCTAAAACCGTAATTAAAGGTTGCCTCATCATTTAAACATTTTTGCCCCATAAATGAAACCGTACAAACTTTAAAATCCTGTTAAATACTCCGCTATGTCATGGCAAGCTTTGATTTTTAATGTCCATTCATTAAGTTTGATTACAAAAAATTATAAGAAAAAATAAGATAGGTGGGATTTATCCTCTTTAGGGCGGTTTCTACAGTGACACGGATGCATTTACACATCACGGACGCGGAAACAAGTCGAGTCGTTCCAACAACGAAACGCATGCGGGTACAGCAGCACACGGAAATGAATGAGAGTTGTTCAGCGGCCAACTCTTACGTGCGCGCGAGTGAGCCCGTGTAGCCAACCAGAATTCAAAATAATGAGAAAATGGCAGGGCAGCCGTACATAGGTTGTTCTGAAGACGAACTCGACGGAATACGTAATAAAAGGTGGCCAATGAGTAAATACATTTACATTCAATTGTTTTATTTTACAAAAAAGAGGAAGAACTGCGTATTCTTCTGCTATTTAAGCACAATTACGACGTCCTCTGGTGCAGATTCCAAGCGTAGCTAACTTTTGTAGGCTCAATCAAATTTGGAGCCGCAGTGGTGTAGTGGTTAGACTATTCGCCTCCCACCAAGGCGAACCGGGTTCGATTCCCGGCAGGTCGCCTCCGGATTTTCGCATGTGGGAGTCGTGCCGGACGATGCCGCTGGTAAGTGGGTTTTCTCGGGGATCTCCCGTTTCCCCTCCCCTTCATTCTAGCGCTGCTCCACACTCATCTCACTTCACCCAAACCGGCTCGCAAGACCTCGATGTAACGATCCACCCAAATCTCTTCACTCACTCACTCAATAACCTATCTCCCAAAGTGTTTATTATGGAAGCTATGCGCCCCCAAAATTTGAGTTTTAAATGCGTTTAGTTGATATTATCATAAACCACTTGTGATTAAGCAACAAATCGGCGAATACTGTTTTGTTTAATGAAGATTACGCCTCCAAAAATGCAGTCAGTAGTCTCATCCCATTTTATTTTGGAAATGGCTGTTGACACCCTATGTTTTCATCAGACTTTGTAACACTACGTAATAAGCATTTTTTACAGACAACCCATGAATCAGCAAGTCAAAATTAACAAGAAAGATATTCTTGTTGGAACACTCTCAGATGAACCGTTTATGAGATAATCCATGTTGAACATTCAAAACACAATATGTGTTGCATACCAGGTATGTAAACCACAATACTGAGTAAGGCAATTTAAATGAGGATTTTTCAGGGGCGCACAGCTCCCTTAATATACACTTTATGTGAAAAGTGGTACCTACATTTAAGTCTTATATATTCGTCAGGAATACACTCCCGAAAATTGTCCCCATGTATTAGAATCATATAAAACGTATATAAAGTGCGCGTAAAGATAACGGTGAACAGAGGTGTTACAGAACGACACACAACGATAGTTACGGGTTAATTTAGTATTTTTCAAATCAGTCCTAGAAAAAATCTATGGCCAAATTTGCATATATTAATACGTACACAATAACTGCATTTTCAACAGTAATATTCACATCAGATTAGGGAAAGTATACCACATCTTTAAACGTCATATTAGAAGTGAAGGTGATTTTTAAATAAATTGTAACAGAAATAGTTTTGGTTTGTTTCAAACACAAAGCATTAAAATGCGGAGTTTCTAAAATTACGAGTTAGAAAATAGCCCTAACATGGACGCCTACTTCTTCGGTTGGCTTATCAACAGCAACCATCAACTAGAATTAATGCAATTTTGAACGTTTTATAGCAATAGTTAAATAAATACTCATTCAAACAATATAAATGAGCCTGTTATACTCTTCACTGCTCCCCTTTCTCAGAAAAAATGCGAAATTTTGCGCTACTCCACATTAGGCGAGACCGGGGNAGGGGGGGGGGGAGAGACTGCAGCCCTTTGTTCTACCTAGCGCATGCCTACGTAACAGATGTATAAACTTGTTAATTAATAATGTATTTGGCAATTTCCCTATATCCCTTGAACGACGCATAGGAACCAGTTTTAAGATTCACGGAAACGTTTTTCGACTATGTGGTGGAAGGATATATATTGGAGCGCATGAAGAAACGAAGTTAGGCCTTTCAAAAGTGCTCGATATATTAGTACAAGAGTCCACAATAGGCATTTGCGTAGCAATAAATTATATGTGGGGAGGAGTCGCACGTGTAGCGCACCGCAGTCCCTATCCTAGACGATCCAGACTTAACTATCAGTGGGGTCTCTCTTGAGGGTTTAGCTGTCAGTAGGGTCTCTCCTGAAGGTTCGACTATCAGCGGGGTCTCATTTGAGGGCTCGACTGTCTGATGGGTCTCTCTTGAGGGATCAACTATCTGTGGGGTCTCTCTTCAGGGCCCGACTGTCAGCAGGGTCTCTCTTAAGAGCTCGACTGTCAGCGGAGTCTCTCATGAGGGCTCAACTGTCAGCGGGGTCTCTCTTGAGGATTCAATTTGTCAGCGGGGTCTGTTTTGAGGGCTAGACTACCAGCAGGGTCTCTCTTAAGAGATCGACCATCAGTTGTGTCTCTCTTGAGGGTTCGACCATCAGCAGCATCTCTCATGAGGGCTCAACTATTAGCAGGATCTCTCTTGAGGGCTCGACTATCAGCAGTGTCTCTCTTCTCTTGAGGGCTTGACTACCAGTAGGGTCTCTCTTCTCTTGAGGGCTCGACTACCAGTAGGGTCTCTCTTAAGAGATCGACCATCAGTGGTGTCTCTCTTGAGGGCTCAACCATCAGCAGCATCTCTCTTGAGGGCCCGAATATCAGCAGGATCTCTCTTGAGGGCTCGAATACCAGTAGGGTCTCTCTTAAGAGATCGACCATCAGTGGTGTCTCTCTTGAGGGCTCACCATCAGCAGCATCTCTCTTGAGGGCTCGAATATCAGCAGCATCTCTCTTGAGGGCTAGACCATCAGTAGTATCTCTTTTAAGGGCTCAACTGAGTGCAGGGTCTCTCTTGAGGGCTTGACTGTCATCAGGGTCTCTCTTGAGTTTCTCAAGTGGGAGACATGGCAGACGTTTGCGCTATCTGGCAGGATTTCTCTTTGTGCTCGCTTTTCCCCTTCATCTCCATCTCACTTCATCACCATGGACATTAAAGATATATTTTTTACACGTTTTCCAAATCACTCAACAAAACTTCAAATTAAGTTTTAATATTGGGCGGTAGTTAACTTCATATGAGTATACAAATGAGTCCTTCTTTAAACATTATTTTAGGCAAACAGGAAATAGGGTTTTATTACAATAGTAATATTTGAAAGCGTCTGTGTAATTATATTCATAAATTAATTAAATTTGTAAAGGATATTAGTTTCAGTATTAAGTCAATGGTAACTGATTTGACCATCAAATAAGCGGGACGCATGATTTTGGCGAAAAATATTTTCGTTCGCACAGGCTAGACTTCGATAACCTACGTTAACACCTGCAGCTTCCCTTTGGCTACTTCACTGGCCAGTCATAATCTGATTACTTTCATAGCGAACGCGCGGGATTCGCGAGCAGACATGAGATGCGTAATGCACGGGCAGTCACTCACAAAATATAGTTCTATATATTACACACCTCAGTAAAAAAAATGTTTTGCACCTCCTGTAATTAGTTGCACATTGTGTATATTCGCTGGGACAGTAGACGTATTATAAAAATTCATTCCTTAAGTCTGACGTTGTATTCTGTGCATATAGCACGTATTTTCATCACATATTATCTCTTGAGCCGTGAGCACCCTAGAAACTCAAAAATTCCGGTGGTGCAAACATTTTTTTGAGGCATGTAATACGTTATATTCCATGACTAGTTGTAATCCAAAACACGTTAGTTCAGAACCAATTTCGCGGTTAGATGATTTTAACTCGCACGTGTCCTAAGTGTCTGCTGGCCAATCACGGACGTTCAGTATCAGAGTACCTTTATTCCGACTGGCCCAGTCAAGTAGACAATGTCTTCTCACACAGCATGCAGCCAGTAGCCAAAGGAATTTTGCAAGCTTGCATGTAAGAAGTTGAAGTCTAGCTTGAGCACAGATCTTTTCGCGAAAAAACAGGTGGCTCTGGTTATATAATTCCACTTCTACGATTGCATACTTAATAACACTGTTAAAACATCGTATTTACCCAGTATCCTAGGCTATTGTAGGTGGCCGTGTAATGTTGGGATGTTATTTTTTAATAGCGATGAGTGCGCAGTGAGATAGCCGTGCAGAGACCACGTGGCCAGGGTGGTCTAAAGTCTCTCGTAATCTTGTAGGACAGGTCGCCGCTGCCCGGGACTGGCTGCGGACGTCATTGGTTCGGAAACGGAGGCGAGTGAAAGTCGCAGCCAGTCGCACTCAGCGAATTAGCGGCCGGTGGGTAAACATTTGTCCCTCCCACCTGGCGTGACGACCTGGCAAGGCGAGGTTTCCGGCACGGCCAGCACCCAAACACCTTTCTCGCCAGCGAGCACTGCACTCAGAATAAGAATCCGCACGGACTTATCCATAGCGTTATTTTTTCCGGGTGAAGGGAGTTCATCCTGAGTATCTATTAATATCTATAGGCTTAGTAGCGTTTTATTTTAAAAATTTAACACTGAATATGTTTCAGAGAATAGCAAACTGCAAAATTCGCGTTATTATCGGGTATCGCGCTAGACTTAGTAGTCTTACAACTATAAGAAAAAAATAATGATTAGGGCGGATCGTGATCAAGGGGGCGGGGGACAGGAGCACGGAGCTGTTCATGCTATGTCATTCCGGTCCTCCGGCGGCCATTTTCCACTCAAAATTTAACTTTTCCCCTAAAAATTGACTATTTCCCCCTTAAAAAAACACCGATCCGCCCAGTTGCAAAAACCAGCCGCGGAAAGGCATTTTTCGATTCATCGGGAGAATTTGGGAGACTCGCTTCTCGAGGGCAGAGCAGTGGCGGCCATATATACAAATCGATAAAACAGATTCCAGGATCGGAGCCGGAGCCGACCACTAGTTCTCTAGTTATGTCAGCCATTTTAACCGCTATGATGCATATCGGTGACGTTGACCTTGACACTAGTGACCTTTGACCTTCAATCCAAAAATCCCCTCCCCCACCACCCAAAAACATAAATTCTCAAAATTCAAAAAAAAAAAAAATTTAAAAATTCCAAAATATTTATAACAATCATAAAAAAATTTATTTGAAAAATTATACAATTAAAATGTTTAATGTTTGGTCTTAAAGGGGACGAGGGACTGGAACCGAGCAGCCACCATGCTATGACGTCACTCAACCACCATGTTGTACCCAGGTGACCTTGACCCATTACATTGACCCTATAACCGCGACCTTGGATGACCTTAAAAACAAAAAACTCCAGAAAATGGTAAAAATTGAATAAATTCTTAAACGTCAGCGAGATTATTACATTACTAACTACTACCGCCATCTTAGATCAAGGTGACTTTGTCCTTTGATCTTAACCCCTGTGATCTTTGACTTTGAACCAAAAAATACTTTAAAAATCCCAAGGATTTCTTAAGAATTTATAAAATATTAATAAAAATATTATTATTAGAAATTATTTTTTAAAAATTATTTTTAATCCTTACATTTTTGGAGTTCCCCAAAAGCACCACATCTAGAAGACAACTGACCCCCTCCAATAAATCACATTGTATTAACATTCCCCTCCCCTACCAATGCTTCTCATTGGTTAATTAGTCGGCAGGCCTCCACCCCCCTCGTCTATGCTCATTCTGTCGAATGCACTCCACCCGCCATATTGGTTTTTTGTTTGACATTTGTTTACATTTTCAACACCTAGGGGCACTGATGACTCCGACCAACATGTCAGATCTGAATGACCTACATCTTTTCCTCACATATGCGACCTTGACCTTATGCCCATGACCTTGGATAACCTTGCACCCAAAAATATACTCTAAAAACTTTTATAAAATTAAAAAAAAATTTAAAAAAAAATCTAAAAGTTAATTAAAGACTTGTTTTTTAAATAAATATTTCGATCAATCTCGCAATATTTCCATCAATCAGCATCGCAATCAGCACCTCAATTAGCACCGCAATCAGCAATCCACACCAATCCACACATCAATCCACACACCAATCCGCAGTAATCCATACACCAATCCACGCCAATCAACACACGAATTCAAACCAATCCATACACCAATACGCACCAATCCATACTAATCCACACCAATCCTTAGCAATCTGCTCCACAATCCGCTCCGCAATACTCCTCCGCAATCCTCCTCCGCAATCCACAGCAACCTATGCCAATCCTTCGATCAATCCCAATCCTTCCATCAATCCCAATCCTTAGATCACTCCCAATCCTTAGATCAATCCCAATCCTTCGATAAATACCAATCCTTCAACCAATCCCAATCTTGGATCAATCCCAATCCTTCGATCGATGCTTTGATCAGTTCTTCGGTTTGTCCCCCACCCATATGTATATAAATTACATTCGTTCTCCAACTGTGTCCAAATTCGTACATGTCGACAGAATTAGTGTTTTGTATGCAGTCAACTATACATGCATTTTTATACTAAATTCTTTATTATCATTCTATATGCAGATTTTTATGATAATAGTCGAGTGCTCATAGCATTACTTCAAAGTTGTGAGGGAAAAAAGACGACACAAAAATACAGGAAAACCAATTATTCTATAATAATAATGTATTACTATTTTGTAATTACAATTTCAAAAGAAAGCAGTTCATCTCATCGTACGATATATCCTTAATCCTTCAGTTAACTAATAATTGAAGATGTCTCGTTAATGTGCGTGATATCCCCACGTTTTTGAAAGTCAATCAAATATCTGAGTCTATCAACAAGTTCATTCGTATCTTCGGGAAATAGGTAGCCAATATTCTCTGCATCTTCTGCCTTCTTCGTGTCGCTTGTTGCAGCAAATGTGTTGAAGGGGTGTGTCAGTGTATCGGGAAAATCGTAATCATCGTCTTATTCACCATCACTGTCTTCACGTTCATTTTCATCAATGCTCTCTTCATGGTCATCTTAACCTCCTGTTTTGTATTCTATATTTCATTTGCTTTCCTTTGTAGCAGGAGTTGTATGCTCATCAGTATTTAGAGCCGACGACCAATTATTTTGAAGTTCGTTGACTTCACGCGAAAGTCTTGCAAGTGTACATTCCACATAATTCAACTCTACTGCACTCATTCCGTCTTCAGCATTAACTGTCTGATCATAATCACCTGTTGAATCGGTACCCATCGATGCAGCAAGAGGTATTACCGGCAACACTTGCTGACTTCCTGTAGACGAATCCTTGCAGATCTCGGTATGTTCTTTCAATGTATCGCCTTGCACAAACTGCATGGGACTAATGTCATAATGCTTCATCGCGCGAAAAGGGCTCTTCGTAAAGGCCGTTCTCTCATGCCGATGAGCATTTTGACAATAGGTGAAAACTCGATCGCAGAATTGCACTGTCGACAGCCAGTTAGCGATGAAGCAGATCGCGGCTTCATGATAGTTGCGGTCAAAGGCAGGCCTTCGTATTCGCAATTCATCTTCGTAGTATGACGATGCAACCCTTCCAAATCGATGTTCACCTCACGGTGTCCGAACGTCAACTGTCATTTTTTCCTATATAAATGCAGTTATTTTTACAGCAAAGAGCCTAGCTTGTGCCAACAAAATTGTATGTATAGAATATGGAAGCAATACGAGAAAATCCACAAACTCGTTCGCCCCAGACGAAAACACGCAGATACTTATATAACAATACGTTATTTAAATTTGCTTGTAGGCATATGTATGTTAATATAAATATATAAATTAAAAATATTTTATATTCCATTATTTGTGTATACATAATTATGTATCAAATTAATTTGAAATATTTTTATATTTCTATATTTATGTATACATAACTAACTGCGTGAATTGGGGCATGGATTGGTGTGTGGATTGTTGTGGAATGGTGTGTGGATTGGTGTGTGGATTGGTGTGTGGATTGGTGTGTATTGATGTGGATTGCTGTAGATTGATGTGTGGATTCATGTGGATTGGTGTGTGGGTTGGTGTCGATTGCTGATTGCAGTGCTGATTGCTGTGCTGATTGAGGTGCTGATTGTGGTGCTGACTGATTGAAATATTGCGAGATTGATCGAAAGATTGATAAAATACAAGTATTTAATTAATTTTTTTAAAAAATATATTTTGGAATTTTTATGGATTTTATAAAAGTTTTTAGAATCTATTTTGGTGTAAGGTTATCCAATGTCATGGGCACGAGGTCAAGGTCACAGATGTGAGATCAAGGTGAAGATCGTCCAGATCTGACATGTTGGTCGGAGTCATCAGTGCCCCTAGGTGTTGAAAATGTAAACAAATGACAAACAAAAAACCAATATGGCGGGTGGAGTGCATTCGACAGAATGAGCAAAAGTGAGGGGGGTGGAGGCCTGGTGACTAATTATCCAATGAGAAACATTGGTAGGGGAGGGGAATGTTAATACAATGTGAGTTATTGGAGGGAGATCCTATCGTCTGCTGGGCGTGGTGCTCTGGGTGGACCTCCAGAAATGTACGTTTTTAAAAATAATTTTTAATAATATTTTTTTATTAATTAATGGGAATAAATTTTTAGGAACATTTTGGGATTTTGATGAATTTAGAGTTCAATGTCAAAAGTCACCGGGGTCAAATTTAAAGGTCAAGGTCACCTGGATACAATATGGCGGTAGTAGCCAGTAATGTAATATTCTCGCTGACTTTTATGAATGTATTCCATTTTTACAGTTTTTTTTCGAGTTTTTGATTTTAAGGTCATCCAAAGTCATGATTATAGGGTCAAGGTCATGGGTCAAAGTCACCTGGGTCCAACATGGCGGTTGAGTGACGTCATAAAGTGGTGGCTAGTCGGTTACATTTCCACATCTCCCTTAAGCCCAAACATAAAAAAATTTAATTTTATGTTTTAAAATAATTTTTAAAATATTTTTAAAATACATGTTTGGGGATTTTGAGAATTTTTTGGGAATTTTTGGGTTTAAGGTTAAATATCACTCAGGTTAAGGTCAAAGGTAAAGGACAAGGTCACCGACATTCAACATGGCAGTTAAAATGACTGACGGGACCAAGATGGCTGACGATTGGCTCTGGCTCCGATTCTGGATCCCGTGTATCGATTTGGCATACCCTATGCCTATAAAACCAATAGGGCCACCACTGCTCTGCCATCGAGAAGCGAGCCTCCCAATTCCACCCGATGGATCGAAAAATCCCTTTCTGCAGCTCGTTTTTGCAACTGGGAGGATAGGTGTTCTTTGAAGTAGAATGGGGAATCAAGGGAAAAAAGGAAAAATTTTAATGAAAAAAGGGATATTTTGAGGATAAAATGGGAAATCGAGGGGAAAAAGGAAAATTTTAATTTAAAAAGTAAATTTTGAGGAGAAAATGTTCGCCGGGGGTCCGGAATGACAGAGCATGAACAGCTCCGTGCACCAGTCCCCCAGCCCCTTGGCCCCAATCCTCCATAATCATTATACTAAGAAAATTTACACTAAGAAAATTTTAGCAAATTTTCTACATTATCATATAAGAGCATTGAGAAAGCATGAGTGTTAAAGTTTACTAAAAAAAAAAAAAAAAAAAAAAANAAAAAAAAAAAAAAAAAAAAAAAAAAAAAAAAAAAACCACTGCATATTTATTTGAGTTGGTGGCGCTTATTTTTTGGCTTTTGCAGTGGTGAAGAGACATGTTCCTTTTTGATTTGATTTGGGTGTACGTGTTTGGGCAACTCTCTCTTCAGTTGTTTCCAATTGGATCGAAGTCGTCGTGGCCGTGTCGAAAGAACTGTATTCCCGTCACAAAATCAGTACAATACCTGGATCACAGCTAAAAAGTGTCTTGAAAAAAAGTGACTGAGAAACGTTTTGAGCAATAAATAAATTGCTGCAGTTATAAGTTTCTAATATAAAAACATGCATGGAATGTTATATACTGCGCAGAAACGACGCATGACACCACTGTCCAGCGGCATATCCGGGAAGGGGGTGGGGATAAGATGTAACCCCCTTTTGTCCATAGGTAGTCAATAACTTGTAATAAAATCATTAATAATTCGTTATTTGTGATAAAAATATGCAATTGCTGTACATCATAATGCATGCTATTATACTGCGAGGTAATTTTCTCCTAGCATTTGTCAGTGTGTCAGCACCCGTGATGCCCCCCTCCCTCCTTACAAACCTCAGTTAGCGTAACCTCCCCCCCCCGCCTTCATCCACGAGACAAACTGTTGAAAAATGTCTGACTACGCAACCGTCAGTACAACGGACACACAGTCACCCTGTCACCCTGTTAGATCGTTTCTTTGCACTCTTTCCTCTCTGATGCACGTTCATAGTATTGGAGCCCTAGCCGTCAAGAAACTCATAAAATATTTTCAGATCATACTTTAACAAATGTCTTTCATGGGGTTTGTATGATAACCAGCAGGTACTTGATACATATTTATATCAGATTCAAAATACATCCGCACTGCTTACAATTACTTATACATTTACAAGGTAAAAATAAGAGGGAGATGGGAATGGGGTGGTCTAATGTACGGTATAAATATCGACACAGACATTCGTGTGTATAAATGGTCGCAATTCTAATAAATGCATAATGGCGTCTATTTGTTGGAGTGCCGCAAAATCTGAGCCAACCCTTAGTCCTTCTCTTTTGAGAACTAGTGTCAATATAACTGCGTCAAAAATATCTACAGTTAGTCACTAAAATAACAAAAGTCCGATTATTTCTTTGTAAACACAGTCTAAAGAATTTTCTACTGATTTCTACTTACTTATATTCTACTTACTTATAGGGTCACATGTTTTTCGCGAAAAGATTTCAGGACTACTTGTACTCCAAAACAATACAGCTCAGATGCACTTGAATGATAATCACGGACACTCAGCATCGGAGTTACCTAATTCTGGTTGGCATAGTCAGGCAAGGAACTGTCTCCCGACAAAGACACGTGGCAAAAAAAAAAAGGAAAATTGCACATATGTCATAGGACATTGGAGTCTAGCGTTCGAGTAAATATTTTCGCGAAGAAAAGGTGGCCAGTAGTTATAAATAGGGCATTCACCGCCACTAAGCTGCAGGAAGGGGACAAGAGGACAATCCGGCGGCCATATTGGATATACAAATGGCAAACAAACAAAAAAAAATATACTTAACAGGGACGCACTACTTGTAAACATCAGTCATGTCTGTAACCCTGATCGTGTCGGACAGTAGCTCGGAATTGCGCTCCGTGAACTTCCCTCCACTGAACCTGGATGGGGCGTGGTCCGTTGCCCTCATAGATTTTCAAACCTACTTCTCTGTACCGAACATATATGGACACAATTGTATGTTTCGCTATGTCAAGGAGGACGGTAAGAGAGGCGAGGTGCGTGTACCCACAGTTTTGTATGAGATTGAAGATATAGGCGCGTACTGGAGCCAGAAGTGACGTTGGTGCTATGAGGTAACGCTAATACGCTGCTCAGCGAGATTTATTGTAATGCTCAGACTTCACGGAAAGCGAAACACTTGCCACAATGCTCGGATTCGCGAACAAGAAGTATGAAGCGAAGTAAATACATAAATCCACCCTGCCAGTAAACATTTTCCCGTTAATGTTGTAAGAATAAACTGTAATTTGGTTACGGGATAATACCTCAACGGTAAGCTCAGCCAAACACTGCATGAATCATTCGTGTTGATACATCCAGGCTTTAAGCTGGTGGATGAACCGAAGACGCCAATTTACGTTCCTGTCGTCACGGAGAGAGTACAGGAAGTGGTCGTCTCTATAGCAGACCAAGAAAGTAGTTTGATTAATTTCCGAGGTGAGGAAATAACAGTACGCCTATATTTACGCAAGGATGGGTCTGAAATTTAAGCGATCGAGTACTAAGGTAATAAAAGCAGCTTACGGCACCAATCCGGAAGTCAGTATGAGGCGAACACCCAACGTGTTAACATCTGAAAATGTGCGTTTCCTTAGAAGTTTGGAACTGTCGGTCAACAATTATGAACATAGAAATATTAAACGTAGACGAACCAGCAGGCTTCGAAAATGCGATCACCAAGGCGGAAATCCACACATGCACGCCCTATCTTCCAGGTATGTACGTACTCTCGTCCGAGGTGCGAATCCCGGTAGGTAATTCATATTTGAGGTTCCGTGGAACGATTATAAAGGCCGACGGCGCTGTATCTGCAACAACGAGAATCATCAGAAACGGTATACTGCACATTAGAAGTAGAATCTCACACGAGCTGGTAGAATGTGAAGTCAATGCTGCAAGAGATGTTGGAATTACAGCCACCATAAAGAATTATCTTTCATCGACGCACAACCAACGTCCTGCAGCTAAAATGGCGGCTGGGGAATCAAAGAGGAATTTAAGGGGGCTACGGCCGTCTCCCTTCAACGAACCTCAGCATTCGAAATTTGTAGGAGAGAGCTCGAGTAGTAGAGTTCAATTAAGATGTTTTGGTTAGGCGGTTACAGGGAATCCATAGCAAAAATGTTAAACACCTCAAAGTCACGTGTGGCAGGGGCGTAGCCAGGAACTTACTTGAAGGAGGGGGAGGGAGAGGGGAGGAAAATTAAAAATTTAATTTTTTGAAATAAAATATGAAAGCTATAATATTAAAAATTATTAGTTGAAAAAAATATCTACAACCTACAGGCTAATATACAAATACAGAACTACAAAGAGCTGTAAAATGGGGATTGCAAATTTCTCATACGTGAAATAATTAAAGATATTAGTTTACTTATGTTTAGTTCAAAAATTTATTTACAATCAGTGGGCTAATATACAGATATGGAACCACAAAATGCTGTAAACATCCTTCATTTGCAAGGTGGGGTCACACATTTCTTACATAAAAAAAAATTAAGTTGTATTTTTTTTATATTCTATTTTTAAATATTTTATTTTTATTTCTGGGGCCAAACTCCCGTGGCGCAGTAGAATTGTGAACCACCGGTCTGGGGCACGGAAGGTTCTGGGTTCGAATCCCAGGTAAGGCATGGGTATTAGTTTAAGATAGGCCATAAGTTAGTTTGTAAGCCGTTCCCTGATAAGCCTTCGGTCATATCAGTGGTGGACTTTAATAAGCCCTATACAATACGATACAATACAATACAATTATTACGGGGGTGGGATATGTCCTGATATCCCCCCTCATGGCAACGCGCTTGACGTGTGGTTATAAAGAAGCATTGTGGCGGGCGCTCCTACGACTGCGATATGCATCCCCGAAAAGCAGAACATCTTGCATCAAAATTCTACCTGTAATGATAGGATGTTACTCGCGATGTAAGCGAATTAATTAAACTACAGATGCCACCTGTTATTATCTCCTTTCCCTTAAGGAAACTTCGCGGGAAAGATCTAAAAATGCTGTTTTTAACTTTTTGAATTATTTTTTTCTCTTCGGGTATACTTCATAGGATAAAAGTAAAAAGTGGCAGGTAATTGTTTAATTACTTCCAAAGAAAAAAAGTCGTATTCCTAGAACATTTATTTACTTAGATTCGCATATACGCACAAACGCTTATTTTACAGACAACATATTACTAGGCAGTCCCCTTAACAGCGTGGTATTGAGCACCGGCGAGGGTGAAATGAGGCGGTGATGGAGCAGCAAGGACTGGAAAGCGGGAAGCGGGAGTGCTCCAAGAAAACCCGCTGGCCAACGGCAACATCCGCCACGTTTCCCACGTGCGAAAATCTGGAGCGATCTTGCCTGGAATCGAACCCGGTTCGTCTTGGTGGTAAACGAGTAGTCTGACAGTATCCCCTCCCAGCTGCTGCTTGATAGGAGTAATGGATATAGGAAATATACTGCTATAAAACAGCATAGAAAAATATATTAGAAATATATACATTACAGGAATATATTTAGAATACTCCCCAGGGTGTATGGCAGGATCAACCGCACCACACTCACACTCCAAGCAGTTTGGCAGTAAAACAAAATACATATAGTTTACAATCATATACAACGATCAATCAAAGGTGGATGGTATGAAAAGTAATAGAAACAAAACCAAAAGTAAAAGTTACGTGGCCTGAGAGAGCCAAAGGGTGGAACGTCATAAGATAGATTACACAATGATCACCTAAAGGAATTCCTTATACCATTGCATTACCCAGAAGGGCAAAGGCGCAGAGGTGAAAAGAATGCGTGACTGGCCTTTGGCTGGCCAAAGGAAAAAGTCTGACGCGCAACCTCCTAGGAGAGAGATGTTAGTACAATTGTCGTGACGAAGTATCCGCAGCGGCTGGGTCCAACTATAATCTAAACGGTATAGGAGCTGCCGCGAATGATATCGCGTTAGCCTGCTCGCTTCCTCTAAAATATTGTGGGGATAAATAATAAACAGACAATGAAGAAGCTGGTGAAATATGAATATGTAAATCCCGGAACATAAAATGCACCCATGTATTTGGTGGTGCCTGTCTAAGCTACATCTCTTGATTGTGAGACCTCGAAATGTGACCTCTGATCGTCGATGGGATGAGTTTAGAGGATGCGCTGAAAGGAAAGTTGACGTAATTCAGAACTGGAGTAAGGGGCAGTACCTAGAAAAACCAGCCTTTCACAAGTTCCCAAAACGGAAATCCGTGGCTCGAATCGACGTATTACCGAGCCCGGATAGCAGCGACGGATGGTAGGCACGCTTAGCAGGTGGACTACCAACGATTCAATACTGTGCCAAGTTCATGATATGAATAATTTAGGACATACAGCAATCTAATGACATAGACTAACTTTTTTTTTTCCCCACGGAGTTCTCCAAAGAGTTATTACGCTCTGCAACTATCCATAACAATTCTTAAGCAAAGTAGGCCACCTTACAAAGCATGAAGAGCAACCTAGAAACGGTTCCTATCACAAATTTAGACCATTATGTCAACAAGGACGTGGATTCACGACTCCTCACGCAGTAAATTGTCGTGTTAATGTATGGAGCACGGTCCCACAATTATAAAATTAGTGTCTAAACGCACGTTTCCAGACTGAATAACAATTACACAAATTCACAACCTGTAGTATATTGTAGGATGTAGAGAAAAGTAGAGTTTTATCTTGAAAGCATTCTCCACAGAGTATTTACATCATATGTTAGCTACAGCTTTCTGAAAGCCATTCGTCAAACGAGACATTTGTCCTACAATATTTTACCCCAAAATATTTTACTATAGTAATAATTTACACCTCAGATATTATTCACGAAGTCATTCGCCTAATAATTTCTTTCTTTCTGTCGACAACGTTTGGCTAGAAGTCAACTGCTCCATGTTTGTTTTCTCTTGCAAAACAAAACAAAAATCACTGAAGACCAACTTTTGTATTCGTCGGCGGATCCGATATGATCTCCGCACAACAAATTTTCTGGTTCGATTCCCGCGTAAACTATGAATGTGTGGGAAGTTTCTGCATGTAAGTTAGATTTTAAATTTAAAACCGTCAGCATATTAGACCTTCGGCTTACACGGACAGCGTTGACAGCAACAAAAAATCCTGCCGCCGGATATAAGACTCACGTTCGTTCCTAGAGCACCATAGACGGCGACAATCCCAGTTACCAGCACCATAATATGCAAGGTTAGGTTTCCTTATTTTCCTCTGCTGAACGACAAAGTGAATGAAATTGCGAGCCAAAACCCTTCACCCAAAAGTCAATACTTCGTGAGACAAGATGAAGCATTTTCCCTCTCGCAGCTCAGAAATTTCGAGTGTGAGATTTAATATACTGATTACGAAAGAACATCCTTTATTATCACACAGAAACCTCTGTAGATTTTTCCCTATTCACTATAACATGTAATATCTTTTTTTTTTCTGCGCACCTACTTTAGTCTAGTCGCGGAATCCTTTTTGAAGGGCTGTATGTAACCACAGTCTTCCGCTCTTCGGTTATCTATCGCACTGTCGCCATCAACAAATCCTTCCTCTGTGTGTTAATTATCTCTATCTTTACTTATGGAGCTTTTTAGCGGGATAGCTAAGCCAGATGAGTGGGTGGGGCTCAGAAGAGGGCAGGGGCGCCTTAAACACCAACATAACTCACATGTGAAAACAAAACTCTCATGCATGGTCTACCCGGCATTGGAGACCGGACCCCCGTCGTCGTAAGTTAGCGCTTTGGCAACCTTCACCTTTGGGGGTCGCGATTTACCTAACACCTCAGACTGGACGGAGACACATGCAAATAACTCATTACCACTATATAATAACCTCTTATACGGCAGTCATTAATATTTATATATCTATTTTTTATTTTACTGTTTATTCGACTATTTCTTTCTATACCCGCTGATACTCCACACGTGAAAATATTTTCTTAATTACAAGCAGGCATTACAACACGTTGCTTTCACGCAGCATGCAACCAATCCAGCAGTTTCACCAACATTTAAACATAAAATTAGCTATAATACAATTTTCCATTGCGTTATAAATATTTGCTATTCCTAATCCCTGTCGCGTCCGCGATTTTTCCGGTGCCTGCGTCACGTAAGTCTCGATGCTGATTGGCTGAAAAATTATTTTGTTCGCATCGCGCCTATCGCGCCGCGCTGTTGTGATTCCAGCACGTCACAAGAACATCGGGGCGACGGTCGCCAATGGTCGGGCGGGAGGAGAGCGCATATGGTCGGTTGCATCACGCCGCGCCCCAACCACCTCGGCGAGAAAGCCGATGCCCGATCGAGGTTGCTTCTGGTCGCCAGCAGCGCCATGTTGGGAAACCTGGCCGGGTCCCCGGCTAGTGGGAGCTGACTGGTGGAGGGGATGGAGGGGGTCGGGGAGGAACAAAGGTTGGGCAACCAGCAGCGAAGGAGTCTGCGGAGACCCGTTTGGCGGCGACTTCCTCGGGCGAGAGGAACAAGGCCGGCGGACCGAGGCTCTGGCAGGTCACCGCACCTCGGCCGGGCGTTGTACGTCCACCCTATCTTCTGTAACCTACACGCTGCTGAGCCAGGAGCGCACGCAGAACTTCTTCTCGAGGGCGGTCCGAATTAACCCTTCCGGTCCCGACTTAAGGCTCCCGCCTACCTAGGGTTTTTTCCGCGTTTGAGACCGAGAAGAGCGGGAGCTATGAGCGCGACACTGCCACGCGCATCATGTACCCCATCCGCGGTAAACGCAAGGCTCTCAACTGGCACACAGTGTTGTCGTCGCACTGCGTCTACCTATGGGACTTTCAGCGATGACCCTGTTATTTTATTGGTGGAAAGTCTGTAGGAAGGTTCAGTGCAGGGCCCTTGAGTGGTTTTTTTTATGTATCTGACGCGTTTATTTTGAGATACAGCACTTTGAAAAGCCGTTTTTTTTAAGCCATTTTGGAGTAATATGCTATATACGTGACGTTTTGAAAGTACCCAACAGCCCTCGTCTGAAGTATGTGTCCTTTTCATAGATGAGTACACGGGACGCATGTATATTCGTTTCGTGGGGAAAAAAAATGTATTTGAAACACCCTGTAACGCAGTTCAAGCGCCATGTAGGCGGAAGCCTTAATTTCCGAGCTCATGTGTTGCAATCGTTTCATTTTAGGATGTGCGCTGTACTCGTGTCTCACGAGGAAGACACTTGAAACACAGGTCACTACTGGTTCCTCGTCGTGTACAGTGCCGACCACAAATATCCTTGATGTGCAACATTTCCTTGGACGTGGACAAGAGAAAGAGGGAGGGGGGACTCAACGGGTCAAAGAAGTAGCGAGTCAGTCCGTTAGTCGCACAAAAACTTACTTTTTTTAGTTCATATTTATTCTCTGCAGTGACGACAAATTCTTTTGGTATATTATTATACAATTTATTAAATAGTATAGAAAATAAATTATGGATTGGTAACAAAATAGGTATAATTTACTTACTGCGGTACATATCGGGGTCCTCGCAAGGAAAGGACAGTCCGCTGGTCATCCCAACCTACCTCGCCACATCTACTGCCAAATGCATACACCTATGAAAACCCCCTTATATCTCAAATAGTGCTCACCGAATTTTCAAAATAATCACGTCACTGAACTCGCCGCGTAATAACATGTTATGCTATTGGGAGAAATAGGTATATTACCATTTAAAAAACAGAAGTTTTTATATCGATAGATCGGTAATTAAACATCTCGGAGCAGATATAGATCAGATAGATGGTGTATTATGAGTCTCATAGTGCCATTTACGTGTTCGACATCAACATTTCGATACCTTCAGCAGTTCGGAAGATATTTGTGGTAAAAATCTTAGCTGAATAACCGGTACATAAGTAACAAAATTTACAAAAAATTGCATAATTGATTTTATGCACATACATTTCAACTACAAAAGTTAAAATTTTTATAACTGAAATGAACCTACATATAATCAATTGAGGCGTCCGGTCATAAAACATGGTAACTAACAAAAAGTAAAATTACGGAAAACGCGTTATGCAATTTAGAACAAATATTTGTGTATTACTTTCATAAATTTGATAGTGTTTTATTGAAATATATTTTTTATATATGTTTTAGAGCAGAATTAATATGTAATGATAAGTGTAGTATTTTTTCCCAGAATCTAAAGCGATAATAAGAAGAGAGATACAGTAGATACCACGTTTTACATAACTACAAGTGGAATGGTAGCAAGGTAAATGGTATATACAATTTACCCGCAGTATTTACTTTGACATACACTAAATGAATATGGAAATTAACCACTTGGAATAGAATCAATTTTATATACTGTATTACATACACAGATATTAAGCAAACATTGTGAGAAGAACCAAACGAACAATGTTATAACAGTTTGAGGGTTGTGGGCATTACTGCACGAGTCCATGTATTACATACAAAAATATTTTTAAAAAATTGTGACAAAAACCAAATTAACAATGTTATAAGATAACTGTTTGAGAGTTGTGTGTATTGTTGCACGAGTGCATGTACGCGTATTATTGGCTGCAAGAATTTAACTTCTGCAGTAGCTAGTTTGCCTTATTGGGAGCAGAAAGTAGACTTCTATAGTAGCTATGATAGACATTACGGACGCACTGCAACAGGCTGAGAACGCCATCGAGTTTTTCTTTGTTAACTCTTTGATGTTTGTTGTAAAGCGGTAGTAGCTCAGTATGAAATTGTTTTAGTAAATCTTCTTGGGGAATAGGACGACCTTTCGTCCTGATCAAAATATATTCAAAACCAAAGTATGTATTGCAGACTTTTATGCTGTCTGGATTGTCATAGGTCACGTAAAGTTTAAAAGCTGAAGCTATGATGTTCTTTGGTGGATTGAAAATTTTTTTAAGTGAAGAAATGGTAACAAAATCCTTTTGCTGCATACGATACATGTGAAAGGGAGAAGATTGTTGAGCATTCTTATTCCAGTTTTTGTTTTGGCCGCAGCAGGTGTCTGATATTACTATTAATTTGTCATACTGTATATTCTGCTCGTCGAAGTGTTTCAAAATGCAACTGCCAATTTCAATACTTACCCTACTAGCCGTAGCTTTGTCCCAGTAATATAAATATTCTGTGTTGGATGAACAGTCGTGACTGCTAAAGTTATAGCAGAAACATTTTCTTTTGGCAGGGCCAATGGATAGCTTTGGAAGCGGAAGAGCTTGCTGTAAATCAAACGTAAGCACTAGGGCATCTTTGTAGTTTGGTGCATCTTGAATGAACTTGAGCTCAGCAGCAGCCCTGAAGTGGTGTTTCTGTATGTTTATACTGATTTCTCGTATTTTTCCTCATCTCTGTCCTTTTACGCTTGTGGAAGATCAATATGCATGGAGTCGCAATCCTTACTTGTATCTGTTTTTGGTTTCTTGAATCCGCAATTAAATTCTTCATTAAATATTCTCCTAAATTTATCAGAATCTACAGGAATGAAACCAGTCTCAGAACAGAATGTGGTGTATTCTTTGAAACATCGTTCAACAGTGTACTCCATGGACATATACATTTTGTAAGGGTTCTTATTCCAAGTATAATGACTCTCGTATTTCGGGAGCATATCTATGAAGGTACGAACGTGGTGACCATGTTAACCTCTTTTATCCAAAGGAGGAGCACAGAATCCCGTACTTTTTTTTTTTTCTATATTTACATCAGTTTTAGAGCTTTTTTTTTGTGGTGACCATGTTAACCCCTTTTATCCAAAGGAGGAGTACAGAATCCCTTTCTTTTTTTAAAAACTAAAGTTTCAACTCTTCCTCTGTTTTTTTAGCAATCCATGGGTACTTAATAAAACATGTTTACAAACTCCTACTTTCTCTCAATGTTAATGACAATAAAGTTTCTTCGGGAAGGACTTTCACTCTTTTTGGTTTTTCGTGCAGTTTTTTGGACATCTACAGCACCAAACAAGTACGCATTATACGTGTTATAATTACCAATGACATTAAACTCTTCAAATACAGAATTACGGGTTTCATCATCAACTTGCACAAAACAGTTACCCTGATTTCTGGCAATTTTATTTTTGACCTGTTTGTTGACTCCTCTCTTTCTTTTTCTCCCAACTTTTCTTGGCATGTTCTCTTTAACTGGTTCATCTCTTGAAGCCACAGTGGTTACAGTGGGAACACTGACGCAGACTGGCTGCATAAGAGAAGGCGCTGTGTCCAGGAGCCCGTCTTCTCCAACTGTTGTACTAGTAGAAAGACCTGGTATAAATCCTTCACCAGTTCCACATGGCTTTTGATTTCTGAAACAGTCAGTTATTTGGTACTCAGTAATAGTGCTGATTATTATGTTATTTTTATTTTGCTTGGATATACATAGGAGGCCTATTAAATTTAATACTCAGTATTCCCATATTACATTTTAAAATGATTATGTATTACGGAAATTTTGAAAAAAAAAAAATAATCTGCACGAAAGTAAAACTTGCAAGCCATTCCACAATGGCATTGTGAAGCTTCTAGCTAATTGGGTGTAAAAAACATGGTAACTGCCTTACATACCATGTTTTACCGCCTTCATGTTCTATTTATTTCCATTAATAAAATAAGTAATTACTAGAAGATAAATTTTCCAAGTTGCATTAAATTTTACAAAATGTAATTAGCTACAGTCTCTTGTATTTTGAGAAATGATTTTAAAACTAATGTCATGCTGGGGCCGATATAGAAGGGGCAGGGTGAAGAACATGTTATGTACAACACATACATACCATGTTTTACACCCAAAGAGGTTAGAAAAATAAGGCAATAGTTTCTAACATTTTTATGTACCACTTTAATTCCTGATCGGTTATGCTCAGGATCGAAATTTGGATCTTTATCTAGTTCATCGCATAAATAACTTTCATCACTGTCACTGCCCAAAGGTAATAAACGTCTTTGCATATCACGATCATCCAACCACAGTTGTCTTCGTGCCGCCATCTTTGTTAGTTCACATGTTTTACCTACATTCAACTGCTGTTACCAATGTTATTGTGTTTAAATCTAAAAATTCTACCCTAAGCTCTTCAAAAATAAGTGAATTAGGTTTTCAAGAATCGACTGTAACCAAAAACTCATATTACCAAAAAATGTTAGTTACCATGTTTTACGACCGTACACCTAAATAATTAAATTTTTTTTAAAACATAACTGACAATATTTTTTTACATACAACCATAGTATGCATTATGATTTCCATACTTGATAAAAGTTTTCTCGAAAAATGTGATATTGGCTCTATGTTCTGAACTTTCATTCCGAGGTTTACCCCCTTTTTCACCTTATTTCACTGTAGTAATAGTGCAAACGTAACTTCTCTTATACGGATAACGACGTTGTAGCCACCGTCATGCTGGGGCGTGCGATTGGAGGTCGCGATGAGGCGGAGGTTAGGTTCTGTATACTCTGCTGTTCTGCGACCGCGCCCTTCACTCCGCGCTGTGACGGGATCAGCGACCAGTGACGTGCAGCCTGCAGGCGGAGCGCAGCTGTGGCGCATGCGCGCTGCTGACTCACGTCGCGCGTGTCCTTGTGACGCAACAGGGCGGCGAGCTGCAGCCTTGTTGAGAAGCTGAGTACCTTGTCGCGGGTTCGGCTGCAGCCGGGAGTTCTCGCCAAACATCGTCGAAACTAAGAGTTGGCTCAACGCACGTATCGTTTTCACTCGTGATCGAGAAAATAAGGATATACAGCTCTGATCATGCATGGTCAAGTAGAAACATAGTGCGATATCGCAGCTCCATTCCGATTTGTAGAATCATTTAGAATCATAGATAACGTGTCGACACGAGTGCTGAAGTACATATTGATGAGTTATCGTCGCTTAAATTATTATCAACAATCAAAAACTTTTATTAACAATCAAATATCTTGTGAAAATAAATATAACTGGATACTTCTTCACATAAGATTTTTTTTAACGTCTTCTCTTGTGTCCGTTAGATATATTATAACTTGAGACTTGAGGAATTAGTCGTATTAATCTGTTCCCACCAACGCACTGTTTTATTTAAATTTAAGCATCAGCTAAAATGTATAACTGCAATGAGCTGCTGTTCAAATCCCGCATAGAGTATTTAAACATCTATTCAGTAACCACTAAAGACATTTCTCAGAAATAAACGCGGTGATGTCAACTTTGTGTCTTCTAGTGAGCGAAAGTATTATTGAGAGGATTCATCACGCGCAGTGTGGCTCGGCAGAGGACCTCAAACAGCTGTACTCCCCTCTCCTAGTGCCATGCCCTAGGTCACCGACACAGCGGTAGTTACCAGTTTCTTTCTTTCTCTCTCTCTATCTATCTCTCTCTTTCTTCCTCTCCTTTTCTGATTCGCATCATTAGAGATGTTCAAGATCACAATTTTACTAGCTTACTTTTTTTCTGTGTTAAACGGGACTCGCTCATTTTTTTGAACCGAACTCGGATCGAAACGATGGACCTAACATCAGAATCTCATGGTAGTTTACAGCACATTATAATGATTATACAGAGCGAAGTTCGGCATGTTCAAACCTACTCGTTCGCTCGCTGTCTAATTATAATGTTTGCTGGTGCGACATTGCAATGGCGCACACACTCATCGTAAATATACGCAGCTCTTTGAGAAACAATGTCCTTATATGCACGGCACATAAAGGAATTAGATGTCATAGATATTATCCATAAAGAAAAGCCTCACGTATATGGATGGTATATCTCTTTTTAATGTAATGATAGCGAACTAAATATGAGTGCATTATAAGAAACAAGATCTACATCTTGTGAGTTGCTCAGTTAAAAGTTAATGCATAAAACAGGCTGATTAAAGACAAAAAAAGTACAGTTATTCGGAATAACTATGTTGTCAACGTTACGTGACAAAACCGAATTAGTTGAGAGAAAATAAAAACACCAAGGGAACTGGGCAGCCCGCATTTTCGCTGCCTCTAAGAGCCATATGCGTAGTTGGTTGATATTCGAGCGGGAGTAAGTATTTAACTTCAAATACCTACTTTAATACTACTCATTCAAACACGCTCATCTCTCATCTTTCAACATAAAGTTTCTTCCTGGTGTACACGTCCTACCAGTAGGGTCTGCATCGCCTTGGCAATAATCCTTTATCAAAATATTTTCAGCGATTACAAAGAGAGATAAAAATGGCATTTCGTTTATCGGCACTACAAATATTCTCAAGGAAAACAAAATAAATGTAATGTAACTTCCCGGAAAATAGTTCTATACATAAAAGAATTCCAAAATAATTTCCATTGTAGTGATTAATTAATATCTTACACTGATTTGAGTACAACTAAATTTTCAATAGTAAATAATCTTGCATGTAACTGTGCAACTTGTAATCAGTAATGTAGTTTTAGCAGCAGCAGTAATTCGTCTTAATACTTTTTGTCAGGCTCGCCGTCAGCGCCTTCTCGTCATTTGGTAGGTTGCAAGGTTTATTTTTGGATGTCGGTGTTTGCGAAATTGTTAGGTATACATTATCTGATGTTGACACATATCCCGATTTGCAGCTCCAGTCCCGCCAGTAGTGTATACACTGAGGCGACAAAAGTCATGGGATACCTCCTACTATCATGTCGGATCTCCTTTTGTCTGGCGAAGTGCAGCAACTCGACGTGGCATGGACTCAACAAGTCGTTGGAAGTCCCCAGCAGAAATATTGAGCTATGCTGCCTCTATAGACGTCCATAATTGCGAAAGTGTTGCTGGTGCAGGATTATATGCACGAACTGACTTCTCGATTACGTCCCATAAATGTTCGATGGGATTCATGTCAGGCGATCTTGGTGGCCAAATCATTTGCTGGAATTGTCCAGAATGTTCTTCAAACCAATCGCGAACAGTTGTGGCCCGGTGACATGGTGCATTGTCATCCATAACAATTCCATCGTTGTTTGGGTACATGCATTNGTTGTTTGGGTACATGAAGTCCATGAATGGTTGCAAGTGGTCTCCAATTAGCAGAACATAACCCTTTCCAGTCAATGATCGGTTCAGTTGGACCAGAGCACCCAGTCCATTCCATGTAAAAACAGCCCACACCATTATGGAGCCACCGCCAGCTTGCACAGTTCCTTGTTGACAACTTGGGTCCAAGGATTAGTGGGGTCTGCACCACACTCGAACCCTACCATCAGCTCTTACCAACTGAAATCGGGACTCATCTGACCAAGCCACGGTTTTCCAGTCGTCTAGGGTCCAACCGATATGGTCACGGACCCAGGAGAGGCGCTGCAGGCAATGTTGTGCTGTTAGTAAAGGCACTCGAATGGGTCTTCTGTTGGCATAGCCCAGTACAGCAAAAGTTCGCAGCACTGTCCTAACGGACACGTCCGTCGTACGTCCCACATTGATTCATGCGGTTATTTCACGCAATGTTGCTTGTCTTTAACACTGACCATTCTGCGCACACGTCGTTGGTCTTGGTCATTAAGTGCAGGCGGTCGGCCACTGAGTTGTCCATGGTGGGAGGTTATGTCTGAAATTAGGTATTCTCGGCACACTCTTGACACTGTGGATCTCGGAATGTTGAATTGCTTAAACATTTCCGAAATGGAAAGTCCCATGCGTCTAGCTTCAACTACCATTTCGCATTCAAAGTCTGTTAATTCCCGTCGTGTGGCCATTCTCACGTCAGAAACCTTTTCACATGGATCACTTGACTACAAATGAAAGCCCAACCAATGCACTGCCCATTTATACATTTTGTACGCGATACTACTGCCATCTGTATATTTGCATATTGCTATCCCATGACTTTTGTCACCTCTGTGACAAAAGTTTCTGACGTGATTATGGCCGCACGACGGGAATTAACAGACTTTGAACGCGGAATGGTAGTTGGAGCTAGACGCATGGGACATTCCATTTCGGAAATGGTTAGGGAATTTAACATTCCGAGATCCACAGTGTCAAGAGTGTGAGGAGAATGCCTAATTTCAGACCGTAACCTCCCACCATGGACAACGCAGTGAAATAATCCATGGAGAAATGTTACTAACAGAGACATAAAGCTCCTTTCTAGAGCACTGCGCATCCATTCAACGACTTAATCGAAGCGTCCACTGTATACTGCACAATTTCTTAGGGGAAATGCCATGCAAACATAAATTTCAAATTTGCAATTTTTAAATTTGTATTTTTACTTAGAAAGTTACTAAAGTGTGTACATCACTGGTAACAATTTTTGTAACTGGTAATTGCAATAAACAGGCTAACCAGCTCGTTACCAGTGCACCTCCGGACACTGACACAGGACCGGCATAATATATTTTGGTAATAGGATATTCTTATTTTAGTTGTCTCTAACGCTTTCTCACCTTCTCTATAAAAATTATGCAAGTGCAAATATAAACTCTAGTATGTTCCTAAAAACAATATCCCAAGTCTGGATTCATTTCGTAATTTAGTTGCTTTCCACACAGCAAGATAAATAAAGATAAAAATTAGAACAAGGTTACCTTCAATAACTCTAAAATACTATGAAACTGAAAAATAAACAGAAGTATAATTACACCACAATAAGATGTGTGATTGTGATTAGTAGAATAACACAAATATCAGTTAAAAATTATGTCCCAGTTTCTGCTGGATGCTCCTTTCGTAAAAATCTTAGGTAAACTAATTACAAAAAGATGACACTTTGATATTGAACTCAATATTTTTCTCTGGATGTTAAGAAGTAAAATACTAAATAAACGAAGGCAGAACATTTGTAACAGGTTAACAATTTGGTAATAAATAAGTTGCTCTTTCACACGATGGATTTTTTTTTGGCAGAGTTGTATCACATGATGGAAATTCCCAGTTTCTTTCGCATAGACTTTTTCTAAGTTTTTTTTTTTTTTTTACCTTTCAGGAATCTAACAATAAACAATACGCAAGAAATATTGTAAGAAAATATTCATTTGCCCTTAATGGCAGTGTGCGAATCAATAGGATGATGCCAGAGTACTTGCCCTTTAAATTTGTTTTTATTTGGCTCAAGTATGAGAAATAATTTCTCTGCCAGGGAAAGTGATTTCCCTCCCTGAAGAGAAATAATGTATAATAAAATTATATAATGGGTTTTCTTTATTTCTTTCTATCTACCTTAAAGTGGGGTGAAATTGATCAGCAGTGGTGAGATTGATCACATGATCGCATGTTAAGGCCAGGTATATAGGTGGGGTGAAAATGATCAGCAAGGGTGAGATTGATAACATGACAGTTTACTGTACATGTTTAGATCAGGTACCATATCTGACAATAATATTTATAGAACATTTTCACCTGAAATAAATAAGTCAGGACTTGCCCAAAGCGTAGCCATAAATTACGCACCGTGGCCGAGCCCCAGCGCTAGCAGGAAGGTTCACTACTGGTGTTATGGTCATTTCAAGGCTCGCGGACAATTATTTATCGGTAATGAGGCTACCAGCTTCAAGTATAACATCTTTTCACTAAAACAGTTAAGGGACTTGATCAAATCACTTACTTTCTTTAGGGAAATCACCCCACAGAGTTGTCATTTTAACATCTTCCGTGAATTGATCATCTGCCTTAGGGATTTGGTCAAATCTCCGTATATTTTCCCTGCGATATATATAAAGAAAAAACTGACTAACTGACTGACTGACTGACATATCAGCGCAACCATTGGTCCTAGAAACATGAAATCTGGAGGAAACATTAATTGTATAATGTAGGCAGCCACTAAGGAGGAATTTTTCAAAAATTCAGCTCCTAAAGGGGTGAAATGGGGGTTCAAAGGTTGAATAGATAGAAAGTATTAGATGGTCATATTAACTCTAAATTTCGTGAAAGAACTATAAAAAAAAATAATAATCAAGCGCATGGTTAACAGTTTCTTAGAAAGAAACCAATAATAAAACGGTTCCATTAACTAGAAACTTCTTAAAAGTATTCTAAGTAATAACATTTTGAATAGGTCTCTGCGAGACGCGAGGAGTAACACAAACTTAATGGGTAGTGTGAAATTGATAATTCAGGAGAGTTTCGCCAAACTTTACCGGTGGTGCCGAGAGAAACGCTTGCCGATGAAATCAAGGCATGCCTCAAGAGATTTTCATCAACATCATCGATGACGTTTTGCTGAAATAATTCAACGAGAATGAAATTGTATACAATTCAATATACACGGTGGTAAATACAGAAAAAGCAGTTCATTACTCAATGGAATTTTTGAACAGTCTAAATATACTGGATATCCCATACCATAGGCTTATACTGCGTGTGGGTACACTTGTGTTGCTCAGAAATTTGAAGTCACCGAAACTCTGTAATTGCACTAGGCTGCTAGTCAAGGCTCTACATCGCAATCTAGTCGAGGCCACTGTTTTAACTGGATCGGCTAAGGGAGAAACAGTGTTTGTGCCGCGTATTACACATATTCCAAATAACCTCCCTTATAAATTCAAGCAACTGTAATTTCCCCTCCAAATCTGCTTCCCGATGACGATGAAGGAGTCGCAGGGTCAAACACTCAAATTCGCAAGAGTTGGCGTGAGGCAGGACTGTTTCTCCCACGGTCAGTTTTACGTGGCGTGCTCGCGTGTAAGTTCACTCCTCAGCTTGGTGTTGTTTTGGTGCCGCACTCTAAAATAGTAAAGAACACTGTTTACAAAGAAGTATTGTAAAAAGCCAAACTTGCATGTTGATGCGGCGGATTACTAATAACAACTCCAAACTTAACAGCCTTTTGAACTTGCCTTTCATTCCACTTTCTATTTTAAAATATGAATGTATTATATTTTGAAGACATACTCACTATTTAAAAAATACTGTAACGAAAACATTAATTCCACGTGGATAAAGTCGCGGGTAAAAGCTAGTCCTGGATAAGTTTGCGCGGCTATCATTAATGGGTTACCTTACATTATCTTAGTATAATTTTTACTGCTAAAAATATGCCGTTAAAAATAACTTGTATTCATTGGATTTATATTGGTTTCGAATAGTTTAACCTAATATATCCCCAATATTATTACTTTATGTATTATACACGAATTACGAGGAGCTTATTAAGTTTAGTCTTTTAAAATTATGTGTATGTTATTTGAGCTTCTCAGTAGTAGATCATATCATTCTGTTCATACCAAATCTCCAAAAGTCTCGAGTTAACTAAACAAATCAAAAAGTTTAATTCATACCCTACTTTACGGTAATTGTAACGGTAATTACACAGTTTTAAACAATAAAAGTGAAATTTTTATCACACTGTAAGGCAGCACATTATGTGTCAGAAACTCGTTCTATACATAATTATTACTTTTATCAATATTATAATATCAACAAAATTAAGCATACAGAAAGGGCCCGTCAATAACCGGCTCCATAACAAGCCTACTCCATAGCGAACGCTGTACGGCAACTGAGAAGAGAAGGCAAACAAAGCTGACCTAGTCTCCTCGAGAGCACACTTCACACACTCTCCACGTACTTACACAGGGGCGTGCCTGCGTCACTTTGCATATACATAGGCCGCTGACAATCGCGGCGCGGCGCGGCGGGAGTGCGCGACAATTTGCATTTCAGGTTGGCACTTCATACTTGCCGGGAAGTGGGGCAGTCGTCCGTAACGGGAATGAAATACTCGTCTCCCCCATTGCTGCCACTCCTCTCTCCCAAATCACAAAGCCCGATACTCGCCCGCATTGCGTTACTTTACGAGTTCTTCCCCGAGACTTCAGGCGAGGAAAGAGTTGGTACACGAATAATTTAGCACTTCGTAATGCCCTCATTAGTTTCTTTTCTTCGCTCATTCTGTATTCCTCCATCGCTTTAAATAAAATAAGCCTTACCGTGGACGTGTTGACTAACATATGAACGACATTGTGAAATTATCATGCTTCTATAATGCCATTAAAAAAATTAATGGATCCCACTACAATTTAAACATTTAATTTTATACAAAACGATTATACATAGAACTACTTTCCCTTTATCACTACCAACGCGATTGCACTTATCCCAGTCAAGCACTCCGGTAAAATACACGCAGTTACACAAAAAAGGGAGTCTTTTTGGTGAAGGTTGACTTGAAAAATTATTCAATTAAGGGGCCCACCTAGTTGTCGTATGGGTATCATTGTAAGCAGTAGTGTCTATTTTAATTTAAAAACAACTACGGAATATTTAACTGTAGTGCTTTTTAGGACAGAAATTAAAGTAGATGATTTGTTGCCAATCTATAAAATGTTGTTCTTGAAACACAAATGTGGTCGTTGAAAAGTGTCAAAGTCAGCAAAAATTTCTGTTAAGTAGTCTTCTGTTTGCTATATTTATACTCCTGTAAAACAGTGTTTTGAACAATAGCAACAATGCTGTATATATTTAGAACAGATTTCTGTATTAAAACACTACTGTCACCGCTAACAATTCTAAGGAAACAGTACACACGCGGAACTTGTTTATGCTATTTTCCATCGCAATGTTTCATTGCGGCTAGACGTGACCTCGATGAGTTTAAAAACAAAACAACATAACCACAGTTTTTTTTTTTTGGCTCTGGTAGAAAAATTATTAGTTTGTGTCCCACGTTTTACCATCTACTTATGTTTAGTTTGGTTATGTATTATTAAGATTTGTAATGCTATGCACACTTTTAAAAGATTGTCATTTCAAATATACTTGGAGTCCTTCCAGTATGATAATTTCACACATTTATCATTGTGTGTTAGTGTGTTAGTGTCAATGAAGGAATCTTTACTTTATTGTATTACAATGGATAAAATCCAAGCATTCCTTCAAGAACCGATTGGTGACATAACGACTAGACATACGTCAGAAACCGGATGGTGACATACGAAGGCTCTTATAATGGTCGTAACCATCTGCGCTACTTACTGCTGGGAAAATTCACTGATGTATTTTTTTCTTGCTGTTGGGGTACTTTGAACGTAGGACTACTTGGGAGGTAGCGATCTGAAGTCGGATAGTTGATTGAAGTATTTATTTTCTCTTGTACAAAAGACTGGATGGGAAGGACCAGCAGCAAGCACAAACCGATAATAAAATACATTGTTAACACCCACTACACAAAACTTTCAGGCTGTGTTTTAATTTGTCCATGATAGTGTACAATACTAACCGGGTTTATTGGTAGAGCAGTACCTAAATTCAGTCTCAACAGCACAACAATCACAAAAAAATAATTCTGTCGAAAAATTAATAAACGCTATTTTTATTCTGTTAATTACATTTAATAGCAACGTTGACTGTAGAATGATCTGAAGAAAATTCAAAGCTGTCTAAAAAACATCACAGTTATTCAATATTTATCATTTAGTTCTGTGATGTCTTTTGTACTGTAACGCCCTTGCGAATTCAAATCGCAATTGACATGTTCCCGCTAGGCGATGAGTATTATAGGGAAGCGCCAGAAACACAATTACAGGTCATTGCGTGTTCAGCAATGGTTAGCTCGCAGGAATTTCTTCTTCGCTGTATTAATGGAATCACACATCAGCGCAGAGGAGAGAAAGCAGTGAGTGGCCGAGGAAAAACTGCGTAGAAACTCCAGCTCACCAGACGCACGTGAGGTTTCTTCACGACCGACTTACTTAGTGTTCACAAACCGAATCATGCCAAATACACAGAGTAGATAAGTACACAGAGACCAAATGACGTGGCGGTTCCTTTGATGTGGGCGTGCCCATTCTCTGATTGGCCGTGCGAGGCTCTAAGAAATGGCCTTGGCTGGGCTGCCGGCTGGTGAGTAAGCTACCAGGCGCTGATTGACGAACGGTGTTCCAACATTTTGCTGATCAGTGACGCCATTTTGGTGGCATGTGCTGCTGGAGTTCACGGTATAAGCGGCTGTTTCGCCTCTGTATTCTCTAGTAGTCCTACTCTGTGACGAAGGGCAGGTGCAAACGTCCACTAGTGCGGCCTCCTCTCCACCGTGTACTAAAAATGGGGTAGACCGATCTCGCTGGCTGCGCACAACCAATCACCGTGTCGCAACACTGAACTACTTTTCTACCGATTAGACTTGCAAAAATAGCGTGGATTGGATTTGAGGTTAGAATACTGTTTAATAAACAAGTGCTTTGATATTTTTATACTTTCTCTAACCAATTTGTAATTCAGTTTGGTTAAATTCAAATTGGTACAAGTATTTTACTAATATAATAGTGCTTGTAATTTAACAATTAATATATGAACAAACACGTTCATTAATGCTGACCAAGTGACTTTGACAGTTGTGTTCCTTTGGGGTAGGTCAATGTTGGGAACATCCGCAGAAGACGAATAAGTCTCATATTTAGTCTATGCTATCCACACAACCAAGTCACTACGACCGCCCCGTGAATATGATAATTATTAATTTTAAGGTACATTGTACCCCTCTTAGCTTTAAAGGTGCTGGTCACCAAAATATTAATTATTTTATATTTGAACGAAATACCGTTTAACTTGTAGACATTACTTATAAGTACTATTTCCTAGGATAAAAAATTTTTGAACACATTTTATTCTACATAATTTTATGTCGAAATCACAGTTTTGTGTTCATGAGAACATAACTTAAATGAGATAGTTCACATTGAAATAAGATACCTTGAGTTACTTGAAGAGAATTTAAATAAAGTAATAAGAAAGTTCTCGTTTTTTTTTATAAGTTGCTTAAAATAAGGAACTGTGCATATTTTTGATTTGAAAAAGTTTACAATATTTTGTAAAATAAATTTTGCTAAGCATACCTTAAATCTAATTGACAAATGACCTTTCAGTCTCCCCAATTAAAATATCTGTAATTTTGTCTTTTTTTTTTAATTTGTACGTACGAAATAAACTAAAATTGTAATTCTGACATGCCATGGTAAAAAATCAAACAATCTAAAAAAAAATTGTGCGAGGTAAGCGTATTTACAATATGTCTGTCAGATAACGGTATTTCGTACAAATAAAAAAAAGCATTTTTTGATGACCAGCAATTCATACGGGCTGATCAATTCTGACATTCATGCCCAGAGACTAGCAGTTTCCTTGGTCTAGGACCAAACCCATATACACATAAGTGATAAAAATCATGGGGTAGCAATATACAAATATACAGATGGCAGTAGTTTCACGTACATAATGTATAAATAGGCAGTGCATTGGTTGGGCTTTCATTTGTAGTCAAGTGATCCATGTGAAAAGGTTTCTGACGTTATTATTGCCGCACGACAGGAATTAACAGACTTTGAACGCGGAATGGTAGTTGGAGCTAGACGCATGGGAAATTCCATTTCGAAAATGTTTAGGGAATTCAACATTCCGAGATCCACAGTGTCAAGAGTGTGCCGAGAATACCTCATTTCAGACATAACCTCCCACCATGGACAACGCAGTGTTCGACCGCCTGCACTTAATGACCGAGACCAACGACGTGTGCGCAGAATGTCCAGTGTTAAAGACAAGCAACAGTGCTTGAAATAACCGCAGGAATCAATGTGGGACGTACGACGGACGTGTCCGTTAGGACAGTGCGGTGAACTTTGGCTGTACTGGGCTATGCTAGCAGAAGACCGATTCGAGTGCCTTTACTAACAGCACAACATTGCCTGCAGCGCCTCTCCTGGGCTCGTGACCACACTGGTTGTACCCTAGACGACTGGAAAACCGTAGCCTGGTCAGATGAGTCCCAATTTCAGTAGGTAAGAGCTAATGGTAGGGTTCGAGTGTGGTGCAGACCCCACGAATCCTTGGACCCAAGTTGTCAACAAGGAACTGTGCAAGCTGGTGGTGGCTCCATAATTGTGTGGGTTGTTTTTACATGGAATGGACTGGGTCCTCTGGTCCAATTGAACCGATCATTGACTGAAAAGGGTTATGTTCTGCTACTTGGAGACCACTTGTAGCCATTCATGGATTTCATGTACCCAAACCACGATGGAATTTTTATGGATGGCAATGCGCCATGTCACCGGGCCACAACTGTTCGCGATTGCTTTGAAGAACATTTTGGACAATTTCAGCGAATGATTTGGCCACCAAGATCGCCCGACATGAATCCCATCGAACATTTATGGGACATAATCGAGAAGTCAGTTCGTGCACAAACTCCTGCACCGGCAACACTTTCGCTATTATGGACGTCTATAGAGGCAGCAAGTCTCAATATTTCTGCCGGGAACTTCCAATGACTTGTTGAGTCAATGCTAGGTCGAGTTGCTGCACTTCGCCGGGTAAAAGGAGGTCCGACACGATATTAGGAGGTATCCCATGACTTTTGTCGCCNTGCTGCACTTCGCCGGGTAAAAGGAGGTCCGACACGATATTAGGAGGTATCCCATGACTTTTGTCGCCTCAGTGTAACATTGTTGCGAATTTTCAACAAACTGCTCTCGCAAGTCCATCCCATATGACCTGGATTATCGCACCGACGACGGAGGCTCTAGAGTAAAATACTCCCAAGCACACGTCCCAGTCAAAGTCCGGGGACCTCAGCCGCGTATTCGAGTGGAGTGGAGGTATCTGGGCGGCTCTTAAGATCGAGGTCTTGAATGCCGATGAGGGTAAAGTGAGGAGATTATTGAGTAGCATCGGAATGCAAGGGCGGAGGAAACGGGAGATCCCCGAGAAAATTCGCCAACTAGCGGCATCCGCCGGCACGATTCCCCGTCGGGAATCGAACCAGATTCGCCATGGTAGGAGGCGAGTAGTCTAACCACTACGCCACTGTGGCCACTGTTAGGGACGAATCTATATCAACTTTTCCTTCAGTTTCACAATTAACATAATTTTCTGGTACAACCCTCGTATAAAAATAATCAAGGGACACCAAAAAGTATCACTTTTTAGAATATACTTAAAACTGAGATTGGCTCAGTTTGTTTATAATTTTTATAATACGGTTTAGTTTTGTTTAATTTCTTGCAACTTCATGAGAAGTGTTTTAACTCCGAAAACCATTCCCATGCGTACAGTTCTGCGAGATGATCACTTCATGCCAGAGTAGCATATCATCTCATTACAAATACGGGATGTCCCAAATATTTTACCAAAGAGAGCGTTTGCCCATGCTTGGCGAAATGAGTGATAAGTTCAGTTCCCGTAAATCTTTAATTTATCAATTATCAATTGTTTTTTCGCACCATTTATTTTAGTAAGAGTATTTGAAAAGGCAAACATTAATAATCGTTTCTCGAACTTAAAAGTATTCGTCATTAATTTTCTAACTGGTACCTACTCGAGAAGAATTTCGTGAGGAGGACAGCGTAGTTTGTAACAATAACAACGTACACACAATACCGACTCAGAAAATGCATTGTGCAATGCCGATGACCTGTCGACGCATAAAACATGAAACCAAAGTCTAAACTTAAGGTTATGGAAAAAAATTCCTGAATCTAAGATGGCGGATTAAAAATCCCCTCAACGTCCACCAGTGGTAACCAGGGTTGACAAGAAGACTCTCCTCCAATTACCATTCCCTTTCGAATGCTGTAAGACTGTTACAATCACGTCTTGAGCCAGCGGTTGTTGAAAGGTGTGCCTTAACACCTTACGCAAACCACTTGCCATTTGCGGAATTGAAATTAAAAGTGTTCTAAAACTTTCAAAAAGCATGTTAATTCTCTCATTTACACATTAATTATGGTTTCTGGTGTTGTAAATAAGAAATTTTTTAAGCTTGTTATACACTCTAAATTAGAATCAGTGGAACACCACTGATTTGCAGTGAAATCCAACAAATTGAATCAGTGAAAATGACTCCACTTAGAATCGGTGGAAAACCACTGTTTGTTTCAGTGAAACTGTTTCACTGATTTAATAAGTAACAGCTAACTGCGTGCGGCAAATTTAATATTGTTTTTTTATTGAATTTATCCAGATAATAGCGAGAAATAAATATATTTCCGATAGTCGCTGTTTATATTGAGCAATTTAACACGATTTTTTAAGTAAAAAATTTGCAGTGTCCAGAATTTAACCCCGCAGCATCCCGCTTTAGACCGTCGCCTTACCAGTCAAACTACCAAGCCAACGTTGATTATAGAGGGAAAATATATGTATTGTACAGAATGCTTCACGAAGAGTTACCGCCACTCACAAAGCCTATTTATTACATCATTTGGAGCAAAATATGTTATATAAATGTGGGTCCTATTCCCAATATTTTCGGAGTAATTCGAAACACTTAAAAAATTACGAATAAAATAATAACACTTTCAGAAGTAAATACAGTGATGTATTATAAGACCGTATTGTTTACAGTTGAGCATCACAATTGCGTCTAACGAGTTTACAAAAGATGTTCAAAAATGTTTCCATCTACTTCCATACACTTGGCCGTACGCTTATGAACCGCACGTATTGCTCTACGTAGCTACACACGGCTGTCTTTGATTTCTGTACCAGCATGCGTGACGAAACAAATTTATACTGTTGATTCATTCAAATGTTTTATTATCATGCATATTTTGTAGGCTCAAAAACATGGTTTGTTTNACAAATTTATACTGTTGATTCATTCAAATGTTTTATTATCATGCATATTTTGTAGGCTCAAAAACATGGTTTGTTTGGTTCAAGTGCATGTTTTGTTAGCTGAACCAAATCAGTTTTGTTGACAGATCAAAATATTTCGTTACAGCAATTCTGTCTTTGTTTCGCCATATACAAACGAACGTTTGGTTTGCTCAACCAAACATTTCTCTCAGTGTACGCGCAAGTAGTTCCTCGCGTGTTTGTGCAGTCCTTTGATAAATAATATCCTTTATCCACCCCCATACGCAAAATTCTAGTGGTGATAGATCTGGCGGTTGAGGAGGCAAGGGGTGAAATCCGTCTAGTCCTATCCATCTCTCAGGGAAAACCAAATTTAAGTGTTTAACCACAGCACGGTGGAAGTGAGGAGGTGCACCACCATGCTGGGAGATCATACGACGTCTCACTGCTAACGGAATATCCCCAAGTAACAGCGGCAGTTCTTGCAACAATTTAAAATACACCACACTAGTCAAGCGTCCCGGGAAAATGAATAGCCCAAACAGCTGATCGTGAAGGACACCACACCACACATTGATGATGAAAGTGTGGTGAAAACTCCTTTCTACTGTAGGGTGGGTATGCTGGTTGTCGAATTACTCTGTAAATATTGGGAATAGGACCCAAAATTATGTAAGGAATAAGCCCTGTGAGTGGCGGTAACTCCTCGTGAATCATCCTGTATTACTTTATCAAAAATATGGAAATAAATTGCAAGTCATTTCATTTACTATTTGTTGAATTGGTAACATTAGGACTGTTAAGAAATATTTCATGTAGTTTAAACCTTCAAACAGAGCGCTATGATGATTGAAAACGAAATGAAAGAATAAATGTTCATATTGCCTCTTAAAACGGTGCTATAAAATACGATATTATATATATATATATACACACATACATATATATAATGGGTTTTAATAGTTGATGTGTTGTTATTTTATTTGATACACATTGTTTAACGGAACCATCAGTGAATAAATGAATAACTGAAAAACAGCAACTGAAATGGGTGATAAATCAGCGGAAAATGTAACTGAATCAATAAGTGAAGGAAAACTGGTATTCTTTTTAACTAATTCGTCAGTTAAATTGATTGAAATGACTGTAGAATAAGTCAGGTGAGGTTAACTTATTTGAACATTGAAATTCTGACTGATTCAGATTTAGAGTGTACTTAAGCTGACAAAGAACGTATTTCGTTATAACAAACAATAAGCTGTAGGCTTTGTATTCGGTGATCAGTGATATGAACCAGTCATAACACACAGCAGTAGCACACATACTAAATCTGAATCAGTGACAATTTCACTGTTTCAATCAGTTAACAGTACCTGACTGATTCAACAGTCACTTCAGTGAATTTAACTGATGAATCATTGAAATAATGCAAGTTTTCCTTCAATGACATTTTACACTGTTTTCAGTGAATTGTTATTTGGCTGATGGATCAGTTAAACAGCGTGTACCAAGTGAAATAACAACGCATAAACTAATAAAACCAATAAAAAATACTTTCTAAAATGTGTTTCGCCTTTCAAAACACCATTTTACGAGCTAATATGATCATAAAATCTTTAATTCCGTTTTTACCTCTTTCATTTCGTTTTCATGTAATCATCACTGCGCTCTGTTTGAAGGTTTAAACTGCATATAATGTAGTGAAGAGAGTGCACTCATATGTACTATCCGTTTTAATAATCCTAACAGTACCAATTAAACCAAACACTAACCTTAAGGGCATACAATTTAAAACTACACGCTTTCGATACATAAATATATTTTCCTTTCATTTATCAACTTGGCTTGATAGCGCAGATGGTAAGGTAACGGTCTAAAACCGAAATGGAAAGTGTTTCTGAGTTGAAAACCGGCCACTTTCGAAGATGGTTTTTACTTTTTTAAATTACAGTAAATTGCGCCATATAAATAGTAAACTATCGTAAATATGCATATTTCTCGGAATTATTTTGCTGAATTCAATAAAACAATATTTAATTCGCCACTGCAGTTGGCCGTCACTTATTCAATCAGTGAAATTGTTTCACGTCACTAATTGAATCAGTGAAATTTTTTCACTGTAACAATTAGTGGTTTTCTACTGATTCTAAGTGGAGCCATTTTCACTGATTTGAGTGGTTGAATTTCACTGCGAATCAGTGGTTTTCCACTGATTCGAATTTAGAGTGCTCGGTTTACGAATCAAGTTGCCCCCATGGAAGATCATTGGACACTAGGCCTCGCGGTTGGATATAACTTTCCTGTTCAACATGTAACCAATTGTCTACAACGAGCATGAAAGGGTTAAAGAAAATAATGTAGTGTTGCGCTATTTCTTTATCAAGACATACAATATTTTTATCAACTGTAAACTTGTTAACAACATTTGCTTACACTTGTAAAAACATTTGAAAATACAAAATGTTTTCATACTTGTTAATACGGCGATGGTCTCTTTACAAGGCACAAGGACCGTATTTCACGATGAAGAAAAACGACTTTAAAACTTAGTANACAAATTTATACTGTTGATTCATTCAAATGTTTTATTATCATGCATATTTTGTAGGCTCAAAAACATGGTTTGTTTTGTTCAAGTGCATGTTTTGTTAGCTGAACCAAATCAGTTTTGTTGACAGATCAAAATATTTCGTTACAGCAATTCTGTCTTTGTTTCGCCATATACAAACGAACGTTTGGTTTGCTCAACCAAACATTTCTCTCAGTGTACGCGCAAGTAGTTCCTCGCGTGTTTGTGGAGTCCTTTGATAAATAATATCCTTTATCCACCCCCATACGCAATATTCTAGTGGTGATAGATCTGGCGGTTGAGGAGGCAAGGGGTGAAATCCGTCTAGTCCTATCCATCTCTCAGGGAAAAGCAAATTTAAGTGTTTAACCACAGCACGGTGGAAGTGAGGAGGTGCACCACCATGCTGGGAGATCATACGACGTCTCACTGCTAACGGAATATCCCCAAGTAACAGCGGCAGTTCTTGCAACAATTTAAAATACACCACACTAGTCAAGCGTCCCGGGAAAATGAATAGCCCAAACAGCTGATCGTGAAGGACACCACACCACACATTGATGATGAAAGTGTGGTGAAAACTCCTTTCTACTGTAGGGTGGGTATGCTGGTTGTCGAATTACTCTGTAAATATTGGGAATAGGACCCAAAATTATGTAAGGAATAAGCCCTGTGAGTGGCGGTAACTCCTCGTGAATCATCCTGTATTACTTTATCAAAAATATGGAAATAAATTGCAAGTCATTTCATTTACTATTTGTTGAATTGGTAACATTAGGACTGTTAAAAAATATTTCATGTAGTTTAAACCTTCAAACAGAGCGCTATGATGATTGAAAACGAAATGAAAGAATAAATGTTCATATTGCCTCTTAAAACGGTGCTATAAAATACGATATTATATATATACACATACATATATATAATGGGTTTTAATAGTTGATGTGTTGTTATTTTATTTGATACACATTGTTTAACGGAACCATCAGTGAATAAATGAATAACTGAAAAACAGCAACTGAAATGGGTGATAAATCAGCGGAAAATGTAACTGAATCAATAAGTGAAGGAAAACTGGCATTCTTTTTAACTAATTCGTCAGTTAAATTGATTGAAGTGACTGTAGAATAAGTCAGGTGAGGTTAACTTATTTGAACATTGAAATTCTGACTGATTCAGATTTAGAGTGTACTTAAGCTGACAAAGAACGTATTTCGTTATAACAAACAATAAGCTGTAGGCTTTGTATTCGGTGATCAGTGATATGAACCAGTCATAACACACAGCAGTAGCACACATACTAAATCTGAATCAGTGACAATTTCACTGTTTCAATCAGTTAACAGTACCTGACTGATTCAACAGTCACTTCAGTGAATTTAACTGATGAATCATTGAAATAATGCAAGTTTTCCTTCAATGACATTTTACACTGTTTTCAGTGAATTGTTATTTGGTCGATGTATCAGTTAAACAGCGTGTACCAAGTGAAATAACAACGAATAAACTAATAAAACCAATAAATAATACTTTCTAAAATGTGTTTCGCCTTTCAAAACACCATTTTACGAGCTAATATGATCATAAAATCTTTAATTCCGTTTTTACCTCTTTCATTTCGTTTTCATGTAATTATCACTGCGCTCTGTTTGAAGGTTTAAACTGCATATAATGTAGTGAAGAGAGTGCACTCATATGTACTATCCGTTTTAATAATCCTAACAGTACCAATTAAACCAAACACTAACCTTAAGGGCATACAATTTAAAACTACACGCTTTCGATACAGAAATATATTTTCCTTTCATTTATCAACTTGACTTGATAGCGCAGATGGTAAGGTAACGGTCTCAAACCGAAATGGAAAGGGTTTCTCAGTTGAAAACCGGCCACTTTCGAAGATGGTTTTTACTTTTTTAAATTACAGTAAATTGCGCCATATAAATAGTAAACTATCGTAAATATGTATATTTCTCGGAATTATTTTGCTGAATTCAATAAAACAAATTGTTTCACGTCACTAATAGAATCAGTGAAATTTTTTCACTGTAACAATTAGTGGTTTTCCACTGATTCTAAGTGGAGCCATTTTCACTGATTTGAGTGGTTGAATTTCACTGCGAATCAGTGGTTTTCCACTGATTCGAATTTAGAGTGCTCGGTTTACGAATCAAGTTGCCCCCATGGAAGATCATTGGACACTAGGCCTAGATATAACTTTCCTGTTCAACATGTAACCAATTGTCTACAACGGGCATGAAAGGGTTAAAGAAAATAATGTAGTGTTGCGCTATTTCTTTATCAAGACATGCAATATTTTTATCAACTGTAAAGTTGTTAACAACATTTGCTTACACTTGTAAAAACATTTGAAAATACAAAATGTTTTCATACTTGTAAATACGGCGATGGTCTCTTTACAAGGCACAAGGACCGTATTTCACGATGAAGAAAAACGACTTTAAAACTTAGTACTCACTAAAAAAGTTTATTCCGTTACGAGGCAATATATGGTTACCCGTCTTATCCGTACAGGTACTGCATATTATGCGGTACTGCGTGCTAACATTGAACTGTTCGATTTTTGCTCAGTAATAACCATGACGAAAGTGATGTTTCCGTTGGCAGAGCAACTTGCCGTGGCGCTCCGAGAGTGATCCACTCCACGGCCGCATGTGCACAAGCACCAGAGCAACCCGCTCGCCGACACACTCGTACAACCCTAGTGTCATTGACGACTCGGCCGTCCCCAACAGGCACGGCGAGTCTCCTCAACGTGCTGCTAGTCCAGATTTTTANGCACGGCGAGTCTCCTCAACGTGCTGCTAGTCCAGATTTTTAATAGTAATCTGTACCAGGGAACTGGTTGACACTGAAGTTTTTTTCTCCGTTTTTGGTTCTTTTACTGCGCTTTCTTTTACTACGCTAGTAGCGAGAGTATCTTTCCCCTAGAGTAAACGAAGCACGTCTTATCAAAGGAAAGTGCTGTTTACTTTACGATGTCGAAGAGTCCGGCCATTTGTTCCAGTGGTCAGGATGCGTTGTTACTGGGTCGAAGTTTGTGGTTGGGCCGCGGGATTTTTTAAGTTTGGTATATTTCCTTCCCGTTTAGAGAACAGGACGTTGTGCTTGCTACATCTTCTCCTTCAAAATGCGCAAGGCAACTGCAAACCACCGCAGAATCAGTCTGCTCAATCATCTTCCTACTTGTCTGTGGCTTTAGGTACAATGGATATTTCAATTAATAATTATCATATTCACGGGGCGGTCGTAGTGGCATGGTTGTTTGGAGAGTATAGACTAAAGATGAGGTAGGCCGCTTATTCGTCTTCTGCGGATGTTCCCAACGTTCATCAATGTCGACCAAGTGACTTTAACAGTTGTGTTCCTTTGGGTCAATCCTTAATTTAAAAAAAAATCTACTACGTCCGCCCTTATAAAAGAGAGCAATCTACATTATCTGTAATTACTCCTATATAGTGCGTTTATTTAGCTTATATAACGTTTTGCTTAAAACAACATGCCTAGCCCATATTTTTTAAACGTAACGATGTGCTACATTCGTTACAAAATGGCATCCTAGGTTTGTTCTGACGGAAAAAGAAGGGCGTCTTGAGAAGCTGGACCAAATAGCTTGTTTTTTGAGCAAATTAACATGTTTGGATCTGCCACACGCTAATTGTAGCAAGCGACAAAAACTACGCCAGTTAAACTATTTTATTTTTGTACAAATCATTAACTGATATGTGAAACGCCGATAGCTGTAACAGGCATCTTGGTCGTAATTTAATTTTCACTTTTACAAAATTTTTATAAGCACTGAACTTATCTTGTCTGACTGCACTCGCCGTAGCTATGTTTTATTGTTTATTTACGTTTCTAGTGTCTTAAAAATCCATACCAGCCTTCGGAAAATTAAAGCAACCAGGGCCTAAGCATATTTTTAGAGAAAATAACTACACAGTAAAAGATTTCTGTACTCTACAAACAATTATTTGGAAACTTGTTGCCAAAGATTTTATTGTAACGCTTCAGCTGAAATATTGTATATTAACAACACGTTATTTTAGAAAACACACAAAACAGTTTATGAAGCTCAATATTTATAATAAATTAGAAGTCTACATCATATGCTAGTTAGAACTCAATGTTAGTTTCACACGTTCCCCGCTAAGATTGAGAAATCTAGTCTTGCGTTATTTGTAGTGTTACAAAAATATATTTGGCAACCAGTTGGCAAAGAATTCCTTGTACAAATACAGACATTTTTACAGTGTAAGATCGGCGTGCGTGAACCTAGACACAAGGATCCTGCATAAACCTAGGATTCACAGGTATCTTGGACGGTGTTTAATTAACCGAGTGCATGGTTCCCGAGAAGCGAAATTGGGATCGTCGTCCAGACACTATATGGCTCCAGCAGCACATAGTATAAACGAGCGAGCTGACGCAGTGATAAAACACTAAACTCGCATTTTGTAAGGACCCGGGTTCGATTCCCGTTCTGACCATCCTGATTAAGGTTTTCTGTGTTTTTTGTTTCGAAATCGCTCTACGCGAATGCTGGCCACGTAGCCGCTTCTCTTATTGTTCCTGATTATCCGACCCACTGGTTCCATCTCTAAGGATCTAGCTGTCTGCACTAATAGAATTATAAGCAACATATTTCACATTTTTACCACTACACATCTCCGTTATTATTATCATCATCATCATCTTATTTTATACATATCTCATCCTAATGAATGGTTATGTAGTTTATGCAGGAAGGTAAAAGTCATGTAACTACAATGAAATTTATCTGAATCTGCTTGGGAAAACCTACCACCAACACAAATTTTCGTGATCGAAAACTTGACGACGTTTTTGAATGCGAGTGCATGTTTTGTACAAGTAACTATTTTTCTTCTTTTGAGGTCCTTCATTATCCCCAGTCTATGTTCACTATCTGTGCAAGTGTAAATTATAAGTTTCTCTCCCTACTTCCCAAAATCATCACGCTCCACGCTGTTTCCAAAAAAAATGTATTTATTCTTAAGCATAACTACGCATCCACACCAGGTATGTACGTATGCCACATACGTATGTGTTTACATATGTGTGTGCGCACGCGTAACAGTTAAAAGTTCGATGGGATTACTTTAGGTTGACGCTGCCTATCCAGGAAACGTGACAGAATGCGAAGAGCGGGGGAAAAGGTTGTGTTCTTAGAAAACCCGTCGACTATTAGAAATGTCCACCATGCTTTTTACATTTAAAAAAAATACCCGTCCAGGTACTTCCCGGAACATAGAGGCTACTACTGAGGCCGTCTTTTGTGTCTGAGTTTTTGCAACTACGTACACAACCACAGTTACATTTCTTGTGATTTTTTTTATGACCCTGAAATTTCCTTGTGCAGATCGCCTCGACATTTTAATTATTTCTGTAGCCTCTCTCTTTGCTGCATCCACAATACCAGCTAAAACATTGATCACTTCCCAAACTATGGTCTACTCAGGTTTTCTTCCTGGTTTCTTATTGTCTGCAGAAAACTCGTTTTGTTCGAATCCTCAAGAGCATCTCTTCATTTGTTATTTATTGTAACAAGTGAACGTTCAACGTTCTCTCCAACATCCTCGGCACAGAATACGTAAGGATACAGAAATGAAACGGGCCAATCTACCACGAACTCCAGCCGCACACGCCAGCTCAATGGCGTCGCTGGCCAACACGTCGCCAGGTAGCTCATAGTCCAACCACGGTTTCGTCCGACTTTTCTGAAGCCCTGCTAAAGTTCTGGTTCCAAGATATTCCTCCGCCTCATGCAAACAAAGCGTAACCGAGTATAGAAAATTACAGGCAATACCAACACATTTATTTTCTCTTTGTTTTAATTAATGTTAATTGTAAATGAAATATTGTAATTTATAGATAGAATATAAGCGAAAGTACAATTTAACCAAAAATAAGGCACTTTTATGTCAATACAAGTATGAAACGCTTGTGATACGTAGCATATTTATGAAACAATCAAACGCGACATACATTGGATGATTTTTCAAAGGTTTGATTCAAAAAGTGTGAAGAAACCGTGCATAGACTTTACTTGGCCAGCCGGCAGCCCNGGATGATTTTTCAAAGGTTTGATTCAAAAAGTGTGAAGAAACCGTGCATAGACTTTACTTGGCCAGCCGGCAGCCCGGTCAATAGGAAACCTTCCGCAGCACGCAATAGCCAATCATACACAAGGTCCCGCCCAGAGACTCGTACAGCAAGTCAGCGAATGGGTACGTCCACATCAAAGGAACCGCCACACCTGTTCACCTCTGTGTATTTACCTATTCTGTGTTCTCAAATAAAAATACTGGAAAACATTATAATTATGAAGAAAAAGGATTTTCTGAAATCCTCTTTTGCCCTTAGTTATAGAACCTGCCTGGTATTCGTGTTTTAGAAGAGGCGGTTTGGTTCAGTCCTCATTACATTGTAGTGGCTGACACTNATAGAACCTGCCTGGTATTCGTGTTTTAGAAGAGGCGGTTTGGTTCAGTCCTCATTACATTGTAGTGGCTGACACTCCGTTCACTAGCTGCTGCCAATGAATTAGTAAATTAATTTACTATATAAGTGAAGAAAAAACTATGGATATTTTATGATTGTCTGCAAAAGTTGAAGATGTGGGAGTGACCGACCAGCACGACCATCACCTATGTGCAGTGTGCCATTTGTAGGCACTCACTTACTTTTGACCACGTTTTTATTAACTAATATTCTCTTTCAAGGAATAGTTTTGGTTTTCATGGCAAAGCCGCTTGTTTTATTTCTCAGCACGGAACTTTCTTAATTGCTTTTTCTATGTAAAGTCAAAGTTAGATAATGTCTCTGCAATTTTGTTTATTTAACTAGGAATGTTCCAAGATTTCGTTACTTTGTCATTTTGAAATTTCTCGGCGACCAGTTACTCTGATCAGGTTAACCTGTTGTGTCAACCGGTTGAAATAACTTTAGTTAAAGAATAGGAATTGTAAATTTTTTAAATGAAATATCATGTATTTGGTTTGTGAATTTCATTTTAAATTCTTCTCTGTCAATATAATTTTATAAAGTATTAATTATAATAATCTGAAATACCGCGTAATGAAAAAGGATAGTATCACGGGTTTTGTGTCAAGCTACTTGATATCTGTGATAGTCACTGGCATTCTCGGAATACACCCTACAGTTTTCTTCTGGATTCCTATCCGCTATGGCATTACATAAAATTCTGTTAGCTCTGGCTATTATCTAGTTTTAATGGAGTGATCTTCTTAGTTTTACCGCCTAGTTTTTCTTGTCATGTTCGGTAATATATTTTTTTGTTCTTGCCTCTTTATTTTTTGCGTATATTTCTGTTGTTACAGTGGTCTACCTGTTGAGTCGCAAAATGCTGTGTTGAGGCCATTTCACTACCTTGCTGCCGAGGTATGGCAAATCTTTTTGAAGTCGCTTTGCGTCTTTTTGAGGCCTACTTAATGATGATGTAGTAACACCGATGCTGGCGTTGACAAGGGAGATGCCCCGAATATGGGCAATGTCTCAGGAAAGTCCAGCCTTTGTTCCACCATTTTCGGCATGTGCATGAATCTTTGAACTATACAGCAATAAAGTCGCCGTTTTTCAATAAACCTTCTTTTGGACTGAATCAATGATCCTGAAAAAAGTAATGTAACCTCAGAATTTTTGCTACTGCTCGGCATATTTTGTAATATTACATTTTTTTTTTTTTTGCGGGGTCTCAACATATTAACAATAATTTCTTTCATAAAAAAAGTTTTATCTTATTACAACAGTTTGTTGTTGTTTAAGCACCTAATTTATTATATATCAAACATTTGTTACTGTTGTTACACACTTAAAATATTTTATTATGGTTATATGTTAATTAACTTCCATCAAAACTAATTTTAGTCACACTAATGTAAGTTTTACTTTCTTTATCAAACACCTTGCTTTTTACAATAAATAGCATTTTGCTTTTTGTTGTATATAATTATCATTATTGTGTATGTGTAAGAGTGCCGGAGTAAGAATTTTGGCTTGGCCTCTTTGTTTCCCCTTTTTATATTGGGGTCACACCTACATAACCAGATCCTTCGGAGCTCTCCCCTCCCCCCTCACTAACGGTGGTTGGTCTTAGAATTGGAGGAGCACCGAACACCAATATCCCACTGGTGTTTGGAGCTTCTGCGCCAGGGTCATTTATGAGAGGTGCGGCGCAGAACAGCACGATAGACTAATAATCATATAATGATGAAATATGTTCCCATCAGTGCTACATGAAAACGTAATTATTTCGATAAAATAAAGTTGTCTCTAAAAATAGCGTTTCAAAACTCAGTTAAATGAGATTTTAGTCGTTGCCAACAGAGCACTGCCCTCATTGATTTATTCCTATAGATTACGAAATATATATTATTTATTGGCAATATATAAATAAAAGTTCAGTTCATAAAACAGAATAATTAAATGTTAACAACACTAATAAATGTTTGTGTTATGTTATTTATTAGAAAAGAAAATTACAACTGGGGTGATTTTCCAAACATTTGTACCGGAAAAATGGGAAGAAACTGTGAATGGTCTATAGTTACACATGAGGTGCTCTTATTCGACTTCAAATTAATTGACTCTCTCCGAAGTTTTCCGGAACCTAAATAAGCGTAGCCTTAAGCAAGCAGCAGCTAGTGAACGTAGTGTCAGCCACTACAATGTAATGAGGACTGAACCAAACCGCCTCTTCTAAAACACGAATACCAGGCAGGTTCTATAACTAAGGGCAAAAGAGGATTTCAGAAAATCCTTTTTCTTCATAATTATAATGTTTTCCAGTATTTTTATTTGAGAACACAGAATAGGTAAATACACAGAGGTGAACAGGTGTGGCGGTTCCTTTGATGTGGACGTACCCATTCGCTGACTTGCTGTACGAGTCTCTGGGCGGGACCTTGTGTATGATTGGCTATTGCGTGCTGCGGAAGGTTTCCTATTGACCGGGCTGCCGGCTGGCCAAGTAAAGTCTATGCACGGTTTCTTCACACTTTTTGAATCAAACCTTTGAAAAATCATCCCATGTATGGCGCGTTTGATTGTTTCATAAATATGCCACGTATCACAAGCGTTTTATACTTGTATTGACATAAAAGTGCCTTATTTTTGGTTCAAATCTCTTTACTCACTCACCAACTCGTGAGGAAGACCTGATGTCACCGGGGCTGATGAAGGGGCGTTGTCGCCGGCGGGTCGGAAACCAGGCAGGGCTCGGCCAATCCTGATCCGAAAAACTGGGTGCTAAACCTCAGCGGAGGAGGGAGACATGTCCGACTGGCCCGAGGTCGCCGATGACCTCCTAAGTCCAGCGGTAAAAAAATTATCAATATCCTGCCATCGATTACCTGTATGCGACTCGCGTGCGCCGTTAGCCGAGTACGTGCGAGGGCATGGTGCGCCTGGTCGGTGAAATAAGACCACAAGAAATGCCTGTTAATGCCTTTTCGTGACGAGGAACCGGTTGTAGGACGTGACCTTGGAGTTACCATCCATCCGGCACGTTTACGCTCAAAGAAGTCCTATTCGCAAAAAAAATATGTATGCTCTGGTATCCAAGCGAATTACCCGGACCCGAACCTTAATGTACGCCTTGAATTCTTAGCTGAGGCAGGAATTTTTCATTTCCTGGATCCAAGAGTTTACATTCAACTACCTTATTACGTATCAGTGTATTTAAATGAGATACCATAAACATTATGATATATAAATGTGCAAAATTACAAAAGAATTACCATCGGATTTGGGTGGAACGGAATAAGAAAGAGTAATAGTATAAAAATTTTCATCCCACCTTCATATTCAACAAAAATAAGTGTGGTGAATTCCTGAAAGAAGGTTTCTGAAGCCTTGCCATTGTAATTCAAAGTGCGCCTCAAGAATATATTCGAAATAAATGTGTCTAAGCAAAGAACTGTTACAACATAAATGTGAAAGTGTCTTAGGATTGATTATCGAAAAATGTTCAAATTTTCTTTCATTTGGCAACAAATTACACAAATTATACTTGCATCAAATCATGTACCCTTTTCAAAATTAGTTCGTAATTACGGTAGCAAACGCATGTACAAAATATTCAGACGGATTACATAATTGTAATAGTATGAATACATATTGAAGTAAGTGAATAGAATCTGGTGAAAAAGTGGTTGATAGGTACGAATTTTTTGGACTGTGACGTGCTTGAATTTAATCGCTAGGTTTATTTCGGTATTTTATCCGCCTCCAGGATAAAACAGCGTAAAATTTCTACTTTAATGTAATCAGAAAATAACTGTTATATTAATGGGGACGTAAACATTTTCAAAGGAGCTGAGCCAACGAACATATAGGTTCATTAAAATGTAGAACTATGAATAAAAATAGTAAAATGTTCGCTCTTCTTGAAAACTCTTAGGAACATTATATTACAACGCAGAAAGCAATACTGCAATGTCGCTGCGTTGTGTCAATTACTGTCATTTGTTTAATCTTTTTTTTTTAAATCAGCCGCATGTAGTTCTGCGTTTGGCTTAAGTGTAGTCCTGTGTTGTTCCTAACTTGACGTCTCCACCCACGGCTTTCTTCGGCCCAGTATTTTGCTGCGATTTATCAGACGAAAGCGGAGCGAACTTGTTCCCTATCTAAACGTGACTCGCTTGCACGTCTCAACGACTTGAAATTACATTGCGGAGAAGAGTAGAATACCGTTACTGTAGATATTTTCTTGGCGTAGTTCGTAGTCCTAGAACTGAGATAGTGTTGACGTTACCTTGAATATCAGCTTTATCAGTACAAGTTTTCTGAATTAGTTCCATACATGTTCAAAGAAAAAATGACAGCGACGCTATACAAATAGGGTATACCAATTAAAATTTGTAGCCATTCATGTTATGAATATTCGCGGCTTGGAAAGACACAGATGCTTTGAAAACGGCGGGTGGTAATAATTCCACATAGCGGAAAACGTAGTAACTCTTACAATACGCCCTGATTTCTTCTCTACTCTCCCTACTACCTTCACCTAGCTCAGTCTCAAAAGCAGGGGCGGATCTACAAGGGACACGACCCTCCTCTCCCCAAACTCTAACATTGACATGAAACTGTTCTGCTTTTGTTTTAAACTGAAATAAAATGAAATGAAAATTGTTTTAAATACTGACTTCATTTAATTATTTTAATATAGTTTCCTAAAATTATGATGATGAGAGTGTACCCCTTCCCCTTCCCCAATTTGAAAGAGTAGACGGTACCTGCACAATGAACAAGTTAATTCTACCCCCCCTCCTCCCCACGACACAACGCAAGTCTAGACCCGCTCCTGCAAAAGTACCCGCACGTTGGGTTTCGTAGTAGTTTCTTGCTCCTCTTTGACATGAACGCAGTGTCTTCATTGACTATATACTGCAGATTTTGTTCACAATCTTGCATAACTATAACTAAATGCTCATGGAAAAACCTGCTAGTGTATTGGTTTTTCACCACTGTGTCTCCGGTTCGACGCAAGGAAGACCCGAGCTGGAGTGTTTCCCGTGTGGGAAACGTTACGGGCGTTAACCGAGGGTCGGTGACTTTCTCGAGATTCGCTTCCACACTCGGTTGCATTTCCTTTGCTTCTTCAGGATGGGTGCTTCCCAGTGGGGTCACACACTTTACAGCATATTGAGAACGAGGCGGACGTCACCATAGTTCCATGAATTGTTTCGGGGTACTCCCGTTTACACCACCTTTGCTTTTTTTTTGCAGTTGTTTTTTGTACTTTCTTCGTCTCCATCTTAGTTTTCTCGCGTTTGAACTAAGATCCATTCAGCTCCAACGCATCAGCGTGGGTTTGAATACATTTGTATTGAATGGCGTGGGCGTCATCTCACTTCATCCCACCGGGTGTTAACGGCCGCCCTCCAAGGTCCCAAGGTTCATGGGCCACCACTCCAGCAGATGTCACCACGGCCACCTTGTCAGGCGCGTAGTCCAAGAAAAATACAAGAAAAGAGTGGCAACTCACCGGATGATGCCGCTGGTCGGGGGTTTTTTTTCGGGATCTCCTGTTTCCCACTCCCCTTCATTCCGGCGTTGCTCCATATCTACCTCACTTCACCCTCATCGGCTCTCAATACTTCAATGTCAAGAGACGCCCAATTCTCTTCACCCACTTTAAAGAGAAAAACTACACGATCGTTGATTGCTTATTATAGTCCTTTCACGGTTACTTCACACTTTTCTGAAGCCCTGCTAAATTTCTACTTTTGGTTACTGTTTACGTATCCTTCCGCTACACGTAAACATAAACACTACCATGCGACCTCTACGTTTTAACCGGTAAATGCTTTGTTTACTCTTTACAGCTGTTCAAAGAATCCTGCCATATTTCAAAAACCATTACGTACGAATATCCACAATTTAGGCCTATAACCATATCTAGGTAAGTTTTATGACTTTTTAACAATGTCTGTATTGACGATAGTTCTTACGGTTATTATTTTACATTGTTAATATTTTGCCGCGACTGTGTTTAACCCTGTTACAACTGTGGGGAAATAACTGTATCATACCTCTTGTTATTGATGTGTTTTTGGGCTATTTCTTTAAAAGGACAGCCTTAGTTGCAGTAAATATTAAAACGAAGGAGCAACCAGTCCAAAGAAAAATACATTAAATTCAAACACTAAAGTCGTGGCTGGGCTTAGTAATTTTTTGTAATTCTTGCAAACATTCAAATCACAGAAACGTAAGCACGTTACACAATTATGTTTTAAACACCTAAAGCGAAGTTACGTTGTGATAAATGAACAGACGTGACTTTAAAATAATTAACTTCGTCATAAAAACAGTTCACGGTTAAAACGTATAAATTTGGCGTGTCCAATACTTGCAAGCTCACACACGACGGGCCAGCGTAACGACGACGACGCAACCACAGCCTCTCGCACACAGCGGTCACGACACACGTTGCAGTATATTTATTTCTGCCTTGGAAACACTGACTTATCACAAAATCGTTATTTCCTAGGTTGGTTTAAAAAAACACAACGTGTACAAACTTGATGTGATAATTCGAAGTATCTTTCGGAGCAAGAAAAATTAACGCTTCGTTGATCAAAAGCAACATGCCATGTCATGTCGCCACTCGCCAGCCGCCACTGCTACCAACTTCGGATTTGTAACCCTCCCACCATTACATCTAAATATATTATTAGTATTCAAACATAAAAATCTATTTTCAGTTGTAAATTATACTTTCAAAAATCACTATTTTTGCTGTAATAAGTATGAAATATTCTAAATTTTGGAAACATGTATAATTTTCCTGCTACTACTACTATCGGTGCGAAACTTCCTGAGAGAGAGAAAGAGAGAAAGAGACTGAAAGAGTGCGACAAGCTCCGCTCCGCCGACAGCCTATTTGAAGTTTCTTCCACGGTCGAAAAAAAAAACCACCATGTCACTAGGGCCTACGCGCCGTATTTTGCGCTGACATTTTTAACTGTAACAATGAAATATGTTTCTTTCCAGCAGGGAAATTTACAAATATGATACCAAAACCTTGATTAAAACAATATTTTAACTGTGAACTATTTCTTACTAGCCGTTGTCAATACGTCGCCGCTCTCGCTGTTTTTAATTCGTATTGGATATGAAATATATATTACCAGTTATAGAAGATACTATGTTAAAGCTTCATTTATTCAAAATTGCAATAATTTTAAAGTCAATAAGTGTTATATACTTGTGGTATACAAGTCATTAAAAAAACAGGTTAACATTACTCCTAGGGTGATTTTTCAAAGGTTTGTTTCTAAACATCAGTAGAAACTGTGAATGGACTATAATGTGATGCGTCGGTAGTAAATATTCTGTGAGTGTGTGCGCACAGCCATTAGAATGTGAGGGGGTGGGGGGACTGACTCGTGTGCACCGTAACGGCTCGCAGGCCGTGGCGGATGTGGAGTCCCAGCACGCCCCTCACATCCGGCGGAGGGATTGCCCTCGACTACCGGCGGGGACTCGCGGCGACAACCGTGAAGCCTCTCGGCGAGGTGACGTCGTCCCGCTCCGGAGACAGCCCCGCCCTCCTCGCGCCGGGCCCCGTTACAGCGCCAGGCAGCTGCTCTAACAACTCCGCCGTCCGCCCGGCCTATGCTATCCCCCCTACAATGTAGTCTGTTCACGGTTTCTTCACCATTTTTAAATCAAACCTTTGAAAAATCCCCCCATAGATAACCTGTCTGGTTGTTTCCTAAATATCTCTATGTATCACAAGCGTTTTATATTTCTGTTAACATTAAAGTATCTAAATTTGGTTGATTTAAACTTTTACTTTTAATTTACCTATAAATTATATTTCATTTATAATTAATATCAATAAAACTAGAGATAAAAATGTGTGTTGGTAATGCCCATCAAGAAAAATAGTTCTTATGTAAAATATTACTGAACTGAATGTGGATGAATTCGGTGTGTGGTCCCTTTGGTGTAATTTTATGGACTTTTGTTTTGTTTGCCTGAGGCGGAGGACTAGCAGGGCTTAAGAAACGTTGGAAGTAACCACGAATGAACTATGATTACGGCTAGGTCTCACTCGCCATGTTGAATTTTCCATCTACGTGCGTGTTTGATCATGCGGTAGCGTGTCTGACTCGCATTTGGGCAATCGTGGGTTCTATCCCGGTCGGCTGCAATGGGGTATTTTTTTCCAAAGTGGTTTTCCCACTCCCACTCCAGGCGAATGGCGAATACTGCTGCAGTTCCTGCACACGCCTTCCCAATTCCTCGCCCTGTGCTGTCCTGTAAAAAGACCCCAAGCTGATGGCATCATAATAAATAACAAATAACTTTCTTTTCAATGAAATAACTAAAATATAATCTTCATTATAGCACGTTTACATTTTACGAATGACTTCAAATGAAGTCGCCAAATTCTATCCACGCGTTATCTGGTGATTGTGAAACAGCAAGTTTCTATTGATAAGTTAAACATTTAATTACGTCATCTTTACTTTACAAAAGTTCAGAATCCATGTTTGTTCTAAAGCGTAATGCATATTGCCAGAGAGTTACAGTTGTAGTTTCAAAAAATGCTTCCTAAAACAACTGAAACGAGCTGGAAATCAGTAAATAAACATGGTATGTGAGGCCGAGCCTAAATATCCTGCATCTCCATGTATTACTTTATATTTCCTGTACAGGGGTTTTCATGTCTGTAACCGTATGATCATCGCACCAGATGTTGAGGAAACGCTGCACTTTGCTTTGATCGGTAAGCTCTGAGAAGATAATCCCATCTTACATGCACTGATATTGTCACCCATTTTAGGAACATATTTTTTAACTTACTGCAAACAGAGATAGCCATTGACCTATTGATGAAAACTCTTAGCAAACCTGATAGTAAAAGATTTAGGGTTTCTGAGGAATTGTGTATGTTTACATGGAATGTAAGTTCGTCAACAGGTAAAGAACAAGGATTAACAATCGTACGCAAAGAAAGCGGTAAATTAATAATTTGAAAATTAAAGAAAAGCAGAAATATGCTGTTTAAAAGACATGGAAATTATTATACGATGAGCTGTAATAGAAATTAGCCAGTGGAAAGAACGCCAGAACAAATTACATTACAGATAAAAAGTAATATGAATGGAAACAGTAGGCTTATTACCTTACAGATCAATAAACAAAAAGTTCGTTGGTTGCAATATTTAAAATTTACATAAGGAACCTCTTGGTGTTGGAAAATAGAGGAGGGGAAAATGCCTTGGAAGAGGCACAATATTGAAACGGATATATTTTGCAAAGCTGTCCAGTATACAATAAATAATGATAATTAAAATTATTTTGTTAATATAGCGGGAGACTTCAATGCAAGTACTGGCTACCAACCTTCAAAATACAATATGTACCAAGTAGTAACAGAAAACGTATGAAATATAATCGATGGGATTATGGTGCCCATAACAAGATGAGAAATTAATCCACGTATCATCGTACATAAGAATTTTCATAAAATGACACTAGTTCAGAGTGGATAAACAAGCATTAATCATCAAGGATAAGAGGGCCCTTGAATGTATGTTACAAGCTTTGTGAGGCGATTCCTCGTGAGAAAATGAGAGAGAAACACAACACAGCTCACAGCCCAAAGTAAGTACTAAGACGGCTATGCGCCCGTGAAGCAAGAGGTTTTGTAATGAATTAACTCAACACATCAGAAACTACGTGAGGTTAATCAACAAATTAGTGGATGATATTTAGTCGATAAAATATCTTAAACATTAAAAAACTTGGTTCGTGAAATCATTGCCCTTCATAAATTAAATTAGATCTGCCTGATTATGATTACAAATAAAGCATTCTAACCCCTATATTTTTCCGGATTTGATCCTTTGAGTCAACATTTGCACATTAATAAAATGGGTCACTTTAGTGACATACAGCCGGGCCAACCGTACTCGAGAAATGAGTGCACCAATTTTCAAAGGCTGTAACGGCACTCCTGCGTGGGTCGGCAACACCTCTGCCTCTCGCAAATTTCTTGTTTGACGCCTCGTGTTGACAAAACAACAAAAATGATCGGCGGTTCCAATACTCAAAACTGCAACCACAACAATAAATCGTAATACTGTAATAATGTTCTCAATATTTATTTTTCCAATGATTCGCCATTTTTGTAGGTCTCGAGTGTTTTACTGGATACTTTTCTTTTTGGCAATAGCAACGGTAGTCAACATTACAAAAAATTCTTTTCTCATTTCTGTACTGAAACTTATGCGTGAACAGTGATTTGTGTGTACTCGCAATAGGCAGTTTTCCGTGATTACAATTGCACAGTAGTTGTATTTAATTATGTACAATAGTAATATATATTTATGGGTTCTGTGTACAGTGTGCAGATCTAAGGGCAGTGATTCTCGCGGAAGAGTTCTCCCTAGGCACCACGACCCCGGGATCCGTTCAAGACAGTGGCAGTTCTGTTGGCACGCCTCAGCGGCGGTGGGGAGGACCTGGATGGTCGTCGTCCCTGCAGCGTCTCTCTGGTGAGGCGAAGTGGTCGGGCCGGTGGTGATTCGATTCCAGTCCCCAGCTGTAATCAGGTCCTGCGTAGTTTTTTTTACCTTTTTTGTGCACAACCATGCAACGTAAAAAACTAAGTCGTGTACGAAGTCCAGACTTTTTCTCGTGGAGTACACTGTTATCTAATCCTGAATCAATTGTGTGAATAATGTCTATACCACCACTGTGAATCCCGTTATTTTACTTCGCCCAACTGGCGAATCAGTGAAAAGCATTGGAAGTCACTGACTTAGAGGAGTCGATTTGACTGACGATTAGTAGAAACCATGAATAACTTATGAAAGTAAATGCCTGTAGTAACAGGTAGACTTCACCCACTGCCTTCAGTAAGGCGGGTTTAAACAAATTGATTTAATTTTTACTCATTCTATTTTAGAGTATACGTAGTTCAACCGAACAGGGACATTATTTATAAATAAGGAAGAGCAGTAAAGAGCAAATCATAAGTTGTTTCTGTGTATGAAAGATACTGAAACCTATCTCGTAATATGTCGCGAAATATTCTGGCCTTATTGACTATTGAACTAATAAGGCAGCCAAATGGGAGCCGTTTGTGTCTTACTATTTGGCGGTACCTCAATTTTCTCATTGTACTATACGACGGAAATGCTACACGTTTATTTATTGCTTAAGATTACAAGAGGGAATATTATAAAAACAAGCTATGTCAGTCAACTCCAGGCAGTGTACTGAGCTATGCAATATTCGATAACAAGCAAATAAAAATCTTAAGAATAAATATTAGGCCGATATTTATAACAAAATGTCTTCACATTGCTCACTGGAAATATGTAACTGATGGTTGAGCCGAAAAAGCCTGCATATAACATCACGTGTTGACGTGTAAACATGAATTCGTGCAGTTCGCAACTGCAAACTTGGCATAACTTCATTACTTGTCGATTCAATGTAGAAAAAGCACTTAATTGGTATGACAGGTCGAGCTATTCTGAAATTTTTGGGTGGGTTTAGCAATAATTTATCACCAACAGATTCGATGCAAATCTGTAAAACTGTTACTTAACCATTTAAAAATTGTATTACAATAGTAAATTCTTATACTCACTACTAATATTTTTTTCTATTTATTTTTTTCATCCCTTCTTTCTCTATTTGCATTTCTTCCCCCTTCCTACTAAAAAATATAAAATAAATTCTACTGTAAGAAGACAGACTCCCTTATGCTGTTATAGCACTAAGTGCGTTTGGTCTCGGGGACAACCTGAGGCAGCACGCATTAGTAACAGTTTGACGAGGGTTGGCAGGTCAACTATTTCCTAGCCACATACTTAGATCTCGGGATTCCGACAATTTTTCTCTCTTTCAAGTGTTCACTGACAACACATCGCTTGAATGAATGTCTATGTAAAATCACGTCATACCTCATACAATTAAGTAATAATTACTAAATTAAGGCCGTCATCTATCAGCAATTAACTCTGAAGTTTTCTTTGTAAGCAGCAGTCACTGATCAACAAACTGAAGGTAAAATATTAAGCATAATTTAAAATTAAGGATGATTATGCAATCGAATTGCAAATGCAGGGTTAACATTTTCGAATATTTATGAACTGAAAAAATTCTCAACAAACTTGTGACTTCAAAAATTATTTCATTGGCAGTACAAAACAAAAATGGTTCACCTAAGTTTTTTTTTTAGCAAATTCTATTTTTTATTCACAATATTCCAATACTCCTTCAAAATAAAACAACAGTGCAAATTTACGTTGTCAAATATGCACTTGAAAAATAAAATCATAGTCTTATGATTAATGGCTTTTGGCTTTATTTATTTAGGTTTATTGCATGCATATTGTAATTTTTTAAAGAAGCTTTATTGCAAAATACACTGGGCCTGCATAATTACAGATTACATATTATAGAACTTAAATTATGATACGTGCATTCATTTGACAAATTTCTGTTACCAGATTTACATTTTTTTAAATATGTGGATATTCATATACTTAATTATGTACACATACACTAAAAATGTTTTTCCAAAACAAGAAAAATATAATTTTTGTACGTATATAGAGATGTGTCTACTGTACACTTAAACTTAGGGAATCACAGCAGTATTTAATAATTACAAGTCACCAAAATATCAATATATCAAATTTTAAGTTATACATATGGGCTATATAAAATGGTAAACGGTACACCACATTTTTAAAACTACAATTTCTTATTGCTTACTAGTGATAGTTATGACAACGTAGCCCTAAATTTTTTTTCATTGGCCTAGTATTTTTGAAAATTACCTTAGGTTGTTTGAAGGAGAGCATTAAAATTTTTGAATAGCTGTAAAAAGAGCAATGGTTTGCTCTTAAGTGATCATGTGCGTGGCGTTCTTCCACGATGTGTTATTTCCTGTCATAGGATGTTCACGGCAAAGTCAGCGCTTTTTAAAGCCCTGCATAGTTTATTCTGCCATTCCATTGCGTATCCTTATGCCTCATCAACATAAACATCATCTTGAGATATTTTTAGATCAGATGTTTACAAGTCCATTGTATTTACTCAGTACATAAAAAGCAACATTTAATATTAAACAACAACACATAATAACAACCAATTTTTAATAACTACGAACAATAAGTGCTTTCAAGTGACGTGCGTCATTTTATTCCTGTAGAAAGTTACAAAATTCTATCTCCTGGTGATACTCATAGTAATATTTGTCGACGTATCAAACTTCCCACGGAAATGGTGTATGCCGTATTTAACAAATGCCTTGAAAATGAATACAGTAACAGTAATGCTAGGTACAAGCAAATAGCTGCGCTGCCATGACAGTACGACTGAGGAAATATGGCTCAACAGAAGGGATGGAAAATTTTAGTGCCAGAAGTAAGGCGAACTACATTTCCTAATTGGAACTACTTTCCCTATGTCACTGCCAATTTTATCGTGGGTTTTGCGTCGGTGCTTACTGTACTTCAAAATGTTTGTTGTTACGGGCAATAATTTTTTTAAGATCGTCACTTTGTCATGAAATCTTATAAAAGATTTGATCGTATTCTTGTTTTAAAATGATCTAAATATACACACAGTGACAAGCATTTAATACAAGCTGTACCTGCTCAAAACGTCTTCAAGAAATTTTGTATTAAGAAATGTTATCCTTCCGTAGATGTGATAGTCCCTTGACAAACTGTGTTACACTTTGTTTTTGTTGTATAAATCATGACGAATTCTTTTAGCAGATTTCGGTTGATCTTTTATTATTTTTCTTTTTTCGTTCAAAATACGTTCCGGGTTACGTATTGGCATTGAACGTGTGTGTCGAGGGTCCACGAGTTCTGGTAACAGACATTCCATGTAGAATGAAGTTAACTTTTTTATCATTTCTTTTGCCCAGAAATCGTCATACCGCGGTATACTTTCGTAATACACAAATGGTGGATTGGGTGTCCACAAATCAAACAAGCAGTACAACCTTTGGGTAACATGCAGCTGGCCTTGAACTTGATAATAATATTTATGACACTTGTTTATCCCCGCAATTTTCTTATCTTTTCCAACTTTCCAGAACGTCGCCTTCTGTTGCAGAACAGCAGATTCAGGGCTCAACAATTGTGTGGACGCCGGACATTTGACTTCCACGATACCATCTTCATCTATGAAGCCATCAGGTGTTGCACTGAAATACGGTAATTCAGGATCAACAAAAAACCAACATTTCCAAATTTTTACGTGTGCAGCTTCTCCCAGTGCTTCAATAGCTCTGTGCTCATTTTCTTTCCCGTATTTCACAGCTGGTTGATGGAAGTTTTCTAAACATCGCCAAAATTCGATGCTGTTAGTCGTTTTCGTCTTTCTTCTATCCACTGGCCAGTATACAGGAGATCCCTGGTTTGTATTTCAATTTCATGCACAGCTTCGTTGCTTTTTTGAAGGCTTTCCAGTAGCTCATTACACAGAACATCGAAATCATCTGCAGGTAGATCTGGCTTTTGTGCCTTAGCTCCATAATCAGGATGGATGTCTTTTTTTTTACCATAAAACAGCTTCTTTGGTTTTAGAGATGGCTTTCCACCTACATTCTTTCGCTTTATTCTAGCTACTTCCACTTTCCGTCTTCTTTGAGCTTCTAATATTTTTGTAAATGTACCTGGACTTTTACCACATACCTTTTTTATGAAGGTTATAGTGTACAGCTCCGGAATTGTAGGCTACCACCGCCGCGGCGCATCGCGCTTGATAAGATCCACGTTTCGTGTAGTTGATGCGCTTGGCACCCGTCTTCTTCACCACTGCAGAGTTGTAATGCTCAACGCAATTGTTGTTAACGTTGTAAAGCAAACTGCGGCTATGCCTGCTCAAGTTACCTGCCAAAGATTTTACATGTTGGTACAGGCCATGCTCATTAAGAAGCGGAATAATATTTCTCTCATCTTCTTTTGCACCGGCACAGAAGTATGAAGCACATCGTTGATGGTCGCCAAAAACATGATCAACACTATTTATGATGTCATTTCGCAGGTTCGCTATACGTTCGTGCATAGCCAGCTCCTCGTTCATTCTGTGTTCAGCAGCTTTTACAACAGCACCACGCAACTGTAAGCTTTTGGCATGTATTTGTTTCCTCAGATGAAATGGGCCATTTTTTCCAGTTGTCCAGATGTCTTTTAACTTGTTGCAGTAATTACACAAAAGGTGATTTTGGCATTCCAGTTTATCGACAGTTAAGCTTCTATACGGTCTTGCTTCAAGTAGTTTTTTGTATACACTACTATCACCATCGGCTATCACAGTTCTATACCGCAAACCATACGTTTCTTCACTTCTGCAAAAACCTTCTACGATAATGTCAGCTTCCATACTGGATGCACTTTGTTCTTGACTCCAATTCTTGTAACATGTGTGCAATGGCTGTTCCTTCCCTTGTTTCTGTGCTTGATCACACACAGTGCAGTACTTATTTCGTACGCCAATGAACAAAACCTTTTTCGTCTTGTAACCAACAATTGCAGCCTGAAATAATAGCATATTAATTATACAAACCAGTCGCATAACTTATGGTGTTCCATAAACTTACAGTTTCACTCGTGTGGGACATAAGAAATGTTTGCATATATGTATGTGTTTGTACATACATACACACGCGCACACAAACACACACACCTACATTTGTCACCACGCTTGATATGCCTTACTATAAAAAATAATGCAATTTAGTGTTAGGAGCTAGTTCTCTGGCCCAATATTGCGTATACTGCGTTTCACTTAACTTCAGTCAATTTTGACAGACCTACACAGCATGTGAACAGTAAATGCTGTAATTTGCAAAGTATAACGTCATTTGATGGTTGTATCGAGATATATGTTGTTATGTTGACGATTTATGCGATGATTATGGGGGAAAAATAGTACTCGGAATTAAAAACTATAACTTTGAAATTTAATGACACTTACAGCACTTATAATTTAAATTACGTTTTTCGTTAATGCACAATATTTTTGGACTGTATACCATGGACCTTAAAAACATTTTAAGAAATTAGAATAGATCATGAGTACATCACGGTTATGTGAAACGTTTCCAACCCGGCAAACGTCATTGAGCTCTCTTTCGTCATGTCTGATTGAGTACCTTGCTGGTGTTGTCGGAATATTATATTGGCAGTTAATTATTTTGGTATTTGCACATGCCAACAAGCGGCGTAGTTCGATGTAGGTGCCTGTCGAGTGCGTCTTCTCGGGTGAAACGTATTATCGTCATGTGTTAATTGGTTGACTGTTCCTTGGTCCGCCATTTTCCTTGACCGTCGGCCATGAAGCACGAGCGGCTACGTGCGTATTTACGTTCTAACGTTTAATTTTGTTGGTTGGTTTTTGTTGTGTTGTATTAATTGAATGAGTCTGCAAATAAATTCTTTCGTATCAGTTGTAGACACGAGTGATTTTAGTGATGCAATCGTCCAAGGATTGCCATAGGACAACACTTCAGGAATTGCGATTAGGAACTACAAACTGTAATTTATTGTGTTTTGTAAATAATATATTTCGAAACTGTTTTTAGGATTTTTTGAATACACGTGGCCTTAAACACTCCCTTTTTTACACGAGTTTATTATATTGAAATTTCAAGGATTTTTATTTGTAAGTTTAACTTAGCTTAAAATATTTACTTACAGTGTGTATTTCTTGCCTCGGTACGAACAGCGACATGATGTCGTGTTTTTTTTCTTGCGGGAAGTTTTGAAATGTACGCGGCCTTTTTAAAAAAACACCCTTCTGTCCTTATTTATTACACTGAAAATTCACTTTTTATGTATAAGGTTAACTTCGCTGAAATGGTTTACAGTGTCTATTTCTCGTATATGTAAGAACGATACGAACAGCGACATACTGATCGCTTTTTCTTCTTTTAGTGAAGTTTAAACTTTCCAAGTTATAGTAATTTGAATATTTCCGAACGAGCAAAATTTTTCACTGCACCATAAAAACAATATGCGATTCATATCGCTATTGCATCGCAAGAAGAGACGCGAAACAATTCCGTTTCGTGAAACACAAACTAGAGTACCCCGCCCGCCCCGACAATAAAATAAATAGAACCCTAACTGTATTACTTGGTCATAACGAAAATAAAAGTGATGGAAATGGCATCCTAGCTATAATATCCGACATCGTGTTACAGTGTTTATTCACAAATATTGATTTCTTCATTGACAGAGCAGCTGTGGGAGGGATACATTGTGGCCGCACTACTTTCGTAGAACTGTCAAAATTTACTGAACTACCTCGTGTCGAGCCAGAGAACTAACTCCTAAAGCGTACACAATTCTTGTAAAGTCTGGCCCCTTCTATAGTCTCCTTTATATTCAATAATAATATGTATAGGTACTAGTCAAAGTTACTTGAGTATTTTTATATACTGTTATACTAAGAAAAATTGTATTTATTATTTTCTACAGGTACTGGCTCACAAAATTTTACAAAGTTTCAAAAAATACTAATTTACCAATATTAGGATTACATAAAACATGACACCCGATTTAAGTTTAATTTTTGCTAATCGCAGTGCTACTATACGGGGAAAAAATTAATTTAAATAAATTTAGTAGTATCAACTATTCTCACATCCATTTACAAATTTTTTTAGCAAGCCTATTTTATTTTCGAAACTAATAAGGTTCGTGTTACAATGCCATGTTCACTACGTAGATACGACAAGCGTGTGCGCGTGACTATGACCAAGCGCAAGAAGGGAAGGGTGGGAAAGTGCAGTGGTGCGTCAGCAGATACTGTTAGCACTAGACAGTCGTACGTTCGTCACCGCGAGAATGCACCTGCCCCCTCACACGAGTGAAGCTATCGCTTGTGTGATTCTGTTTCATTTATAGCTTGGTCTCTAAAACGTTCTCTAAAACCGTGCGATAATAAATATTAATAAATTATTTTTGAAAAATTTAAACTTAGGTTGCGATTGCAGCCCGGTCGTATTGTGGTGTTCGATTTCTTACAGCGTTCATCTTTCAACGAGAGGCAGTGCACGAAGACTGCGGATTTCCCGAGCCCTCTGGTAAAATCTCTTGGGTGTAAATTTTCCTGTCACCCCCTGCTGGGCGTCCTTTTAACAATGAGCAGAGATGGCCTTTGAGCCCAGGATAAAAGTGTTCTATCTCCTTGCACGATTTTGTTATCACAAAATAGTTTAGTTTTTTGTATTTATCAGAAGTACCTTACACATCAGGTACAATATCATAACACATTTCGACGCAGAAAACATTGAAGATGCGGCATAGAAAAGCCAAATACTATTTTGGTCCGGTATTTAAGCTACACAGTGTCCAGTTCATTTGTGGTCATGTTTTTTTATATCAAAATCTTGCTTTTATTAAAATCTCACTTAGAATATTACAATATACTGGTTATATGCACAATTATTGGATAAATACCTTTAATTTGATACCGCATTGCAGGCGGTGACTTATATGGTTTCGCCAAAAATCTCAAAATATCTAATTGGAATTTAATTTACCCCAATTATGCACAACGTATGGATGGCCTGCAGATGTAAAGATGACTCTTAAAAACTGCTTTGGTATACCGAGATCCACTCACAAGCACAATCAAATGATCTGAAGTCCTAGCAATATCGTAGAACAACCAGTCACTGCTCAGACGCAAACTAGTTATACGAAGCTGATCATCGACCGCCACGTATTTTATTTTATGTGTCCTTGCATATTCTGTAACGAAACGGCCATCGTACGGAAATGATTCAGTTAATCTTTGGCACCTTGTTCCAGGATAGGTCAAGTTAGCTAAGGTTGAAGCTACTGTATGTCAGTGCGTAGTATTTTTCTTCTTCAACAGCCATTTACGGTGATAAGTGGGGAAATTTAATTACGCTGTGTCTTTTCCACTATAAAGTTAGACTTTTCGTGAACACACGAACAATGCTGATTGTCTTATTTTTAGAGCATACAAAGATGCGAGCGTATTTTAAGAAGCTTTGCAGTTCAGCATACTGGTGTAAGCTCGTGATCAGTGACGGCAGCTCAGCTGTTGCAGTGCTGCCAACCCACTGCTGGTTGACAAACCTCTCTCAGAGGCCACAAACAGCGTGGGTTGGCAGCTGTGGGCGCGGCAACATGAACTGGGTGTGTTGATGGTCGTTAAATCACCGTACTGGCACTGTGGGTGTCGGTCGGGAAATATTATAATATTTTACAGTCGCAGGCAAGGATGCGCGGGAGAAAAAAATATAGAAGTCTCTCATTCGTCAGCAACCGCGTGAAGCTTTGCGAAACTTCGTACCATCCAGAAACGGTGAGAAGGCCTTTTCCAAGGTCTAAATGACGTCATGTGCGATGAAAGAAAGGCTATCGCTTACCGAGTGTGTTGGCAAAACGAACAAATGAAGGGGAGAGGAAAACAAACGCNTGCGATGAAAGAAAGGCTATCGCTTACCGAGTGTGTTGGCAAAACGAACAAATGAAGGGGAGAGGAAAACAAACGCAGATCATGCTGACGTCATAAAAGTGGAGACATAGAGTCGACATCAATACCGTAGTTCAAAACGAGTAGGCCTGCATGTTTGTCTCGTATACATATACAACATTGTCAAAACTACGTGTCTTTGACTCAGGTTACCGCACTGTTTACTANACATGTTTGTCTCGTATACATATACAACATTGTCAAAACTACGTGTCTTTGACTCAGGTTACCGCACTGTTTACTAAAACAAGTCATTTTATATGTTAGTATGCCACTTTTGACTAAGCTGCAACGCAAATATTTAAGGCTGATTCACATTTCAGTAAAGATAGGGCTTGTTGTGTTACCTTTGTGTTAACTCTATATCAAAATTATTTATGAAATCGTAGCTGTGTTCACATTGGAGTCAGGAGTGTCTCTTCTTTGGTAAGTCATAATGCAGTTAGAATTACCAAATAAATGCTGTAGCCGTGATCTGGAACAGGCTCGTAGTGTTTAAATACATGTGTGCCTGCCTGTATAAATAAACAGTAAATTTGCCTATGAAAATTGCTATAGTAATATTTCAAATATTTGCATTTATGTGCAAATAATTACTTTATCTCGCGCCTAAATTCACGCCTATTTGAGTTCATAGATTTCCTTCAAATTTGGAGCTCCAGATATAGTTTATTTACAATTAAAACATACACAAAGTTAAAACTTATTGCCATCGTAGTCGTTCAACTAAAAATACAATTCACATGGAAGTTGCTACGAGGTAATAAAAATGAGTAAAGAAGAGCAAAAATATAAAATAGTTTCTTAGCCTTGACAGGCTGACACTACGTTAACTTTGCGTTATGTTGAAGTTGGGTCAACTTTTTGCCCGATAAGTTTAATTTTATGCCACTTAATTCAATATTTATACACTGTCGCACGATCTATAAAGAACATAACGATAACGCAAAGTATCCATGTCGTCTTCTGTGTGAATCGGCCAGCCCATGGATAAAATGTATGCAGTTAGGGACATATTTTTTTTCTAAGGGTGGTTCAAATGCGTATTAACACTTTGAGTGCCAATGTAACATTACGTAACCTGATTTTAACTGAGTTATATGGAGTCACCCGTAACGGTGCGACATCCACATTCTTTGAATACATGGCCACGGGCGAAGTAATGTTACTTAATTAGCAGTTTTCATGAGTTTTCTCGATGCCGCTGGTCGACGGGTTTTTTCGGGGATCTTCCGTTTCCCTCGTCCTTTAATTTCGGCGCTGCTCCATACTCACCTCAATCACACTCTTTGGCTCTCAAGACCTCACTGTGGAGAACCGGCCAAATCTCTTCACTCGTGAGTGAGTTTTCTCTGCAACGCAATATTACGTCAGCAACNCCTCACTGTGGAGAACCGGCCAAATCTCTTCACTCGTGAGTGAGTTTTCTCTGCAACGCAATATTACGTCAGCAACTCTCAAGATGTAAATTGCTCAAATGAACAGGATTTATTGTATATTATTCTACGTAGGAAAGAACATTTGATTGGGTTATTTTCGATTAAGTTATATTGGCAGAGAGCCGGCCAGTAATGAACGTTGTACAGTATACTAAGCGCGTTTGGTGTTGTGTGAATTCATATGACGGTTGTAAATGGGAATACAGAGACTATATATATAGTCTATTCATGGTTACTTTAAATTTTGGCGAAGCCCTGCAAAGGTTCTGCTTTCAGGATATTCCTACGCCTCATGCAAAGAAACCTTAGCCGAGTATATAAAATTAAACCAAANCGCCTCATGCAAAGAAACCTTAGCCGAGTATATAAAATTAAACCAAAGGGACATGACGTCGTATTTGTGCGCACTCAGTGTAATACTATTATTCAAAATAACTATTTCTTACTACGCGTTAGCAACACCCCTATTTACCCCCTGTTGTTATTTATATAAATTATAAATGAACTATTATAATTTACGGAGAGAATATACGTAAAAGTTAAATTTAGCTAAAAATAAGTTACTTTTATGTTAACACAAGTATAAAACGTTTGTAAAACATGACATATTATGGAAATAACCTGGCACGTCATACATGGAGTAATTATTCGAAGGTTTGATTCAAAGAGCGTGAATAAACGGCGAATAGGCTATAGGTAGAAAGTGCGCGGACACGTCAGTCGCCTGTGAAGCAGTGTAGGTGCGCACGCGACCTTGGAGAGGAGGCTGCGCGCGGACCCACAGTGGTAGAATTGACGAAGGACGGGGCTGGCGGGGCCCGGCCGTGCAAGGCCCACGCTCCTCCTTGCTCGTCCCACCTCTTAGCATTGTGTGCGTGGGTCGTCCCTCGGCTCGACCTTCGCCTCGTGCAGCTCGCGTGTTCGCGCCAGGCAACGCGCACGCCGAAGCCTTTCTTGCTCCTCGTTCTGTGCTCTTTAGTGAATTAGTGAAGGAGATTTGGGCGGCTCTTAACAGCGAGGTCTTGAGAGTCGATGAGGGTGAAGTGAGGTGAGTATGGAGCAGCGCCGGAATGAAGGGACGGGGAAAACGGGAGATCCTCTAGAGAACCCACCGACCAGCGGCATCGTCCGGCACTATTCCCACTTGCGAAAATCCGGAGTGAACCNGGAGATCCTCTAGAGAACCCACCGACCAGCGGCATCGTCCGGCACTATTCCCACTTGCGAAAATCCGGAGTGAACCAGCAGGGGATTGAACCAGGTTCGCCTTGGTGGGAGGCAAGTCTAACCGCTCAGCCACCGCGGCCCCAGTGTTCTTTNGGCAGGGGATTGAACCAGGTTCGCCTTGGTGGGAGGCAAGTCTAACCGCTCAGCCACCGCGGCCCCAGTGTTCTTTCTCAACATATAAGAAACCTCGATATTTAAGTCAGATGGTGATGTCTTCTACGTGGAAAACACTACATCCCACTCACGGTTACTTCCAACATTTCTGAAGCCATGCTAAAGTTCTATTTCTATAATATTCTTCCGCCTCATGCAAACAAAGCTTAACCGAGTCTTAGAAAATTACACCAAAGGAGGGACAACGTACCGCACTCGTGCGCACTCAGTGTAATAATATTTTGCATGATAACTATTTCTTACTAAGCATTACCGACACACTTTTTTCTCACTGTATTTATACAAATTAATTACAAATGAAATACTGTAATTTATAGATGAAATACAAATAAAATTTCTATTTAACCAAAAATACGGTACTTTTTTTTGTTATGTCTACACAAGTATAAAAAGCTTTTGATACATTACATATTCAGGAAACAACCGAACATGTCATACATGGGGTGATTTTCCAGAAGATTGATTCAGAGAGTGTGAATAAACCGCGAATAGACTATAACANGAACATGTCATACATGGGGTGATTTTCCAGAAGATTGATTCAGAGAGTGTGAATAAACCGCGAATAGACTATAACAGAAATTCCATGTTTCATTTTAATACGTCTATAATTTGCCAAACACTTCATAATGTAGCATAAAATAATTTAAAACCCAGTTCCCAATAAAATAAATGTTCTATTTTTGTAAACCTGTATGATAAGTTATACGGGGACAGCACGTCTACCTACCTGATAATGAAGAGGTAGTTGAGTTCAAGGCCCCAGTTGNCGCCGAGAGCACAAAGGGAGGCATGTTGCAGAACCACTCGTGCTCGCAAATCCTAGCCACGTGGTAGGTTGTCTCTGCGTTGCGGAACGGCGCTCACGAATAGCCGGAAATCAGTTTGTTGTACTTACTGTGTCGTTGCGGTCGCGTCACGTAACCACTTCCGTCTCTTGTCTCTTTTCTATTCTCTCCGTGTACCTCCAGAACAGAATTCCGCCATATTTAAAAATAACTCAAATACATAGTTTTTTCCTTGATTTATATTAACAGATGAATTCAAAGTCTCTTTAACTAGTATAAAGCTCTGGGAGAGATATTAGGTCAGGACGTTTTTGTTATATTCGTATATTGTAAGAAGTATGCCCATAAACGACTGACAAACTATTTATATACCAGACTGTTCGTACAGTTTAGTACTTACAGAAAAGCAGTGCGTGGTTCTTATTCGGGCTAGGGTTGAGGAAAGTGTACTATAACCGGATTAAAAATGCATCTACATGCATAATTTGAAAACCGAAGGAAATTTACCTGTCAAAGTTGTTCAATAAAACACGTATTGCGTATGTAAGTCGAGCAACATTGGAAGTTCTGCTTAGTTTCTTCTTTCCGCATGTTTTGTATCCTTTCGCCATATGTACAAATTAACACTTTTGTGGATTTAATAACAAGCAATACTGTATAATTATTTTAAATATATATGTTATTAGTGTGCTAATTCGTTCCTTTAATAATTATAAACCAAGGATAAATGGACTGGAACGACCAATTTAAAACATTTAATATTACGTTAAAACGTAGTACTTTTTTACATGTTTCGTTACCAACGACACGGTAGATATGTTAAAATGCATGCAGTCACGGGCAGGGATATTTTTTATTCCGTTGGTTGATTTCATAAGTGCATAATTAACCGCAAACTGCCAACAGGTTGACGTGAACCACGCGTCCACGTCACTACACCAGCTACACTGGGCCGCACCAACCACATAAAGCCAAGAGTGTGTAGTGCAGGTCGACAAAGAATGGAACTTGTACCTTCTTGCCGACAAGAAGTACGTAACTCAAGAGACCGCCCAACTCATTTATTACAAGAGGTAACTCTTTTAATAAATAGGTAGACTATCCGAAACAGTGTTTACCCCAAAAACACAGTCGTTGGGCGCACTGGCAATTGGTCATTGTGTCGTAGCAGCTTGCGCCACGACATACGACGTGACGCACCACCAAGTGGCATCGAACTGGCTTGTAGGCCAAAGCTGAAGTGATAAGTGCCCCAAAGAGTCACCAGTAGTGTGCAGAATTTTTACAAACACATTAAACACAGTCACCACATTCACAGCTACAGTCAAGGGTGTGTTTTATTGTGTTAATAGCAATCGAGCATGGCATTCCACACCCCTTTGCCCAGGTGGACTTTTCCATCCCTTCAGGAGACAGCCACCTGGCAACACTGTAGCCAGTGAAATTCAGACGCGTAACAGGTAGTGTAATTCAGTCACTTTTTACAAGAAAACATAATAACGTATTTAATGTGTATTTATATACGAGCAATTCTGTTTTCTAAAAGGGAGATTGCCTATTAAGGCCTCCATCCTTGTAATATGTCATTTAGTGCTGTGACAGGCCCCATCAACTTCACAACTTCAATCTTAACAGACATTTGCAATCATATCACTTAGTGTTCATGTCATGTTTCATCATTCGCCGTTTGACTTCGGTGCTCGTTACTTGTGACGGAAACAGACGTCACTCGGCCAGTTCGTCTCAGCACTCGGACCAGACCGGCGGTGTTGGTCGCCCGCTCCGCGAGTCCCCTCGGTACCATCATTTAGGCTGTAATCACTACACTGAAATATTAACTTAATCAACCGAAACATTTATCTTTCTTTTAAGTACCGAGGGGAGAGCCACCCGCACTCTCACCAGAGGGCTTAACGCTATCGCGTGTCAACATAATACCACGTTTATTTCACGCTAAGGTCCCCGGGAGGCCGTAAGTGCTGGGTCCATTTTTTTGCATTATTCACATGTAGTAAAGCACAGCGAATAAACCTCTTTACAAAGTCCAATGGGTTTTGATTCATTGTAGTACCACCCACGATTTTTCTAGCATCTTTCAGATGTACGAGACGGCCTACAGTCTCGTCATAAGAAAAAATAGTGTAACAGTAAGTACGTGACAACATCATCAATGACTGACAGAGGACATCCAGGGCGTTCTGGGCCGTCTACCGAACGACCCTCATCATTAATTCTCCACTGGGTTATGGCGCCGGGCAATTCAACACTCAACCAGCCCTGGGTAACCTCAACCACTTCAAGGTAAGTGTAGGAACGAGGTCAGTGCAGTTGCCGTGGGCCGAGTTAGGTCGTGGTTACTTCAAGCCTCCAGTGTGAGGAGTGATGTCACCTGAGGCACACCGCGAGTCGCTGGTGCAGGTCGTGCGGCACACAGCCGTCGCATTCCTCGGCAGTTCCTTTGTCTGCAGCGCCGCGCCGGTCTGTGATCCCGCCGAGCGTGCGGGCTTTGAACCCCGGCCACAGTAGGGTCAAATATCACCGCAAAAACCATCTGACCAAGCCACAGCTACTGGCCGCAGCACACTGCTGGCTCTAGCCAACAGCCTGATTACCCTGCCACGCAGGGGCGGTGGAACCAGTAGGTCAGAAGGGTCATATGACCCTATGATGACCCCTTAATAATATGGTGTATGGGGGCAGTTTCTCAAAATTAATAATCACTTAAAAACCGTACTAAAATTACGACTTTTGTTGTTAAATTAATACTGTATGTAAAGACAAATTAGAGAATATGTTTCTAGTAGAATGGTGCAGTATTTCAAGAATTTGTATGATCCGATATTTGTTTATAAACTATATCAGTTATGATGTTAAAATAAAAGTTTATGTATTATATACATTATGAGTACGTATATAAGTTAATAAGAATTTTTATGCGATATTGTAATACTTGCTGGTGTTAATTCTAATTCAAATACATTTATTTTTAGTCTTGGCCCTTGACCCCTTAATTACGAACACCTTCCGCTGCCCCTGCTGCCACAGATAAGTTGTAACTATTCATGAGGGACGTATTAGAAGAATGGCCTTCAATTTCTCCATATTTCCTTTCGCTGACTTCGCGGCCCACAGAGTCTCAAAACGTTCCATGGTCCGGCCTCTGTTCGCAGTTTAATTTTTGCAGGCTTTTACTGACACGACCTGTATACCACATTGTTCTATCCCGTGGAAGTAAACATGACTTTAAAGGCCACAAAACATGTTCACACAGAAAGATTTTTCGGATATTTTAGCAAAGGGTAGTCTTGAACAATAATATTATAGTTATTTCTGTCTGAACAGGTTTTTATCCTGAAAATTTCTTTACCATAACGTCTTGTGCCGCAACTAAAGATACATATTTACGGCGTAGAAATCATCTCGTCAGAAATGCATCACTCCAGCAATACGTTTGCTCACAATGTAGACAAAAATCAGTATTTAACACTGCTCCTTTTCATATATTGGCTTCTAATAAAACATATAATATACTTAACCTGTCTGACGTTCATTTATGACCCGCGCGCTCTTAAAGCTCATGCCAGTCCTTTCATCATTTCCGCCTTTCACCATGTATTTGTCCGTCATTGCGAGTCTGACTTTACACGATGTTCAGTTTTAATTTACTACCGGTTGTGTTAGCTAACAAGGAGTGTTCAACACTTTTAAGCACTAATTGGTAGAAAATGACCGTAATTATGCGTTGTTCCGCATATACCACTCATTCGCTTTCAAGAAGTTCGTCCATGATAGCCTCAAAGTCTGAGTGCGTGGTGTTGACCAAATAAACTAGCTGAATGCTTTAAGATATTGCAATAAAACACAAACAGTTTAGAAAATCGAGGTCTTTAAAGATGGACCTGCTTACAAACATAAAACTAATCCTACAGAAGAACCTCATCTACACTGTAAAAAACCCCATGAACGTATAAAATTAACATCACAGTTTGCCCATCACTATTATCACAAGGTTAAATACGACCAATGAAAAGTAGTCTTGAAACCGGTTTGTTACTTAGCGACAAGTTATATATATATATATATATATATATCAAACAGTGCGCTAGTAGGCATTATTACTGCCATGATTACAAATTATGCAGATGTACATTTTACAGCCGTAAGTATTGCACGCTTACATCACCCAGCCTTGTGTCGTCCAACTTTCCCTTTTAAGATCAACGCAACCAAGACGGAGATTTGACATTTCATCCAGCTACATACGGCCAGATACACGAGAAAAATTTTAAAGTGCACAGCAAATGTGAAATAGTCTTTAGTAGATATAAATGGAAGAGGGGAGAGGTAGGGAGGGACCATTAAACTTAACTGAATCAATAAAATTGCACCTAGACTAGACACCAAAATAATCCATATCTTAAAAACGGCTCCAAACGAACGGTTGTAGTTGCACAAACAAGAAACTACAAGCTTCACTAAAATCAGTATAGGTTTAAGAATATTCGAGGGGCTATATATATANNNTATATATATATATATATATATATATATATATATTCTTCTGTACATGTGCATGTCACTGAACTCCTCCTAAACGGCTGGACCAATTTTGATGAAATGTTTAATGTGTTTTTTAGTGGGTCCAACATATAACCACAAAATTTCACCCCCCACCACATCCTCCCCTATTTTTTAAAATGAAAAAAAAAAAACGATAAGTTTATAAATGATTGACGTTGTTTTGATATTTAAGATTTTTCGCATATCAGAACATATACAATTTACGGAGTGTTAAACAACATGTAAGTTTGTTCAACAAATTATAACATCCATAAAATTCAAATGTAAGTTACTTATATTTATGGGTTGTGTGTTTATTACAGAACAATGCCACGTCCTCGTGGACGAGGAGGAAATATTGGTCGACGTACACGGAATTCACAAATAGTCCAGACCCGTCGGTTAAATAGAACGGCAGAAGGTCAGTTGACGGACAATGCCAATTTAAGAGACCAGGTTGCAAACACACGTGCAAATGAAAGTCAAGAGCAACGCAACGAACGCCTTCGAGCTAATGCATTGAGACAAAGACAGGCGCGTCAACGAGCCTCCGACGCGCACAGAGTACATGAACGACAACTCCTGCAAGTACATCGTGCATTGATAAGTGCATCACTTCTCCGCCTTGCGTTCGAATATGAGTCGGACATCGACTATTCGTCACATTCACAAATTGTCATAGGCGCTATGGACAAAGAATGCCAACACTGCCATGCATTCAAATACAAAGGTGAATCGGCCGGTTTCTGCTGCGCGTCTGGAAAAGTTGTATTGCCACCATTGAATTCGCCGCCAGAACCATTGAAAACACTATTGGCTGGAGCCACACCTCAATGAAAATTGTTTTTGCGTAAAATTCGTACATTCAATTCTTGCTTCCAAATGACATCATTTGGAGCAACAAAAATCTTTCAGAATCAGGATGGTTGCAATTTTTAATCAACGTTTAAGATTTAAGGCCAAGTTTATTATAAAATTGGTTCTTTAATATCAATGCCTGATGCCGATCCAAAATTCTTGCAAATCTATTTCATGGGGGATGAGGAGCAACAAATAAAAACATGCTGCCAATACAACCACGTCGAGCAGATGGAGGAGCGAGAAATTGTGGCGGCTTTGGAACCGTTTTTACGAAATCACAACCAGTTGGTCCAGTTGTTCAATACTGTTTCAAACAAACTGCAAAACGACAGCTACATGAACGTCATCAAAGCAGACAAACTACCATCTGGAGAGCACGCAGGCCGATACAATGCACCAACCGTTAATGAAGGTGCAGTTGTTATGGTTGGCGACGCATACGAACGTCGAGATATACGGATCCAACGAAGAGATAACACGGTGCAGACAATTCAAGACACTCATCGTCCTTACGACGCTTTGCAATATCCATTGATATTTTGGGAAAGAGAAGATGGATATAATTTCAACATCAAACAGAAATCCAACGACATGTACAATCTACACATTATTTTCTTTTTTATTTTCTGTGCGATTAATTTATATTGTCTTATTTATGTTTTTACTTTGCAGGCGCAGAAACCAACAAGAAAGTGAGTGCGATGAACTTCTACGCATATCGGTTGATGATTCGTGCAAATGAAGACAACAACATTCTCCGATTCCGCCAGCTGTTTCATCAATACATCGTTGATACGTATGCAAAAATTGAAAGCGAGCGATTATGGTACATCAAGTATAATCAAGCGAAGCTGCGTTCTGAGGAGTACATTCATTTTCGTGATGCTATTGTCAGTAACGTAGATGAAACAACTAATATCAACGACATCGGTACCGCATATATTCTTCCATCATCATATATTGGTAGTCCGCGTCATATGCCAGAATACATTCAAGACGCCATGACTTTCGTGCACGCGTACGGCCGACCAGATTTGTTCATTATATTTACGTGCAATCCAAACTAAGATCAAATTAAAATTTCCTTATTGCCAGGTCAAACAGCAATGCATAGCCATGATATCACTGCACGTGTATTCAAACAAAAATTAAAATCGTTGATGAACTTGATTACACATCACTATGTATTTGGCGAAACACGTTGCTGGCTGTATTTTGTCGAATGGCAAAAACGAGGTTTGCCACATGCATATATTTTGATTTGGTTGGTCGAAAAAGTACAGCCGGAAGAAATTGATAAAATTACTTCAGCAGAAATTCCGGATCGGAATATCGATCAAGAGTTGTTTGACATTGTTACCGCTAACATGATCCATGGTCCATGCGGTTATCTCAACATGACGGTGCCGTGCATGGACAATAGAAAATGTACGAAACGTTTCCCAAAAATGTGTATAAACGATACTATCACAAATATCGATGGTTATCCATTGTATCGTCCTAGAGACACAGACAATGGTGGCCAATCATATCAATTGCGCATGTCAAACGGTGGAAATCCGATTGAAATTGACAACCGCTAGGGGGTTCCGTACTCGCCATTGCTATCCAAAACCTACAAAGCACACATAAACGTTGAGTTCTGCAGTTCGGTGAAATCCATCAAATACATTTGCAAATACGTTCATAAGGGCAGCGATATGACTGTATTTGCTGTTCAAAATGTAAATGATAACGACGAAATAACACGCTATAAAATGGGTCGATACATTAGCAGCAATGAAGCAGTTCGGCGCATTTTGAGTTTTCCAATACACAACAGAGACCCTGCTGTTCTACTTTTGGCCGCGCGCCTTGAAAATAGACAGCGTGTTTTTTTTTCACTGAAGAGACTGCTATACAACGAGCATTAACTGCCCCAAAAACCACACTAACTGAATTTTTCGAACTATGCAACCGACGAGGTATTTTCAGTCAATTCGCAAAGACATTAATGTATACTGATGTGCAACGATTTTTCGTTTGGAACAAACAGTCAAAAAAGTGGGACCCACGAAAGCGAGTCGTTCCAGTCCAAGGATACGACGGAATATTTATGGGAAATACATTAGGCCGATTATGCACAGTCCATCCAAAGCAAAGCGAATGCTCCTTCTTGCGTTTGTTGTTGATGAACGTTCCTGGACCGACATCCTTCCAATACTTGCGAACAGCCAATGGTATTTTGTACGACGCGTACCACGATGCGTGTCACGAATTACATTTGCTCGAAGATGACAACCATTGGGATCTTACACTTACAGATGCAGTACTGAGTTCCTCTCCTCATCAAATTCACCAATTATTCGCAATATTGTTGAAGACATGTTTTCCGTCGCAAGCTTCTGCTCTCTGGGACAAATATAAAGATTCCATGAGCGAAGACATTCTGCATCGCATTCGGACCGCTGATCAAGATCCCAATATCGAATTTTCGCCATCAATATATAACGAGGTGTTAATAAAGATTGAGGATATTTGAATTCTCGTTTTGAATATACCACTCATTCATTTAGATATGCCATCGCCTAACCGCCCAGCAACAGACATCATTAACAGCGATGTTCAGCGCGAACAACAGTTCGACGCAGCCTCTTTGACTATTTTTGTTGCAAATAATGAGCAACTACTCACTACTGAGAAAAAGAACATATACGATCGAATTAAATTGTCAATTACAGCACAACAAGGCGGATTTTTTTTTTTTCGACGCACCAGGTGGCACTGGCAAAACATTCCTCATATGACTGATACTTGCGCGCATTCGATCACAAAATCATATTGCGTTGGCAATTGCTTCATCAGGCATTGCAGCGACTTTGCTTGATGGTGGACGGACTGCACATTCAACACTCAAGTTGCCATTGAACGTTCACACAAATCCAGACGCGATGTGCAACATAAAGAAGCATTCCGGCATGGCTAAAGTTTTGCAAAAATGCAAAAATTATTATCTGGGATGAATGCACTATGGCCCACAAGCATTCACTTGAAGCTCTCGATAGAACGGTGAAATATCTCAACGATAATACCAGATTTTTCGGTGGCGCTCTACTGCTGCTGTCCGGTGATTTCAGACAGACATTGCCGGTCATTCCACGCGCTACATATGCGGACGAAATTAACGCATGTTTGAAACAATCATACCTATGGAGAAATGTCAATACATTACGCCTTACCATAAATATGAGTGTTCAATTGCAAAAGGATCCATTGGCACTGTCATTCTCCGAACAATTGCTCAACATTGGCAATGGAAAAATTCTATTGCATGGAAATACACAATGCATCAAACTGCCAGACAATTTTTGCAACATGGTAACCACGAAAGATGCTTTGATTGAAAGTATATTCCCAGATTTGCGCGCTAATTACATTAATCATGCGTGGCTACGTGAACGAGCTATTTTGGCCGCAAAAAATATCGATCTTTACGCTATTAATTTCAAAATGCAAAAGTCATTGCCTGGCAATGAGATGTCGTTCAAATCGATCGACACTGTTGTCGATCCTGACGAAGCAGTCAACTATCCTGTTGAATTATTGAATTCACTGGATTTACCGGGAATGGCACCACATAACTTGCGATCAAAAATTGGTTCACCAATCAATTTGCTTCAGAATTTAAATTCACCAAAGCTATGCAATGGCACGCGATTGGTCATTAAAAAAATCATGGGCAATGTTCTTGAAGCTACCATTTTGAACGGCAAGTTTCAAGATGAAGATGTTCTCCTGCCACGGATCCCAATGATCCCTTCAGACTCGCCCATTCCATTCAGACGCCTACAATTTCCAATTCGCTTGGCATTCGCAATGACTATTAATAAGTCACAAGGCCAAACAATGTCCATTGGTAGGTTGGATCTAGAGAATCGCGTGTTCTCGTGTTGACAAACCATCAAGTTTGTCCATTTACACTCTCAGGGATTGACGAAAAACATTGTTCATCAACTCGCATTAAGATAAAAACAAAACAAACTTTATTTCTTTTAGTATTAAGATTCAACATTTATTTCAATATACTTTACTTTTTTTACATTAATAAAAATATAACTGTTACGTTCATTTTTTTACATTAATAAAAATATTACCGCTAATAGTAGGCAAGACAACGTTCGGGCAGGACAACGTCTGCCGGGTCAGCTAGTTTTTATATAGATTTTGAGGATATTTTGTGGTTTCAAGGCATAACAACAATGGTGCCTTGATAAAAATACAAAATAATTAGAAAAATTAATTGATGTTTTTGGTGTAAATACGAGAACATTACTTAAAATCTTAATCCGGACGAATTTTATATATATAACCAAAAAGTATGGATTCAGCTAAAGTGTTTAAGTTATAAGAGACGGATGTTGCAATTTCTTGGAAATCCAACATTGTTTCACCTGCGGTAGATATTAACTTATAGCTATTTAAACTTCAAATGTTACCTCAAAAGTTAAAATGGAATTACGGGCAAAACACTTAAAGAATTCCCAAGAAAATTCTTCATTACATTCGAATGGCATGGACAATTAACTTGAACTGTATGGCACATAAATTTTGTTCCATTTTGAGATTTGTACGAAGAATGATATAAACTTAAAACTCATGTAGTTTTTTTAATTCGCCTTTCAAAATTAATTTCCGTTATTATAATTTTTTTTTCAAATTATCATTTAATACAAAAATAAAAAATTAATTATGTACTACAAATGCAGAAAATAGTTTTCAACTGGCTGCCTACCAAACAGGAAGTCGTGTGTTTAAACCAACTTCAGGAGTAGCTGTTAATTTAGGAAGTAGGATTTGTCACTGTACATTATAGGGTGGGTCACTTATGTACGAAAAAAAAACTTTTTCATCGGGCACAATTAGAAAACGGTGCCAAACGATGTATTCAAATAGCATATTAAGTTAGATTGCAATCGGAATTCATCTTCTGCCTCCGGATCCATCTCAAAATTGTAAAAAAAAAAGTCGTCAAGAAAGGTCTTACAGTATGGTATAGGAAATCACTCCAGTCAACGATATGTAAAAAATGAAAATACTGAGATCGTTAGTTTAGTAAATGTTTAATAAAGAGATAAAGAGAAAACATATATTTTAAAGCATTACACAAATAATTATTACAATAAAAGGTTAAATAACAGCAAAATCTTTCTTGCTATAGAACTTCGGCATTGCTTTTCGTGACTCTATTTGGGCTTTTAAGAAGCCTTCTCTCTCACTTTTATCACATAAAGTGATTGAAGCCTCAGTCACAGTTTTGACTGCTCTTTCGACTGCTTGCGTATGACATGGTAGACGCAATAAAGGCAGTTCTCCTTCTCCTTTTTGTTCGATAAACAACAGGAGTTCTTCTTCGCTCACATGTTTTAATATTGGCGGTTCAGTAATATTTTCCTGCCAATCCAAAAGGTCATAATATGATAATGCATCAAAGTTCGATTTTGGTAGCTGAAACAGTCGCAAGCTATTTGATGTGGTCCTTCTGGCTTTCAGAAGTCTACGGGCTGCTAATTTACGAATGTGTGGTTGGGGGTCGGTCAGCATTGCAAGAAATAAATTTTCCAGGTGTGCGAAATAGCTATTTCTTTGAATGACTGGGTCGACAACTGATTTCAAAGTTGTTGATAAATATCAGGTTTGCACGATGAGTTTGAATAAGTGTCGTGCTCCATATTTACAGCTGGTGTGGGATTTGACAGAAACCATACCGGAGCGTAAGTGTTGACAATATCGGTTGCAAGGGTAGTTAGGTTTTCAGAGGAAGCGTCCACCGAAACATACAGACGGATAATTCTGTTGGCACATGTTAGCCATCGGGCATGGGACATTTTGCCTGGTGATTTGTTCCCTAAATCATTAGGAAATATACCTGTTGAAACCGCTTCGACTATTCTGTACAAATATTTCTGGTCGGTACTAATATCTTTAGCAGAAAGCTCTGGTAAGTCCGTGGGAGTAGGTTGAAACTGAATTACTAGTCTTTTTTTTTTCACAGTTTTCTAGTTCTTTCCGAATAGTCCCTGAAAATGTCTGCGGTCCGGATGTACTACCATCAATGTGTTGAAATAGATGTCTGAATGGTAGTTCATTAATATGTAATAAGCATATAATCCACTGCAAAGGTTTACCCAATCTTTTTTAAAGTAACCTTAAAATACCGCCATATTTGCCTACATTCACATTGGTTCCATCACACCCAATTGCCATCAAAGATCCTATAGATATATCTGCTTTCAAGAAAAAGTCGGCAATTGCTTGTTCTATGTTTTTCGCACTGCCAGAAGTAGGTGCGATGTAACCCAAGAACTTCGATTCAGGTTCCTTAATCAAAGATATGTGCTCTTCAATTATGCTTTGCCTGTATTTTTTCCCACTTTTTCCAGATATAATCAAAGTTTTGTCCTTTCGTCCGTCGAAGTACAGTGCAGGTATTTGTAAAACTCTTTGTTGTGGAACTATACCTTTTCTATTTTTTTTCCGTTCTCGATGCAACTTACTTTGGTCTATAACTTGAGAATTAGACGCTTGAAGAACTGCCGATGCGATGGCTGCCCCTGCCCTATCCGATGCTCCATATCTATCGCATGTTTTTGACAGTACACCATAATCAACTGGAAAATTGGAATTACTATCAGGTTTAGCACTTGAAGGTCGCAACTGAAGTTGGATTTGGTCTTTACAATCAGACTGGCTACATTCTGATGTGCTGCTGAGCTCCTCCGTACATTTTTCGGCTACTTTTTGACGTTTACTCGGAGATTTTTTGTCGCAATAGCTTTATTTTCAGTGCTTTTTTAATTAGGCTTGTTGTGACAACATCTATGCCCCCTATCGACATTTTTCTAGTCGTTCCTTGGTCAATTATGAAGCTTTGTTAAATCTTACAGGTATTTTTTTCTGCTTAGTGCAGATACATTTAGAAATATCCCGACACTTGCAAGCCGAAATATCAAACAAAGTTTTACTTCCAAGACGAAACTCTTCCGACTTGTTTGGCGGTATTTTTGGGTGAGACTTGAGAAGGTTTTTGCACTTTAAATGAAATGCCTTTAACATTGCTTTCACTCGTTTTTGTTCTACTGTAGGATTAGAAGCTTTAGTCCATATTTCTATAAGTTTTGCAAGTACAATAGTCTCTATTTCTTTATAAGTGGGTTCTTTTTTAGATTCCCTCTCATATTTGATCTTGTGTCGGGTCCACTCATAACACTTCATGATTTCTTCATACGTTGGTAACACATTGTCTTTTAAATCACGTATATCACTGAACAACGCACATTTCCAATTGATACGAGTATGATTCATGGTTAAAATGCACGATAAAACACAAAACAAACAACCACACTCTAGTTAGAGACGGGCGACACTGGTTGTTATTGCCTCAAATTGCGTGTCATTTGTCGCGTCTAATGTCTCCCTCCCACTCCTCTCCACACCTTCCTGCTTAGTATTAGTAAAACAAAGTATATTTTTCAACCTATGTTCAAAATACTGTGCTTGGAGTTAAATATAGCCCTATCTCTAATATCATGAGACCGGTTTGAACAAAACTTGTTATGCCTGCAGTACCTAATGAGTGGCATTTTAGTGTTTACATATGTGTACATTTACATAAACATATATTTATAAGAATAACCCAAGAACTGTACAATTAATTTCCGCAAAATGTGTAGTAAAAGTGTGTTTTTGAAGGGGAAAATGGTGCACTCAAGACATTTCAGGGGCTTGTGTCAAATCTCTGGAACTACGTGATTTTAACCAAACTTCGTGTACTGTCAATTATTATGAGAACATATAATTTATTAACGAACTCTAACGCAACATTTGGGAGAATTGGACCATTTGAAAAAGTAAACGTGCTTACATTATATCCCAGGAGCTGTTCGACTGACTTCCACTTACAAGTAGTGCTGTAAGTTCAACCAACATATTAAATGCCACATTCCAAAATGGTCACTTTCCAAATTCTGTTATGGTAAGTCATATATTTGGAGCTATCATTCGAATTGGCCCTTAACTACATAGAATTTAATTTTACATTATTTTGTTGTCTTTATTTTAGTTTAATTTTGAAAATTTAATTTTATTGTATATAATTAGGTTTCGAACTTAAAATTTCTGCTAATAAACAAAGGCAAAGGCCAACTTCTTGAGACAACAAAAAAATAACAGAAAATAAAACATTACGACAAGTGACACATTTTAAATACTTCGGATGCTATGTTTCGTATGAACGGGATATACAATAGAATTAGACGATGACTAAGAAGTTTAGAAGTGTGTGTGATATTAACCATAGCAATTTGGGAAATAAAGCACGAAAACACAAGCGTACGAAGTTTCCTATTACAACAGCAGCACCATTTCTCATGTGTGAAAATAAAACTAGGGTGGCTCTATACACACCATTGAGTAAAGATATACCTAGAGTGGATTTCCCCAGGTTAAAATTACTGACCACTCCAGCAGGTAAGAATCTGTAGTTCTTGGTATGAACACCCCGTAGCGCTAGTCCATTTTCGTGGCGGATGCGTGGGGAAGTCGGCAGCGTTGCCACTGTGACATCTACACTCTCTCTCACTCATACTATACTCCATCTCTGTCGCTCCCAGACCAAACTCCGCAACAGTAGAACATGTTGTGAATGTCTGCTATACCCACGGAGCTGGGACAGACAAAATAGCGGACTCCCGCGAGTAATTACCTTATACCGTATATGTCTGTTTACGAAAAGATTACGGGTTATGTAAAACGTATGTATGTACAAAATGAAACTCAATGTTCGTTTAAGTAACGGAAAACGTTGCAAAGTACTCACACGGTCGTAATAAAACCATAAACACAGCTTTATTAAATACGCTATAACTGTGGAGATACGCAATAATACACACCATCACATGAATATTCTGTATAGGCTGTGGGTGTGGCTCAGTGTGCGGGTCTCTTTAGAGTTCAATTCTCCGTCGTAAATCGATTGCTGTTTATAACTTATGTAATTGTTAGACAAAAGTTTACTTCCAGAATCACGTCTAAAAGTAATAATATGTAAGTAACAGCACAGTGCAATCGACGCTGTGGTTGTTTGCTAATCAAATCGATTGGTTTCAAAAGTAAATAATTTGAGCTGTGAACCTCGATAAATGTTAATAGACACACATAAAAGTCTTAAGTTTAATATTTAATATTGTGATAGCTTTGCCTTCTTTTGACCTTCTAACCGTAAAAGATTGTTAAATTATGGAAAGTGCAAAATTGATTATTATGCTCGTTAAAGATGCATATGTAAATACAGTGGTGTAGAAGGAGGGGGGGGGGATATCGGGACATATCTCACCCCCTCTCCCCGGTGTAAAAAAATATTAAAAAATAAAATTTTAAACCAAAATGAGAACTTTTATTTCATTTAAATATAAGAGATGTGTTATCCCCCTTGAACACGAAGGATGTATATTGCATTGTGTGGTTCCATGTCTGTATAATAAGCAATTAATTGATTATGAATATTATTATAACCATTAATTTGGAATATTACAGCTTTCGTATTTTGTCCAAAAACAGAAATATGAAATTTCTCCTCCCCCCTTCCCCTCAATCAAAAGTAAATTCCTGGCTACGCCCCTGTTTGAATAATTTACAAATACTTTAATGAGTGGTGTTAATGTCCGTCGGACGTACACTGGAATACAGTACCTTGTTTTCCATACATAAGCAGTGCCTTTGCTCATTTCATGTTCCATACATTAATAGAACTCGTACTTATAAACCAAAATAAATGCAGTCTTCAGGGTAAAGAAACAATCTTCGTACTTTTGGATGCAGCACAAAGTGCCTACATACAATATTTGGTTGCATTTGTAACCCTTCCCACCTGCTAGTTGTTTTTACCTGCCATTTACATTTTTCTGTTAGCACTGTAGGAAACGTGTGGGTATGAACTGATGCGTTATTTCTTCTCTTCTGATATAGAAACTTGTATGCCTTCTGTTATGCCCATGGATATAACAGAAGGTAGCAGAAATTGGGTATCGTATAGTGCCGGCTTAAACGACTCACGCCTCTCGCAGAATTTAGGCACCGGAAACTTCATAAAACCCTTTTTAAACATCGGAAGACATACTGTTTTTAAAATATGATACACTACTTACTGCTGGTATCTTACTAACATATTAAAATTAACACTGTTAAGAGGTAGGGGTATGCTAGTAAAGAGGATAAAATACCCAATATGTACGGATCGTTATGAAGATGATCTTACATGTTATAAAATATATTTCGTTCTTATAGTATAATCGTGCAAACAAAATGAGTGGTCGTAAACGAAAAAAAGTATTTATTCATTCAACAAACATGGGGCGCAGTGAACATAACTACTTTTAGGAAAAGTAAATTATAATTTTGTAAATATGCCACAAAGATAACAGACAAGGATGCCCTACTGTCACAAATGATTCAAATTGTTACATATTGTTCCTAAATTGTTATCATTATCCATTTCTAGGTTAGGCGACGACAAACATTCCAGTATACATGAAATAATTTTTACACAGTGAAGATATTTACAAATAATTTATGTTCTTCTTGGTAACAACTGTACACTATCTACAAAGAAGTTATTTGATTCGACTGCGTTTAAACACACCTGCGCACTTTAATTTAGCGTACGCTGGGAAGTCTGAAGTAAAGCTGGGTTTACAACAGAAAGTTTTAGCGTTAAATTATGCGTTAAGACATGTACAAAAGAAACGACAGTGTCTTACCTGATGTATTGGTTTCCAATGGAACTGAGCAGGTCGTGTGCGTTGTTGGGATTTCCTTATGCATTAAAATAAATAGTTATATTTCATATCTTAAGTGAAACTTGTAAGGCGACGGCCACTCAGGACACAGTAGACGGTGTTATTGGTGGGAAACGGTTATTTGCAGCAATTTAAGTACTAACAATTTTAAACGACGTGTGAGTGCACATGTTAACGATTATATTTGTTCACAAAAATAAGCTTCTTTGATAGAAAATGTCGGCTGATGTTTGTGATATACAAGTTAGGTTAGGAACAAAGATAAACATAACAGGCTTGCCACCTGTTTCCATTGGTTAGAATTAAGAATTAAAAGAATATTGCAAACTGAAAATACAAGAGACGTTTTACGTGTGACAGATAAGCACTTACTTCATAATTCTTAATGCATATTTTTTTTACTGTAAACTTAGCTTAACTATTGGCGATTGCCACCGAGTCATTGCATTCAACCGATGTTTAGTGTAGAAATAGTTATATTTCTTTATGTATTCTGAAGTATAATATTGCGACTCTCTTTGTTATATCTAGTTTTAATGAGTTCGTTAGTGTTAACATTGCTTATAATGGGTGAGTATAAAAGAATACCCCAACTTTGAAAGACTATAATATCAAAACCAAAGAACCTAAAACCTTAATTGGCCAATCAAATTAACCGCGGAACCGTGCAGTTTGTTTACCATACATTAATAAATGTCCAATGTAACGACCAATAGCGGCCCGAACGACATTTACGCGATAATCAAACTCGTTCCACGCTCTTGTCAGCATGTCCGGTGTTACGGTTTGGATGGAGTTCGTAACTCTCGGTTACGAACTCGCGAGCTCGCATTCGACACGTCAATGTGAAGGGGACGGTCTGATGTTTCTTTTATGGTGCGCCACCCCATTGGCACCTAGCTGTTCGCGGATACCTGAACGAGACGTTGCCGCAACGCTGGATTGGTCGAGGAGCAGCTGGTGTCCAGGCTCTTTATCACTGGACCCCAAGAAGCCCGAATCTTACCCCGTTCGATTTTTTCTATGGGAGTGCATAAAGGATCAAGTGTTTCGTCCACCATTGCCGGCTAACATTGACGATCTCAAAACGAGAATTACGGACGCCATCCACACCGTAACACTGGACATGCTGACAAAGGTGTGGAACGAATTTGATTATCGCGTAGATGTCGTTCGGGCCGCTCATGGTGGTCACATTGAACATTTATGAATGTATGATAAACAAACTTCACGGTTCCACGGTACATTTGATTGGTGAATCAAGGTTGTAGGTTGTTTAGTTTTGATATTATAGACCTTCAAAGTTGGGGAATTCTTTTATATTCATCCTGTAATTTCAGTGTCAACTTTTGCGCACTGTTATGGGTTTGAGGTTTCAGTATAGAATACAAAATGGTGGGCTGTGTTACACTAATGTAACTGTAAACACACATAATTACCAGCTTTTCAGACAATAGCCACTAATGCACATCATTATTGTAAACATGGATCTTACAAAGACGACAATTGTACAGACACTTAAAAAAAAAAAGATAGAGTTGAGCTTTATATGTGATCACCAATGTACTTTTCCCGCAGTACGCATAGGGTTTTCTGCTTAATGAGATGCACATTCATACAGTGTTTGCATTCGTCTAAGTACGTAAATGTTGTACATGTCTCGGGAAATGACATACGCAAGTATACGGGGAAACGAATGTGTGTACTTATCGCGTCCTTTCAGCCCATAGTCTACTGTTTCGTAATTCATAATTGTTATTCTTATTATTTATTTTTCTAAGGAGTCGTATGGAGGCATTAACTTTCGAAAAAAACTACTGAGAAACATACTCTTTAACCTTTAATGATATAGAAGAGCCGGTGTAAACATAACCAGTTTTCTTTGTGATTTGTTATGAACCGGGCGTGGCAATGAATTTATAGCTAATATGCAGGGTAGTGAGAACACTGCCAATTTTTTACAACGCAAGGCATGTATGAGTGTAAAATGTTTATCAAAATTAGAAAAAAAAATTATTCATGCTATTATTAATGTTAAAATAAATTTTACCTCTAGTTTTTAACAGTTTTAATAATACATTAAAGACAACTGCGTTTACTGCGTCAAATACTTATTCATTCCTTTCTTGAAAAAATGTTTGTGATTGATTAATTTAAACACTTACATTGTCATGCGCTTTTCAGCTAGACTTCCTAATGGGTTGATACTTTTAAATCTATGCACCTACGTTCCAGCACATATTCAGTAATTGTTTGCCGTCAAAATGCTTATTCAGAATCTTATCAGCTGGCTAGTTGCTGTAACGGATGCAAATAAGTATGCCTGTCGGAATGTATCAAGTAACGAGCCTTAATGGCACATAAACGACCAATTTAACATACAGATTATTTGTACGAACAGTCAAATTTGTAGTAGATCACAACCCCAAACTGTAAACACTGAGTCACGTTGTAGACCTTCGTGCGTCTAACATATATTTCTCGACTAGTGAACAATAATTTCCTATAAATTTCCTTTAACATAAGAACGGAATGGAAACGTTACTATGATGTATGACATCATTCGTGATTAATATCAAATTTCTAATTGTAAGTGATAACAGTACTCGTATTTTATCATGAACACCTAAACTATATTAAAACTATAAATTAGAATAATTAAAAACAACGACTGCTACATATTTATGATAATTCATTTTCGCAGGGGTAAATAAAACCAAATAGTAGTTGATATCACTGCAAATTTCAGCAAATACAGAATTCTACAACAGAAACGAAATACATGCCATGGTCGCCACTAGTAAACCATGAGTTGGGTATTCACAGCTGCAATGAAAGCTGATAACTCGCATGTGACAGACTTGCCTTTAGCAGAACGTGAACGAACACGTGGGTGAGCCGAGGCCAGGGTGATGACCTACTTTTTCCGGCTGCGGAACTGGCAACACCGCACGGGCGGCGAGGTATTTTGACTGCTGCGTCGTCTGCTGCCTGCTAACTCCCAGTCGAGAAAATTAGCACTCCTTTGAATTATCCCAAGAACTAACATAAAAAACCAGTCAGACTTTTCCCTATCGCATGGCGGCTCTAGTGTATATATTCTTCACTCAATATACACTACACACATAAGGAAGTAGTAACGCCACTTTCAGAGAAAATAACAAAAGATGGCGTGAATACTTGAAAAGAATGCCAAAATGATAAGATTGCCAGATGTAGTTTCGAGATATACACCATAAGCAAGAAGAAACTTGGGGAAGACCGAGGAAGAAATAAACACTGGCATAGGCTTTGTCCAAACCCTTGAATAACAGACGAAGATGAAGAAATCTAGATTTTTTAATGCTCTCTCGCTCTCTCTCTCTCTCTCTCTCTCTATCTCTCTCTCTCTATCTCTCTCTCTCTGACACATGCTCAGTGGAGTGGAGAGGTTTGGGCGGCTCTTAACAGCCGATGAGTGTGAAACGAGGTGGGTACGGAGCAGCGCCGGAATGCACGGGCGGGGTAAATGGGAGATCCCCGAGAAAGCCCGCCGACCAGCGGCATCGTCCGGCACTATTCGCACATGCAAGAATACGGGAGCAACCGCGCCGGGAATCGAACCTGGTTCACATTGATGGGAGGTGATTAGTCTGACCACTACACCACCGTGGTCCCCACTTATGCTTAGATTAAGGAAAGTAGGCTATCGTTCAAGTTATGACTAGAACTGCTTGTAACCGTCTAACTGTGACCCTAAAACGGTGAAAGTGTGATTGACAGTGAGGAGGAGGGCGGTAATTTTGGTGAAAACTTTATTAATTAAAGTATGTACAACTTTAACAATGTTTGTCGGTAATCTATGACAGCAAATATTTACCATTCGAGCACATTTAAGGGGCCCACCTACCTGGAGCTACTTTCATTGTCTGAGGCAAAGAAGTGCGGGAGCGATTAGGGCTGTATTGTTATGTGCATCAAGTCCGTTGTCGCCAATAAGCGCAAAGCTCTGAATTGGTGTGCAGTGTTCTCGTCGTGCAGCGTGTACCTGTGGGACCCTTTCGTATTTTTGTATGTATCTGATGCGTATATTTTGAGATACAACGCTTTGAAAAGCCGTTTTTAGCTATGTTCAGTGCTCTGAATTGACGTCTTGAAAGCACTCAACAAGCCTCTTTTGAAGCGTGTGCTCTTTTCGTAAATCAGCTCATTGGACGCACGTTTGTGGAAAAACGTGTATTACAAATACGCTGCAGGTAGACGGGCTCCTTAAGGGCAACGTCTGCTCCCAAACAGCGCGTTGAGGTTCATTCGTATACTTGTAATTTAAAAACTGTTCAATATTTTTGAGCGGTGCATACTTACCAATAGCACTTTAGACATTTGTCACGACCGAAAGNCTGAATTGACGTCTTGAAAGCACTCAACAAGCCTCTTTTGAAGCGTGTGCTCTTTTCGTAAATCAGCTCATTGGACTCACGTTTGTGGAAAAACGTGTATTACAAATACGCTGCAGGTAGGCGGGCTCCTTAAGGGCAACGTCTGCTCCCAAACAGCGCGTTGAGGTTCATTCGTATACTTGTCATTTAAAAACTGTTCAATATTTTTGAGCGGTGCATACTTACCAATAGCACTTTAGACATTTGTCACGACCGAAAGNAATTTAAAAACTGTTCAATATTTTTGAGCGGTGCATACTTACCAATAGCACTTTAGACATTTGTCACGACCGAAAGGTTTTCTATTCAGTCTCTAATTTGTATTTTTTAAATGTGAAAAATAGCTAAAACGGTTATTTCAGAATCATTTTTTGGTGGGAGCCTATGATTTTTCCGGAACAGAGTGCTTAATATACCTCAGAAACATGCAACATACGTTTGTCTTTATTGTTACACGACAAAATGATAGGGTCACCACAGAGAATTTCAAGAGGCCAGTCGATGAGAGAACGACTGCGAGCCAGTTCAGTGCCTTGCGCATAGAGGCGTTGAGGCATGTGATGCGCGTACGTAGGTCGTCCCCAGCGCTTCCACCCCACGCTTTTAGGCCCCGAACACGCAAACTACCTCCAGCCAGACGGCCCCCTTAAGGCCCACGGGTGCGAATGCGGATCACGGAAGCGGAGCACGCAACACACTCCGTGATCAATCTACAATAGGATGCATGCGTACGCGGATAACGTACGGATACAAGTAACAAAACTGGGCAACTCCCAACTCTNTCAATCTACAATAGGATGCATGCGTACGCGGATAACGTACGGATACAAGTAACAAAACTGGGCAACTCCCAACTCTCCCTTGTCCGTGAATCCGTGTAGCCAATAGCAATCGAGTATTTGGTTTGTTATTTTCGTTTTCGTGGCAATTGTGAATTACAAGGCAATAAATGGCATCGATTTGCAGTGGTTATTAAAATTGTTGTTTCAATAAACACATGTGCATGATTTGGCAGTAGTAATTACGCAGTGTTGAACACTGTAAAAATATAAAAAAAACTGGGTGTGTACACTTCAAAACTTATATCAATAATTTGCAACAGCTGAGTATTTTTTATTTTGTACGTGGCCGGACAGTAGGTTTTTTTTTTTGCATTGAAAATAGCGGAAATGCATCCCGATTCGTCTGCTCGTTCCGTTTACGTGTTCATTGTCCATTTTCTTATGCATCCATGCATTGTAGAGCGGGCCTACGAAGCGCCAGTGGAGTGCATGGGCACATTGAGTGCGTACTTCAATCGGGCGGCGGTTAGACGGTCCGACCCGTAACGGTGCCCACGAACTGCGTGTGGCGAAGCCCAACGGTAACCAGCAGCCTCTCTCACGACACATTTTCCCCTCTTAACAGTTACCGTGCGTGAGGCGAATACGTGATACGTCCCGCAGCACCTTACCTGGCACGGCGCCTTGCGAAAAGGCCAGCGGCGACGTGAGTTTCCACACCAAGTTATGTCACTGCCAGCAACGGCCCGCCTCCTTTCCTCGTTCTTTGCGAGGCCGCGTGTACACAACAGCGCGATGCACAGCGAAGTTCAGTCAAAACACTGTAGGTATTTAGGTGGCCACTTCGTACATTTCTTAAAGTTTTGAAAATCTGTTAATTTACCAGCACCAAATCGGCCGGTTCGAAGTGCTTCCGAGTACAATGTAACTAGCAGATCCCGTCACCTTGTCTTTTTGCGAAAAATCATGCACCGTAAAACACAAAATTTCGATTTCTTCATAACATTTTTGGGTTAAAAGCTGCATTTCAGGGTGATTTCACATACGTTATCTGCAAGTCAGAAAAATCTCACTTCCTCTGCGTCGTACCACATTTTCGTGAAAACTTCGTCCTCAAGTAGTTTTTTGGCATTAAGGATGCTCAAGTTGCGAAAAATATTTAATACTTGTGTAAAATTGAAACGAAGTAAGAGTATTAAAAATTTTAGTCGACTAGATTGTATGCTACCCATAGCTCTCCGGATAAAGTTATAGATATGGTTTATTGGCACCTGTCACTCTTCATGCCGGAAGAGTTCCATCCGGACTGACGGCTCCCGACTACGTACTTCAATTCCTCTACGAGCCACAGGACCTTTATCGCCGTATGACCGGGCGCGGTGGCGCAGTGGGGACGCAATAAATTAGCATTCGGGAGGAGTAGAGTGGAAAGCGTCTCTTAACATCGAGGTCTTGACAGCCGATGAGGGTGAAGCGAGGTGAGTATGGGGCAGCGCTGGAATGCCAGGGCGGGGGAAACGGGAGATCCCCGAGAACACCCACCGACCAGCGGCATCGTCCGGCGCAATTCCCACGTGCGGAAATCCGGGGGCAACCCCGCCGGGAATCAAACCTGGTTCGCTTATGTGGTAAGCGAGTATCTGACCTCTACACCACCGTGGGCCCCGTTCGGGAGGACCGGAGCCTCGGTCCGACCATACTGATTTCAGAGTTCACTCCAAGCGAATGCGGGAATGGTTACATACCTAGCGGTTCCCTTTCTCGCGCCTGATTATTCGAGTACCTGGTGATCCAGCGGACTGACGATGAAGCAGACCGATTTCCTTATTCCACGCGTTTCCCCAACATTGGCTCAAGAACTGCCAAAACAACTGTCAAATTCAAGTCTCAAAGATGATGTGATGTTTTGTTTACATTGCTTTTTAACCTCAAACCAGGGATTTTCCCAAAAATAATTACATTTTGCGTTAACTTGATTACATAGTACATGCGTTACGACTTAATAGTGTATTAGCTAACGTTAGTCGAAACCACGAGATTTTGGCAGTTCTGTAGGAAGAATGCCAGTTCACTGTTGAGACAATGAGATGGTTACTGCTGAGGTGGCATGCACACTTTTTCCAGTATTCACTCTATGGGAGACCCATTTAAAACAAAAGTGCAACGCCATATCTAGAGCTCCGTCTGTTGCACCACCGTCTCTCGCTCTTTGGTTAGGGTCATGTGATGCACGCGGTTTGGTGTCTGCTGCATGTAATGCGCTCTGAAATAAACCAGTAGCGGGGAACAGTGCGCGCGACATTTGTCTTGAGGCCAGCTTCACTTGGTGTCCTATTCAGAACTAACCACAGCAGTTCCATGTTTATTGCACAACATTGCCGATATTTACTGCGGCGTGTTCGTCAGTAAGGTGGCATCTGGGAGGCGACGGTTTGTCACATGTATCGGCATAAGCTGATGGTTTACCAAACGATGCGATAATCTAAGCTTTCATTACAACTGAAAAGGACTTTTATGGAAGGTATTCATCTCTTGTAAGAAAGAGACATGCCCCGTTAGCTGTTTTATACAGTAGGTGTATATTCATTTTTATATTACAAAATCAAGGTAATCACGTGAAAAGGTTGAGTAACTCAATCCACAGAAGTAAATTTGACAACAAAGTTCCAAGATTAACAGCAATGAATCTAACGCGTAGACTTGGGTGGAACTTCTAGGTATTAGTCTCTATAGCTTGATAATGCCACGTGAATAAGTGAATAAGAGAGAAATGTCTGAGTAAACTTGTGCCTGAAGCTCCTCATTCAAAGGGCATGTCCTTTGAAGATCGTCACTCAAAGGTATCTCCTTTGCGTACGTCCGTCTAACGTATTTCCCTTGCGACGATCGGACCAGAAGACACAGTACTTACATTCTACGAGTCATTAGATACATTTGAGAGACATCCGGATGTGAACATTAACAATAATTTTAGCTAACGCCAAATTTACGTCCATTACACCAGTAAAATTGGATTTGTAACAGCAACACCCGGTATCGTTATTAATAATGCATGCATTGCCACTAATTTTCAGGTAAAATTAAAATTAATTAATTAAGCAAAGTTTAGGTATCAATACAGATCAACCAACAAATTTCTTGACAGGGAAAATTTTTTTCTTATCTGATGAGTACATTTCTATTGAAATAAACGCCACTTTGTAAGTTTCTAGGCGTTAACGAGCTCTGCTGCGTTGACGGGTCATAAAACATCAGTGAAAGCCATACTTCAACCGCGGCAGGAGACAGCGTGTATGTGTGTGTGTTACCGCAGCGTGCAGCTACGTAACGGCCGACCGGCAAACACTTTCGAACGCCGTGAGTGAAGGCTTTTCACGGCGCAGGCACCTGTGCCACGGCGTCAGTTACCGCACCTGACACCGAGCAGGATCCGTAAAGCACCTGCTGAGGCGCTTCTGCGTTTCTGAAGCATGGATGGAAAGAATAGCTACGACCGACTCAGCACGCGTTAACAGACACCCGCTCTTCCACGGCTGTGACTTTTCGCCAAGCGCACGACACTAACCAGGACGAAACATACTATTTTATGGGACTTATCAGAGCCATTGACTAAATAAGAGGTAGACCGCTTATTCGTCTTCTGCGCATGTGCCCAAACACTGATATACCCCAAGGGAGCACAACTTTCAAAGTCACATGGTCAACAGTGATGAACGTGTTTGTTTGCATCTTAATTTTCAAAAGACAAGAACTTTTACTATATAAATAATATACTTTAACCAATTTCAATTTAATCTATCTGCATTCCAAATTGGTTAGAGAAAGNTACTATATAAATAATATACTTTAACCAATTTCAATTTAATCTATCTGCATTCCAAATTGGTTAGAGAAAGTATACATACGTATTTTGCAAGGTGAGCTGATGCTCGCTCACTATTGTACATTCTCGGTGCAAGCAACAGGATCCAGCAACCACCGTGCAGCCTAGGGAAACTGAATGTATTGAGACTATTCACAAGCGAGCAACAAGGGACCTATTACACGTGTCCTGCGGCGTCAGATGCAGAACTACCTTTTAGTGGTGGAAGTGTGAACTAGCAAGCAGCAGGGTACAGCACAGAGATAACGACACCATACCTTGCAACAGTTCACCACACGCCACAGGTAATTTGTTTACTACACAGTGTTCTAACCTCAAATCCAAATCCACGCCGTTNCCCCATTCGGGAGGACCGGAGCCTCGGTACGACAGTACTGATTTCAGAGTTCACTCCAGGTGAATGCGGGAATGGTTACAGACCTCACGGTTCCCTTTCTCGCGCCTGATTATTCGAGTGCCTGGTGACCCAGTAGACTGAAGATGAAGCACACCGGTTTCCGTATTCCGCGCGTTTCCCCAACATTGGCTCAAGAAANGAAGCACACCGGTTTCCGTATTCCGCGCGTTTCCCCAACATTGGCTCAAGAAATGCCAAAACAACTGTCAAATTCAAGTCTCAAAGATGATGTGATGTTTTGTTTACATTGCTTTTTAACCTCAAACCAGAGCTTTTCCCAAAGATAATGACATTTTGCGTTAACTTGATTACAAAGTACATGCGTTACGACTTAATAGTGTATTAGCTAACGTTAGTCGAAACCACGAGATTTTGGCAGTTCTGTAGGAAGAATGCCAGTTCACTGTTGAGACAATGAGATGGTTACTGCTGAGGTGGCATACACACTCTTTCCAGTATTCACTCTATGGGAGACCCATTTAAAACAAAAGTGCATCGCCGTATCTAGAGCTTCGCCTGTTGCACCACCGTCTCTCGCTCTTTGGTTAGGGTCATGTGATGCACGCGGTTTGGTGTCTGCTGCATGTAATGCGCTCTGAAGTAAACCAGTAGCGGGGAACAGTTCGCGCGACATTTGTCTTAAGGCCAGCTTCACTTGGTGTCCTATTCAGAACTAACCACAGCAGTTCCATGTTTATTGCACAACATTGCCGATATTTACTGCGGTGTGTTCGTCAATAAGGTGGCATCTGGGAGGCGACGGTTTGTCACATGTATCGGCATAAGCTGGTGGTTTACCAAACGATGCGATAATCTAAGCTTTCATTACAACTGAAAAGGACTTTTATGGAAGGTATTCATCTCTTGTAAGAAAGAGACATGCCCCGTTAGCTGTTTTATACAGTAGGTTTATATTCATTTTTATATTACAAAATCAAGGTAATCAAGTGAAAAGGTTGAGTAACTCAATCCACAGAAGTAAATTTGACAACAAAGTTCCAAGATTAACAACAATGAATCTAACGCGTAGACTGGGGTGTAACTTCTAGGTATTAGTCTCTATAGCTTGATAATGCCACGTGAATAAGTGAATAAGAGAGAAATGTCTGAGTAAACTTGTGCCTGAAGCTCCTCACTCAAAGGGCATGTCCTTTGAAGATCGTCACTCAAAGGCATCTCTTTTGTGTACGTCCGTCTAACGTATTTCCCTTGCGACGATCGGGCCAGAAGACACAGTACTTACATTCTACGAGTCATTCGATACATTTGAGAGACATCCGGATGTGAACATTAACAATAATTTAAGCTAACGCCAAATTTACGCCAATTACACCAGTAAAATTGGATTTGTACCAGCAACACCCGGTATCGTTATTAATAATGCATGCGTTGCCCCTAAATTTCAGGTAAAATTAAAATGAATTTATGAAGCAAAGTTTAGGTATCAATACAGATCGACCAACAAATTTCTTGACGGGGAGAATTTTTTTCTTATCTGATGAGTACATTTCTATCGAAATAAACTCCACTTTGTAAGTTTCTAGGCGTTAACGAGCTCTGCTGCGTTGACGGGTCATAAAACATCAGTGAAAGCCATACTTCAACCGCGGCAGGAGACAGCGTGTATGTGTGTGTGTGTTACCGCAGCGTGCAGCTACGTAACGGCCGACCGGCAAACACTTTCGAACGTCGTGAGTGAAGGCTTTTCACGGCGCAGGCACCTGTGCCACGGCGTCAGTTACCGCACCTGACACCGATCAGGATCCGTAAAGCACCTGCTGAGGCGCTTCTGCGTTTCTGAAGCACGGATGGAAATAATAGCTACGACCGACTCTAGTAAGCGTTAACAGACACCCGCTCTTCCACGGCTGTGACTCTTCGCCAAGCGCACGACACTAACCTGGACGAAACATACTATTTTATGGGACTTATCAGAGCCATTGACTAAATAAGAGGTAGACCGCTTATTCGTCTTCTGCGCATGTGCCCAAACACTGATATACCCCAAGGGAGCACAACTTTCAGTCACATGGTCAACAGTGATGAACGTGTTTGTTTGCATCTTAATTTTCAAAAGACAAGCACTTTTACTATATAAATAATATACTTTAACCAATTTCAATTTAATCTATCTGCATTCCAAATTGGTTAGAGAAAGTATACAGACGTATTTTGCAAGGTGAGCTGATGCTCGCTCACTACTGTACATTCTCGGTGCAAGCAACAGGATCCAGTAATCACCGTGCAGCCTAGGGAAAATGAATTTATTGAGACTATTCACAAGCGAGCAACAAGGGGCCTATTACACGTGTCCTGTGGCGTCAGATGCAGAACTATCTTATAGTGGTGGAAGTGTAAACTAGCAAGCAGCAGGGTACAGCACAGAGATAACGACAGCATACCTTTCAACAGTTCACCACACGCCACAGGTAATTTGTTTACTACACAGTGTTCTAACCTCAAATCCAAATCCACGCCGTTTTTGCTATAGTCCATTCACGGTTACTTCCAGCTTTTCTCAAGTCCTGATAAAGTTATACTTTCAAGATATTCCTACGCTTAATGCAAACAAAGCTTAACTAAGTCTAAAAAATTACACCACAGGGACCACGCACCGTATTCATGCGCACTCAGTTTAATGCTATTTTGCACAATAACTATTTATTACTAGGCATTACCAACACACCTATTTTCTTTCTAGTTTTATTAATATAAATTATAAATTATATGTTAGAATGTATTAGTAAAATGCGAATAATTAGATTTAACCCAATATCAGATACTTTTATGTTAAAAGAAGTATAAAACGCCTGTGATGCATGATATATTTACGGACCAACCAAACACGTTACGCATGGGGTGATTTTTCAAAGGTTTAGTTCAAAAACCGTGAAGAAAACGTGAATTGACTTTAAGCGTATTGACAGAAAAGCAGTTAAATGTTAGCAAACGGAGATTGGTTGTGCGCAGCCAGCGATATCGGACTACCTCATTTTTTTGTCTATGATCGGAGCCGCCTGACTTGTGTTTTGACATTGACATTAACATGGAGTTCATGGCGTTAACTTTGCGTTATCGTTATATTCAGATTTAGATATCGCAGCAGTGCTTTCACATTGAATTAAGAGCAACGCAAAGTTACATTTTTCACGCTATAAGTTAACCCAACTCCAACATTACGTAAAGGTAAGGTAGTTTAACCAGTCAGATTCAAGTGGTAATTATGTTTTGTTTTCTGTATTCACTTTTTTCCTGACAACTTCGGACTAGGTTGTTTATCGTATGTATATATATATATATATATATATATATATATATATATATATCGCCACAATTGCAACTGGTGCTTGAACTACGTTGCAGTGTGTTTGAAATACATGTTTTTCCACGAATCTATTAAACGTGCTTCCGTTTTGTTGTTATATGGAAAGAACAACCACTTTAGACGAGGGCTGCTGAGTACTTTCAAAATGTCACGCACGTCAGAACCGTCCGAAACGGTTACAAACGGCTTTTCAAAGCGCTGTAGAAAATACACGCATCAAATAACATATAAAACTACTTAAGGGCCCTGCTTTGAATCTTCCTACAGACTTCCCACCAATAAAATAATAGAGTCACCGGTGAAAATCCCGTAGGTACATGCAGTGCTGCATGCCAGTTCAGAGACTTGCGCTTAGCGGCGATGGCGCACTTGATGCGCGTGGTATTCTCATCCTTATCGCTCCCGTCCGACTCTGCTTCAAACGCGGAAAATAGCTCCAGGTTGGCTTAGAGGTGCTCCTAATATTTCACTGGTCGAAAGTTCAGCGCAGTCACCTATGGGCTTTACACCACGAGGTTATGCCCAAGGCTAAAAACGATGTGGTCCCATCATAGTGGTCTCCTAACCACACAACCACTTGGTACTCAGAACTAAGTCATACCGAAGTGTGGGCCTAAGCCATCACCATTTCGGCCCTAGCTATCACGGGTCACCTGGACGAGGAGGGGTGTCGGAAGTGTCGCCTACACGAGTTTCACAAACATTTATTTATAAGCCACAGCGCAGTTATTCGACCATGCCGAAGGTATGTAGGTAGGAAGGTAGGTAGGTAAGACTTAACGTCTCTTCGACGAGGTCATTAGACACGAGGCAAGCTGCTCAGAGAAGCAGGAGCGGGGAAATAATTGGCCATGGCCTGTAGTAAGAGACCATCCCAGCATTCGCTTGGAGTGATTTCGGGAAACAATAGAAAGGCGAAATCAGATTGGCTCTGCCGAGAATCGAACCCAGATTTTCCTGAATGCGAGTGCGAAGGGTTACCACTGTGCCACTTCGATTTCTGACCATGCTGTAGAATTTAATAACAACGTTTGAAACCCAACATATTTATTGTAAGTTGTATACCATGAAGTTTGTTTTTGTAGGAAAGCAGATTAAGAATACATTTAGTGATAAAAATAAGAATATTTTATTTTAAACAAATTGCAACACAGTACACGAATCACATAAGAGAAGGCTTTATAAACGCCAGCTTGTCGGGCAAAGAATACAACCCGGGAACTATAAATACAGTTTAGTTTTACCAAACTGCCATATAAAAACAGCCTTGAATTGCAATGCACGAAAATTGGTATCTCTTTTCCACCGCCTCTTGCTTGGATTGCTGTTCTGGTTAGCCAAGAAACCGCAGTTAACTCTGCAACTGCAGTGTTTGCAAAACACCGAGAAAATTGCACGGCCACCTTTCTCGGCTTGGCCTTGAAATTAACCGGAGAAGGACTTACCACCCCTGTTACAATGTGTACTAGACTTTCACAAATGGCGCAATCTCTTGAAAAATATCTCGTTCACGAAAATGTTTTGATTCATTCGGTAGTANTACTAGACTTTCACAAATGGCGCAATCTCTTGAAAAATATCTCGTTCACGAAAATGTTTTGATTCATTCGGTAGTAGATCAATAAACGACTCCATTATCAAACTTATAATATTTTATTCTAATTCCTTTTATATATTGCTAAGGACAGTTATTTTTTTATAATTCCCACTTCGATACTACTTATACATGATTCTATAGATCATTCCCATTATATTAATAAAAACCTTTCTTGTTTTACGCCGACTGCTGTCGCCGAAATTGCTGAGAAAACGATTATTACGAAGACGCTGCACTTTATGGACGAGTAAAGAAATGTATCTCAAGTGTATGAAAAATAAATGTAAGCCTGAGAAGATACTGGTAGGAGGACATGTTATCTGCAATCTCAAGCAGCTGTTCGATTCGCTCCCCCTTGTACCTGAGCCACTATGGTATCACAAGGGACGGTAGGAGGACAGAAAGCGAAAGGGAGATAGAAACCGATAGCTACTGTCGTTGGTGTCCAACATGACCGCAGAGAAAAAACAAACTATCATCGCGACCCGCCATCGAGAGGAAGTGTAAATTATCTGAATTGTGATGATTCCTCCTCTTTGGGTTTGGCACGGAAGATTTGGAGTTACATCCTTACCAGCTGAGCGTTATTCCGCGTCGTGGTGTGAATGTGCATCGGACCATCGCGTCTTCTTCCTCTAACAATAGTGCGGGTTCAGGCATTGTTTACATCAGCAGTACTGAAACTGTACAGTGCCACATGATTTATGTACAGGTAGGATACAGTCGCGATCATGGCCAATACAATTACTGCAAACTACATACTTTCTAAAAGGAAGGGGACACACGCTGAATGGTTTTTAGTTGGAGTCCTATACTTCTCAATACATGCTACATTAGGATAAAAACTGCGAAGTTTTTTAAATTTTCACAACTATTTTGGATTATGTGGATGAAGTCTTTTCAATGAACAGGAAAATAAATATATGCCAGCAAAAGGTAACAATGATTGATGCAATCAATAACATGTCGAAGGTAGATCCTTCTACCCTCCTCCGACAGTGCAGGCAGTATCGCTGACCGTATTTTTAGATCACACTATAGCGCTCTGTTATCGATGCGATACAATGCAGCAACATTGATGGTTCTGTAAAATATTATCCGAGAATACTGCACTGAAAACGAAGCTGGGCCATGATCGTGCTTAGGTAGAAGCGCCATCGTAGACACAAACGGTCACAGAAAATACAATGGAAATAAAAACGTATCACATCGTTGATATACAGAGCCGTTGCAAAAGGCGGGCCACCATACGGGGCACAAAAAAAAACTCTGTAATTTCCTTTAATAGTGTAATGCACTTCACAATACAAGGAAAAGAAGACAAATGTGAAGGCGCTAGGTTGCTTATTTCTTCCTAATTTGGTCTTCCATATGATTTTTATTTTATTTCAAAAGAAAAAACGTGCGACATAAGTAAACTCATAATGCTTTAGTTGGCGTGTACACAAGGTTTTGGAAGCCAACATTGAGAAACTAAGAAATGGCAATCATAGGTAANATAATGCTTTAGTTGGCGTGTACACAAGGTTTTGGAAGCCAACATTGAGAAACTAAGAAATGGCAATCATAGGTAACGGTTTTTCGCCAACTTTGTGGACAAATTTTTTGCTATATTATGTATTTCAGCATGGTGGACTAGCATCTCGGGAATAAAACTGTTGTTTTAGTTCGCGTAATTCATAAAGAGTGAATACTATTGACACCTGCTGGATTAGAGGCCGCACACATATACATNTACTAGACTTTCACAAATGGCGCAATCTCTTGAAAAATATCTCGTTCACGAAAATGTTTTGATTCATTCGGTAGTATATCAATTAACGACTCCATTATCAAACTTATGATATTTTATTCTAATTCCTTTTATATATTGCTAAGGACAGTTATTTTTTTATAATTCCCACTTCGATACTACTTATACATTGTTCTATAGATCATTCCCATAATATTAATAAAAACCTTTCTTGTTTTACTCTGACTGCTGTCGCCGAAATTGCTGAGAAAACGATTATTTCGAAGACGCTACAATTTATGGACGAGTAAAGAAATGTATCTCAAGCGTATGAAAAATAAATGTAAGCCTGAGAAGAAACTGGTAGGAGGACAGAAAGCGAAAGGGAGACAGAAACCGATAGCTACTGTCGTTGGTGTCCAACATGACCGCAGAGAAAAAACAAACTATCATCGCGACCCGCCGTCGAGAGGGAGTGTAAATGATCTGAGTTTTGATGATTCCTCCTCTTTGGGTTTGGCACGGAAGATTTGGAGTTACATCCTTACCAGCTTAGCGTTATTCCGCTTCGTGGTGTGAATGTGCATCGGACCATCGCGTCTTCTTCCTCTAACAATAGTGCGGGTTCAGGCATTGTTTACATCAGCAGTACTGAAACTGTACAGTGCCACATTATTTATGTACAGGTACGATACAGTCGCGATCATGGCCAATACAATTACTGCAAACGACAAACTTTCGAAAAGGAAGGGGACACACGCTTAATGGTTTTTAGTTGGAGTCTCCTATACTTCTCAATGCATGCTGCATTAGAATCAACACTGCGAAGTTTTTTTAAATTTTCACAACTATTTTGGATTATGTGGATGAAGTCTTTTCAATGAACAGGAAAATAAATATATGCCAGCAAAAGGTAACAATGATTGATGCAATCAATAACATGTCGAAGGTAGATCCTTCTACCCTCCTCCGACAGTGCAGGCAGTATCGCTGACCGTATTTTTAGATCACACTATAGCGCTCCGTTATCGATGCGATACAATGCAGCAACATTGATGGTTCTGTAAAATATTATCCGAGAATACTGCACTGAAAACGAATCTGGACCATTATCGTGCTGAGGTAGAAGCGCCATCGTAGACACAAACGGTCACAGAAAATACAATGGAAATAAAAACGTATCACATCGTTGATATACAGAGCCGTTGCAAAAGGCGAGCCACCATACGGGGCACAAAAAAACTCTGTAATTTCCTTTAATAGTGTAATGCACTTCACAATACAAGGAAAAGAAGACAAATGCGAAGGCGCTAGGTTGCTTATTTCTTCCTAATTTGGTCTTCCATATGATTTTTATTTTATTTCAAAAGAAAAAACGTGCGACATAAGTAAACTCCTAATGCTTTAGTTGGCGTGTACACAAGGTTTTGGAAGCCAACATTGAGAAACTAAGAAATGGCAATCATAGGTAACGGTTTTTCGCCAACTTTGTGGACAAATTTTTTGCTATATTATGTATTTCAGCATGGTGGACTAGCATCTCGGGAATAAAACTGTTGTTTTAGTTCGCGTAATTCATAAAGAGTGAATACTATTGACACCTGCTGGATTAGAGGCCGCACACATATACATACACATGTTCGCATGTCACTTTTAATTCGGCTAAACTCACGTAGCAGTTTGTTGACTCTGAGGGGGAGCGTGGGGGTATTTTACCGCGGATAAGATATATCTCTTAATGGAGCGAGCGCACACGAATGTATGAAAATACAGAAATTTGTTTGCTGAAGGTAACTGCTTGTTATGATTTTGTACTTGGTGTGGATTTACCTTTACGCTAGCGTCTGCTCACGGTATACAATTTTTTCCCTGCAAAACTTTCTATATGTGCATTATTATGCGTGTAAAGAGTTGTATATGCTGACAATGCGTGCTAGAAAAATCACCGCACGTGGAGTAAATATATGGGTATTTTTTTGTCGCTGCCTAAATTTCCTAATGTACTGATTTTAAACTTGGGAGGAAAGGTTTTAAATGATGAGCGTCTATGTCTAGGTTACGGGGAATGCATGGGATCCTTCGCTGTGCGTATCGCATACCGCGAGGGGCAGCGAAGTGGTTTTAAATCGGTTTTTGGGTTTTTGAGCCATGATTACTTTATAGAAAGTAGTATAGCGCATTCGTACACGACACGTGATTTTTTTCCAAATCCTTAACTTATTAATTAAATAATTATTTTCGTACACGTAATATATATATATATACGTTATGTTAGTGACGACTAGATTCTCATTTGATATTTTATTCTTTAAATTATAACAAAACCGATAAACAAAATATTTTATGTTCTTCAAATTACAGAAAACTTATATACTAAATATGTGCTCTACGAACAGCTAGTTTAGAAATGTTCCACAACTATTACAAGATTTTCATCGAATGTTCATAAAAAAATAATAACGGGGAATATATTTTAACAGTGTAAATTAACTGTGATACAAAACTTTTACACTGCAAAATATCACTTTTTCACGACAGAGAGAAAATCAACGTCTAGTATACATACCATTTTGCAATGTACTATTTTACATACGTCAAATAGTTCGTTATGTTTTAATACATTGTTGCATAAATGATAACTTATGTTATATGTTTTAAATATTATCATTGTCAATAGCATAGTAATTATTTGTTTACGGGTCCAGGTTTTTGCTTTCATTCTACAAAAGTGCTACTTTTTAAACATTGAATTGTAGTAATTATATACAATAACGTTTTATATGGAAGATTGAAGTGGTGCGTTTGACAGCTATGACGCCTACTTTTAAAAATTATATGCAGGATGAGTATAAAAGAATACCCCAAATTTGAAGGTCTATAATATCAAAACCAATCAACCTACAACCTTGATTGACCAATCAAATGAACCGTGGAACCGTGAAGTTTGTTTACTATATATATATATATATATATATGGGAAAGTGTGTTTGGACGTTTGTTTGTCCCTCTTTCACGTCGCAACGGAGCAACGGATCGACGTGATTTTTGCACAGAGATAGTTGGAGGACCGGGAAGTGACATAAGCTACTTTTTATCCCGAAAAAATATCTCATTCCCTAGAAAAAATTTTTTTTGTAAAATTTCCGCTCGGAGTACAATGCAGCGTCAATGCTCGATATATCGATAGTTATATATATGCCGATACTTATCGATTGATATGTAACTGGAAAATATATCGGTCCTTGCTATATATAGCCTAACTATTATATAAATGTGAAAGTGTGTTTGTTTGTTTATCCTTCCACGTCGCAATGGAGCAACGGACAGACGTCAATTTTTGCACAGAGATAGTTGGAGGGCCGGGAAGTGACATCGGCTACTTTTTACCCCGAGAAAATTTCTCATTCCCTTGGGGAAATTCTTAATGGTGGCTGTGGGTGGAAGCGTCGGGGAAAGTA
>NQII01002610.1:306680-324729 GCA_002778355.1 Clitarchus hookeri | reverse complement strand
CTAAATAATAATTCCTTAGTCCATGCGAGCGGAGCCGTGGGCACAGTAATTTTATAATTCTGTTTTCACATAAATGAATTGTCATTTCCCAATTTTTTTTATTAGTGTATCACTGCAAAACTCAATTGTACCCGGGCGAAACCGGTAAGGTGAACCGGCACAACGTGCGGATATNGTAAGGTGAACCGGCACAACGTGCGGATATGGGATCAGGAGCCTCCACATGAAACCACCGAACACGAGTACGCTTCCCCCAAAGTGAACGTGTTTTGCGCTGTATACAAAGACATTGTTTTCGGCCCTTTCTTTTTTCACGAACCCACTGTTACTGGAATCCCTTATTTGGACATGCTTACAGAGTGGTTGTTTCCTCAGTTAGAAGAGGCGGCGGGGGACTTCATTTTCCAGCAGGATGGTACGCCACCCCATAGGCACCTAGCTGTTCGCGGGTAAACGAGACGTTGCCGCAACGTTGGATTGGTCGAGGAGCAGCTGGTGACCAGGCTCTTCATCACTGGCCCCCAAGAAGCCCGGATCTTACCCCGTTCGATTTTTCTATGGGAGTACATAAAGGATCAAGTGTTTCGTCCACCATTGCCAGCTAACATTGACGACCTCAAAACGAGAATCACGGATGTCATCCAAGCCGTAACACCTGACATGCTGACAAGAGCGTGGAACGAGTTTGATTATCGCGTATATGTCTTTCGGGCCGCTCATAGTGGTCACATTGAACATTTATGAATGTATAGTAAACAAACTTCACGGTTCCACGGTTCATTTGATTGGTCAATCAAGGTTGTAGGTTGTTTTGTTTTGATATTATACCTATACCTTCAAAGTTGGGGTATTATTTTATACTCGACCTGTATTATATAAGCTTATCTTAATTCGTCGAAGTGAAAGACCTAAGTAGTTTAGAATATATTAATGCTGTTAGTTTCAGGAATTAAAAATAAATATTTTACAAACTACAGTGTAAAATTATATAAGAATTCGCCACCTGGTAAAAAAAAAATTATATGCTCTATTTATTTAGAATAATGTTAGATATGTTATGAGTTTTACTGCTCTTACAACATGAAACTTTGTTTTTACAGGAGCAAAATACTGTTCCTGAGCTATAGAAGCAAAATGATTGTTTTGATACTGCGAAGGCTAGAGGGAAATATATTTAGGGACACGAAGCGTTTTTCCTGCTCATCTGGTCATGGTTCTTGAGGCTTTTAAGAGAGGATAAATGAGGACAAAGGGAAAAGTTTAGTTTGCCAGGGCTTGCAGTTTCACACTGGAAATGTGCTATTGATCTCCTCTATTACGTTCAAAATAATGAAAATCATAAAAGCCCTTTTGGTTACGAATTAATTTCTGAATAAACTGTTGTAATCCCGTAATTTTTTATTATGCGCTGTACTTGTGTTGAGCGCTTGTCTTGCAACCAGTGAACGACGTGCTGCGTGCTCAATGATATTCGCAAAGAGGAGTCGACATTCCACCAATCAGGTTAGCCCTCAACGAAGACTGGGCACTGATGCATGCGTGTTAGATAATAAGTTAATATGCATTTCTTTGCGTAACACGTACACACCTTTTAGATTGCAAGACAATATAAACATATACTTTCTACCATAATTGCTAGAAATATTACCTTAAAAATTTCAACTCTTTAAACAAGAAATAAAAACTATTTTTATGCAGTAAATACAATTTATTTTACTATCATGTTTAATGAATTACAAACGGCTTATGTAGAAAAACAAATAATAGTAAGTAGCATCTTATTTCAGTTTACCATGTGTAGATATTTTAAACTAACTGCAAAATATCAAACCGATTTTGTCCAGTGGCGTAACAACTGGGAAGGGAGGGGATATACATTGCCCCTCCTTAAAATTTAGTGAAGGGCGCCATAATGTGGGTAAATGGGCACTCGAACTTAATTTGTTCACCGAGATGCGTTGATATATTGTATTCAATATCTAATGCATTGCTATAATGTATTTCTGATGCTTGTATACAGCTTCGCTTTTATCTTTTATTTAGCACGTAATTTAGGTTTCCATAGCAAAAAAAAAAATAGTTGTAACGGAGGTTAAGTTGTCTTAAAAGGGGCGCCAAAATGCTTGCCTCCTTTAGGGGTGCCCAAAGACTTGCCCCCTTGAGAGAGCGCCTAAAGGCTTGCCCCCTCCTACGTTAGAGACGTTGTTTCGCCACTGATTTTGCCCACTTCGCTTTTGTTACATCGGTGACCCTAATAAATATTAACTAATTTGTATTATTTTCTCATCCTTATGTGAGTAAATACAGACGGAAAGCAGAACATTCGGGTTTTAGGAATTCCGTAAAGTAGTTATTTACGTAAAGGTGTTTCAATTTTAATATTAAATCTTAACAGTAGGTTTTAAAAATATATAAATAAACACAATATGGCGAGGATACCACCATATTAAGGTTATGTTATTGAAACCAACTGTAAAATACCAAACTAAATATTACTTTTCTCTGGGGTTTTTTTTAAGAAACGAAGAGGGGGATATCAAGCCTTCTGTTGTCGTGCTGGGGGTTCTAAGGTAGACAGGTGCACACTGGTCTTACCGAGAGCTGGAGTGTCGGTCTCCAGCTCGATGAGCACCCTTCCACTGAGGAATTGTCCCGGGAAGTACAGCAGGTTCGTGTTGTCGAACAAGATGACGAACTTGAGCAGCTTCTTCGCCATGTTGGCGTCTCGCGCAACGCGTAATTAACTCGTGTCGGCGATTGTCCACACCGCCTCGCTAGCACACGCCTCCTCCGCGCATCGCGTCGTGGGGTTTCCCGTGCCCACGCCGACGACCACTTCTATCCGCGTCACGATACACGTCTTACCACTGCCAGCAGCTGCTTGTCTCTGCCAGAGAGCGGGTCGCCGGGCAGTCCACCTCGGCCGACTTGCCGCCAAGGTGCGCTAGTGCTGCTCCCAGCGGCACCTACCTGGCGGCCGACGCTCGAACTACGCCCACTAGTCTGCTTGTACGGGAGAAAGCTGTTTTTGGACAGTGATTCAGTGAATCAATGGTGTCAAGATGGGGGAAGGGGAAGCAGGTCCTACCGACAAACATATTTTTCATCCTGACTATTGTTCATACAAGTTAATACAAACAATAAACCTATAGGCTGTTCACGGTAAACTGAGCACTTTTGAAAGCCCTGCTTAAGATATACTTGTATACACGTTGTGCATTCTTTTGCGTTATGCAAAATTAACACTGCAATGGACTTCATCACATTATTCATGCGTAGGTCAAGTAAAACTGTGGAATTATTATAAAAATAGATATTTCACAAATCTACTAATTTTTACACTTGAATGCATTAAATAAACAGAAATCGAAATAAAATAATTTAAGACATGGAACTACTTCCCCTCCACCGTTACCAACTTTACTGGGGTAATGTCACTCAGGGCGCCCGTTTAAACATATGCAGGTAGAAGCAGTGAGTTTTTTCTAAGGTTGATTTCGAAAGTGCTCCGTTTATGATAAACAGCCTTTAGTAAGCAATACATAACACAAAAACTCAATTTACTTCAAATAGTCTCTTGAATCTTTATTTCCTGGAAGCAATTTGGCTTTTCCGCTTTAATGTAGGTCTACTCGCTTAGTTTCGCTGAAAAAAAGTCTTTGAAAACTAGCAAGACAGCCTAGATATGGTACACGTTTAACTTATTATTTTAATTGTGCCTCTCAAATTTTATTTTCTTTGTGTTTATTTCAATTCTTCAGCGCCATTTCCGAGGTGGAGTCCAGGTATTCCATTCATGACTTTAAAAAGGTTTTAAAACGCGACAAAATTAAACANTTAAAAAGGTTTTAAAACGCGACAAAATTAAACATTTAAATATAAAATAAATTGTGTACCAAATGCGTCGTCACATCAAAATACAGCCTAGATAAACTCAAAATCGCTGGTCGAATTTCCAAGCGTTGTTTAAATTTTNTCATGCGTAGGTCAAGTAAAACTGTGGAATTATTATAAAAATAGATATTTCACAAATCTACTAATTTTTACACTTGGATGCATTAAATAATTAGAAATCGAAATAAAATAATATAAGACATGGAACTACTTTCCCTCCACCGTTACCAACTTTACTGGGGTAATGTCACTCAGGGCGCCCGTTAAAACATATGCAGGTAGAAGCAGTGAGTTTTTTCTAAGGTTGATTTCGAAAGTGCTCACTTTATGATAAACAGCCTTTAGTAAGCAATACATAACACAAAAACTCAATTTACTTCAAATAGTCTCTTGAATATTTATTTCCTGAAAGCAATTTGGCTTTTCCGCTTTAATGTAGGTCTACTCGCTTACTTTAGCTGAAAAAAATTCTTTGAAAACTAGCAAGACAGCCTAGATATTGGTACACGTTTAACTTATTATTTTAATTGTGCCTCTTNAAGACAGCCTAGATATTGGTACACGTTTAACTTATTATTTTAATTGTGCCTCTTAAATTTTATTTTCTTTGTGTTTATTTCAATTCTTCAGCGCCATTTCCGAGGTGGAGTCCAGGTATTCCATTCATGACTTAAAAAAGGTTTTAAAACGCGACAAAATTAAACATTTAAATATAAAATAAATTGTGTACCAAGTGCGTCGTCACATCAAAATACAGCCTAGATAAACTCAAAATCGCTGGTCGAATTTCCAAGCGTTGTTTAAATTTTNGTGCGTCGTCACATCAAAATACAGCCTAGATAAACTCAAAATCGCTGGTCGAATTTCCAAGCGTTGTTTAAATTTTGCAAAACAACATGGGGCATACTTGCAACAGAGTTATTGCAAGCATTTTACGTAATACTAGCTGTGCTTGATTATATTGCACTGTGAACAAATTTACGACCGCTGCATAATTTGGTTTTGCTTTTAAACATTGAAGGCGTATTCCTCTATTTTATTCAATCATGTGAAGTATATCATTATCCTTTTGAAATTATTGTTAATGTATTTTAGGTAAATTACGTATTCCGCTTTCACATTGGACAACTTACATAAAATAAATGTTAAGCAAAAATAAACGACACAAATTGTGTAAAACGAAGCACTATTAGTTAAACAGTAGCATATTTTTCCCAAACCCTACTCGGACGGTTATACTTTTCGAGATATCTGAGATAACTTAGGCCTAAGTAATACAGTTCAAACAAATGTTTTAATGATTGCAATTTTTCACAAAAGTAAAGCAAAATGACTTTAGAAAAAATAACGTAAATTAATGTTATGCATAACTTCCATACAGTAGTAATATGGTTTTCTAACTGTTCACTCGAGTATCTTAAAAGGCAGAATGTTTATCTTTCGGGTTTCCTGTATTCAAAATAAAGTTATTAACATATACAAGTGTTTGGTTTTGACGATAATCGACATACTAGCGATGGAGGCTATTGTCAAACGAGTAACAGTATTAGTATTTTGAACTCAGGGTCTATCAATAATGAAGCGACACATGTAATTATTTATATTTTACTGCTATGTAACAGCTAACTAATTTTTGTTAAAGTTTAGTAATACAATTTTAGTTGCCATGGTATGCATTTTAAGTTTTCTCCTGAATTCTATGTTAGAAAAACATAAAAAATGTGACAAAAATATATTTTTAAAAGACACTATCACGAATATAATTGCAGCCACGTACACAACAAACAAGGTAATTGAATTCATGAATATCAATTAATGGTTAGCTTTAAAAATAATGCGACATACTTGTAACTCCTAAATCTTTCTTGCGCATTCTGGCATAAATATTTAAGTCTTTAGAATAAAATTGCTAGGAACGTATTGAAGAAATAAAAAATTTACGCGCGTCTGCTTCGCCTCCGTGTCCTTTCCATCTCTCTGGCCGGGCCTAGCGTTAGTACCCCCCGGATGACGTCACTGGTACTCGGAAGAGGGAAGTGAGGGCCACCACACGGGTTACAGTAACGCTTACGAGACTGACCTCACCCCTGCCCGCTGGAAGATTCAGAGACTTGGGAGACATTGTGCAAATCTTCTAGACATCACCTCCATCGACACGACTCTTTAGTGCCAAGCCATCTCAGATATATAAGCCGCAGCGTACCTCTGCGTCGGCGACCTTGAATGGCCATTAGTGCAAGTGCGAATGTGCGAGGGTTGGAAAACGACGGGCGATGGTACAGTGTGCGACTATGGGGAGAGCAAAAACTGGGATCGACCGGGTGGACTGTAAGAAAATAGGGCTTGTTTTGTATGGTAGTNTGCGACTATGGGGAGAGCAAAAACTGGGATCGACCGGGTGGACTGTAAGAAAATAGGGCTTGTTTTGTATGGTAGTAAACATTTGAATTTATATTTTGTAATTAGTGAATGTGGATTATGTGACTGTAGTTAGTATAAAGACAGTGATTAGGACTGTAATTATAATTGAGAGTAGCACAAAATTGGCGCTCACTTATAAAAGTATTTTGAGTCGATAGTAAGGATTATATTTTGTAAATGTATGGTAGTGGACATTTGAATGTATATTTTGAAATTAATGAATGAAGATTAGGTGACTAGATAGTATAAATAGTGATTAGGACTGTAATTATAATTGTGATTAGCTCACTCATAAAAGTAGTAAGAGTCGATAGTAAGGATTGTATTTTGTAAATAATAGCTAAATGTATTTTTACACAATTGCTAATAAATTTTAAAAAAATTCTTAATTATTTCGTTTTATTAAGACCTCCTTCCCTCACGAGCGTAAATGCGTCTTAGGCGATTAGTAACTAATATATTTTTTTTCTATAATCATTCTCAACTATTCCCATAACCCAAATGATACCTAATAATGAACGAAAATTATATTTAGTTATTCAAGTTTCAATTATTATTCTTAATACGAATATCTTTGAGGCTATTTTAAGTGTCTGCATGAATTCCTCGCAAACGGTAGGGTTTAGTAGAGTGATGACGCAAGACGACCTTATTCGTTAATTTTAACATTATCATTCGTAATCAATAGGAAAACCAAATAAGCTCCGACATCGCATACATGTATGCGACAACAGGGTTGCAAAATTTATTTTCTCTATGACATACTCTTATGTTAGCGACTGGTTTTACGGTGTTTGCAGATATTCGTTCAACTACACGTTATCCCGGATGTTATTGTTCCATTTCAAATACATACTTTCTGTAATGTGTATTTACAATAAACTCGTGTTTCATCTCCACCTTTAAGGGTGCGTACCACCCGCACGAAGTACTGTTGACAATATGTCGCACACATGTTTTCGACTTATTTTTTCATATGGAATATGCAGGCGGAGTTTTTCGGTGTTTTCAAACTAATCCTGTATATGTTTTCATCATGTAAGGCGTGTTATGTACAACACATTTTTAGCTTAAATTCTTAAGAAAATCTTTAGTATTTTATATAAAACACTCCATTTGTGTTTCGAGGACTCCGAGCAGGTGCTACTTTGGTTTAACCAGCAACAGTTTTGTAACGCTTTTGTTCCCCTTGTGTTTCACAGCGGATGTTGTAATCACCCATCTGTCTTCAAACATGATCGAAGCTCTTAGTAAAGCGAATGCTTCTAAATCTGTGCAATAAAAACAAATAAGTAAAAAAGTAAACCTCTGAAGATTTTGTGACCTAGTTTCTCAGGTATACTTGAGATTTATATTAATCTACAGTGAATTGGACTGCTTCAAAATATTCGCTGTTTACCGCGTCTCAACAACATTAAATCACCGTGACCAAGACTGTAAAGGGTGTATTCAGAGGAGACATCCGAGACCTTTTGCTTCGATCATACTGTATTGTTTACTCAGAGTACTGTCATGTTTTTGTTTATGGACGTTATTATTTGACATTTCAGAGGTAGAAAAAAAAAACTGTAGGTCGTTTATTTAAATTGGTAGATGGAGATTTGGTTATTATTATACAAATATATTGTAAGTTAAAACAGGTTTTATAGTAAAATAATATAAAAAGTGTTGTTTTATAATTTAAGTAGGGCACAATACTATATGAATGTATAAAACTTAATTTTAGAAAATTATGTAGATGGTTTTATGAAATAAATATTGAAGTTGCATCCTCGACAGTCTGTTAGAACACTAAAAAGATAAAAGTACAAAAACAATGGACAGTTACAAATCACGACCGTGATTCGGAGCTTATTAGGTTCAGTAAACTCGTCAGCGCACGCGAGTGTTGCACCCCAGGCAAACGGCTCTTGAGGGGTGGGGGAAGGGGGAGCGCACTCGGCTTCCTTACTACAATTCGGGTGCTAACAATAAATGTCAGTAACCATTACTCTGCGCTTTTAAAGGGATCTCTAAATTAGCTAAACCGTTATTGACTGCGAATTCATCCTACTGGTTTGCTAAATCACTAGAAGCACAGTAACTGAATTTACAATGACTCATTTCACTAAAGGCTGTTACAAAATTGAATACTTTAGCACGTGACTTTAAGGTTTGACTTAACGTTTGCTTATCAACATGTTGTTTCCTATGACTTTGCGATTTTGAAAAGTTGAAATTTAAAGCTGTAGTCAAGTAAATATTTTGCCGATAATCAGTCAGGCGTCAGTTGGAAGGAACATAGTGTGTGTGTTTGTTCTACTGAGAGCCGATTTTTATTTTTGAATATTGAGCCAAGATCGTGGTTATACTGTTTTGTCAGACTAAAAGAAATGACAAACGAACACTAGGTATATGACATAAAAAGGACACATGAAAGGAAACTTAGAGATATAATAAGTATTCTTTCTAATTGTATGAAATAAAAATTTTTTAAAAATTTATTAGTTAATTTTTGAAAAAAAAATTATGTAAAATGTATTAATTGGTGGAATATAATGATTTACATAACAATGTTAAAAATGTCACGAAGACTGAAAATTGTGTGAACTTTTATACTTACGTTTGTATTGCATATCGGTGACTTCGTAAAAGGAACAAACGAGTAAACGTTTTCAACGGTTTACTGTAAAGGCCTTTTCCCACGATCAAATATTTATTGAATTCAATTTATTCAACTAAAAAATCGCTTCGTTTGCCTTTCAACGAATTGCATTCAAAAGCTTTCACGTCTCCACATGAAAATTTATCACACACTTCTTAATGAAACGAGTTAAATAAACACCAAAAGTAAATTTGTATAAGTATCTGCGACTCATGCACTACACGAAAATAATTGGTTAAGCCACAAAAAATTTTCTCAATTTTATTGGGGTCGCGGTGGCTGAGCGGTTAGCCTGCTCGCCTCCTACAAAGGCGAGCCGGGTACCGCGGACACTACTAAACAAATAAAGATAAATTAAGGTTTTTTCAGTTCCTAGGTACCTGTGGTTGGCTACAGAATGTGTATATACAGGTATCTGCATGCTCTCGTAAAAGCTCAAATGTTGTTCGGTCTTGGCAGGAATCACTTTGGCAGTAGTCTGAGTGTATGAGTTCGCATCGGCGTGAAAACAAAGCAAGCCGCTGATTGTATGAAATAGAGTGCGGAAAATGTGTATACACACATAGCTTCGTCGATTATCCAATCATTAGATGAAAAAAAAGAGTGTTGGTTTTATGACAAAACTTTTGATAATAACTGATGATATATAAAGAGCAAGTGCTCGAAAGGACTGACATTCGAACTGCTACGAGGTGATGGGCGTGGTATGCTATTTACGAATCAATAATTTGAACATGCTTTACAAGATATGTAAAGGTTGTGTTATATCATCTTAATGGTATGATTGGAATGTTTTTCGGTAGATATGGATGGTGGTAGATTTTCAGTATTTTTGGTAGAAATGGTCTCGCGACATAATCGTGTCTTTTTTTTGTATGATCTGCCTAAGCGACGAGTATGACATGGTGGTATGTTTTATAAGTATTGGGCTTTGAATATTTTCGTAGGAATAGATGAAAGTTGGTATGTTCTGACAGTATGGCCTGTTAATATTGTTGGTCAGAATGATTGGTTGTAATATTTTCGGCTCGTTGTCTTTGTCTGGTCGGATTTGTCGGTATGGTTAGCTTGATGCATTCTGCGTCCCTATATTTTATTCGTCAGAACACACGCTCTGGCGAAGCTTGCAGGCAGACGACCGACAATAAAGATTAAGGGTTAGCGGACGTGCCGGGAGAGTGACGCCAGGAGGGCGCGACCGCGCCTCGCAGCTACAAAGGCGTGCTACCAAAGGTTTCTGCATGTGCAACTGTTCCTGCACGTGCAGACGACATCCGGAGACAACGGAAGGCACCAGGGCGCGGACACAGCTGCATTTTGCAGCTGCCCAAGGGACACCAAGATCCCACCACCAGCGGCATCTGTCCCGGGCTTGTACCGCAATAAACCATGAGAGCTTTTAGCGGACGTGCGTGCAGAACGGGACAATAAACTTCCAGGCCAGAACCAAGGGACGACGCCAGGCCGGCTGCGGACCACACGAGCAGCGGCCACGTGTTTTATGACCCGGGGGGACGACAAGCACCCCGGACCACGTGCAGAGACGGGGGAAGTTGAATATGGTGATGGACGCTACAAAACCACACGAAGGGGGGAGCAACAGGGCAGTCAGTGGAGAGACGTCGAATCAGTCAGTCGCGGATCGAGCAGTCAGTCAGTCAGCCGGAGTCAGTCGAGGATCGAGAATGCATCACGACGTCGACCTCAGTCGGAGGCCGTCAAGCGGGACGTGCGGCGGGAAGCATCCGAGAAAAGTCAGTCAGACTTCGTCAAACGCAGAGTCCTGCGTTGGACCCGGGAAGAAGGAACTTCGAAGCCAGGCGCCGAGACGCCCACCAAGTTCGAGAGCAGTTCCAAGCCGCCAGCCGAGGGAATTCAGCGCTGCAGTGTCAGATAAGTAGTTCTACACCAAGTGCGAAGAATCTCCCCCCCCCCCCCCCCTCGACGCCAGTCGCGGCGTCAAACCATACGTAGCCTACATGGGAAAAGGGAGGGAGTTTGTCTCTTGAGTTCATGTACCAGTTAACCTGTTCAAGCAACAATAAAACTCGATTATGTGAACTCGCAAATAAAGTGTAATTTATTAGTAAATTGGACCTAGAGACAACAGTGTCGACGTATTCCTACGCCCTGTCACTGAGGGCTAGCATCAAATGCTGGCGCCTCATGCCGCAGAGCAGATTCAATACCTACTTCCAAACTTCAGCATTTGGCAGGTATCAAGCTGTTTTGCTGGTATTGTATGATGGTAAGCTCTTTACAAATGTATGTTATTGTCTGTCCAAATGTGTTGTGTGGTGCGATATGATCTGTGAGTATTGATGGTTGGAATGTTATGGCTGAATCATTTGATTTGCTGGTCTGATGGCAATTACCTATTGATATAACATTTCGTTATGGCTGGTTCGCAGGCGAGGATATACTGTATGTAGTAATGATATAATCTGGTCATGTGATCGCTATTGCATGATGAAACGGTTTGTCAGAATATTTCGCGGGAATATTTCATAGGAATGTCTGTATGGTGGTTTTGTTGTCATGGATGGTATGAAGGTAACTGTTTAGTATAGCCGATATGGCCTAATGGAATGGACTGTAGGTAGTGACAGTTGTTATAGTCTGTACATGTAGTCGGGGTATCACATTATAGAATATTTTGGTCGGAACAATCCGTAATAGCTAGTTGGTATGTTTTTGGCAGTGGCTGTGATATGGCATAAAATATTATGAGATAGTTTAAACCGCTTTCGTTGGGTAGTTAGAGGTTCGGGGTGTATAGTTGGTTGATATGGTATTACTTATGGTTGGCGGTAGGGAATGCAGGTAGGTAAATTTAATTAATATTATGGTGTTAGGGGTCAGGACCCTTTTTCTATCAAATGAAACATTATCTTAACATGCTGCAAAAAATTAATACATATATTAAAATTTGTAAGTTTTTTGTATTGTGGTAAAATTATGACTGTGAAAATTTATATAATGACGAGTATATGCATAACCTTGTCACTGTTAGTTTACTGGGAGTGATATTTTTAAGACACATTTTACTATCTGCATATACAAACCTTCATCTGCCAAGAAACCATGCATATCACAAGGCTTGGTTATGCATGCTCATGCTCCTTCTCCTATTTAGGGCATTTTTTTTAATGCTTCCTGACTGGTTGATATACTGTTATTTTTATTGTATGTTAGGCATGGCTACTATGTTTATATGTCACTGCATGATAACATATTCGGTTGGTTTAGTGGTATGAAAAGAGTTTCCCTTCGGTGGTGTGGTCAGAATGGTTTAATCACATGATTCATTTGTATGAGTGTAATGATTTCATTGCATGTTTTATTCGTACGAGAGGGACAAAATTCTTGGCTGGTATGCTTGGTTAATGTGATTAGATGTTATAACTTGACATGGTACCTGCGAACTAAGCCTGTATGTGTGTCTTTCATGATTATATTGATGGTATGGATTTTATTATAGCATTGTTGGGATTCTTCATTGTAATATTTGGTTGGCTGGACAGATGGCATGACTTGTTTATATATGTTTAACTAGTCATGTTAGATGGAATGGCGGTCGATACAGTAGTCAAAATATTTGACAGTTTTGATTTAACAGTATGTCTGAGGTTGGTGTTTGATATGGTCTGTAGTGTTAAGATTATGACCTGGGTATACTTGGGTTAGAGCAGATTATACATTTGGTTCAAATGCTATAATTTTTCAGTATTAGTGTATATGCTTGGCTTCGTGTTGATATGGTTGGTATAGCCTGGAGGTATGTTACCTGGTAGGTTTTGTTGGTGCGGTTATTGTGGTGGTGGTTGCAGTTGTGTTGTGATTGCTGTTGTGGTTGTTGTTGTGGTTGTGTTTGTGGTTGTGGTTGGTAATGTGCCTTGGATATTTGGTAGGTGTTTACAGGTGATGATGCTATGGCAGACATGAAATATTTATATCGTGTTGTATACTTTAGTTGATGTGGGTTGTATGGTATATTGACTAGTATGTTGCGAAGTATATTTTTCTGGTATAACTTGGTATAGTGGATGGTATGGGAAGAATTTGATTGTGTCCTGGTGTTTGAAATGGCTTTGTATGGTGTGGGCTGTATGTTTATTTTGAATGGCTGGTGTATTTTTGAGTATAGAAGTTGATTGTGTCACGGTGTTTGAAATGACTTTGTATGGTATGGGCTGTATGTTTACTTCGTATGGCTGGTGTATTTTTGAGTATCGTTGGATGATATGGTGACTAGTATATTTGGCTGGTGTCGACTGGTAGAGCTGAAGATATAAATAGTAGGTATTATAGTGTTATGGACTCATCTGACTTGTGTGATTGCTTGGCACACTTGAGTTATGGCAGAAGGTATGGATGGTGAGTTGTGTGATGAGATGGTATGGCTTGTACATTGAGTGGTCTGGTATACATTGGTTATGTTAGTTTTACAGATGGTAGGAATTTTTTTTTGTTGTGGACCAATATGTACTGTACTTGTGTTCGTAATTTATAGTGCATGTTATGCAGATTAGTATGATTGAGCTTTCTCATTTGGGTTATTATAGATGGTTTGTCAGCATGTTGGCTGGTGCGGTGACTAGTATATTTGTCTGGTGCTGTTTTCTATGATGGACGGTAGGGGCAGCTAGTATGTTTGGTATGATATGTGTGAACTGTTGTGTGATATGTTACGAAGCATATTATTTTCTGGTGCCGGTCAGTAGAGCAAATGTTATGGACAGTAGGTAAATTTTTGGTAAGTCTGATACGGACTGAATGGTCGGGGTATGTTTTAGTTATAGTGGGTAGTATGGGGGGGTGAGTATATGTGGTGTTGGCTGGTAAAGCAAATGGAATGGGTGTTAGGTTATGGGCGGGTCTCAACTTTATATTTTCTTGAAACACGTGAGTTATGATGGATAGTATGATTGGTGTGTTGGGTGGTATGGTTGAATTGAGTTTTTCTTGGCGTTATAGGTGATGGTATGTTCGTTAGCCTGGTATCAGTTAGTAATGATAATTTGACAGATGATAAGAATGTTTGTGTTGTGGGTTGGTCTGGACTATAAATTTGTTTGGTACACTTGGGTTATCATGGCTGGTATGGTTGATAAGTGGTGTTGGGTGATAAGTTTTCTAGTATATCTGTCTTGCGATTGTTGGTGTAAGTCGAATTGTGTGGACAGTATGTGTGTGTCAGTGAGTCCTGTAATGTGAAGGCATGCTTGAGTGAAAGTGTTTGGTATGGGTGGTTAGTGTATTTTGACTGGTGTCAGTCGGCATGGTGGATGGTATGAGAAGTTGATTGTGTCACTGGTGTGGGCTGTACGTTTACTTTGTATGGTCTGTGTGGACGAATGGTTGAAGTATGCTAGAGTTATAGTGGATGACATGGTTGGTAGGTTTAAGTGGTTATGGTCGGTAGAACAAGTAGAATGGGTGTTAGGCTATGTATGGGCTGGCCTTAGCTGTATAGTTGTTTGGTACACTTGAGTTATGGTGGATATTGTGCTTGGTGTATTGGGTGGTACGGTTGATTAGTATAACTGAATTTTTCATTGGTTATAGGAGATGGGGTGTTGGGTGGTCTGGTATAACTTGGGTTATAATGGATGGTTTGTTGGTTGGTATGGGGGTATAGTGACTAGTATATATTTGGCTGGTGTCAACCAGCAGAGCAGAAAGTATGAGCAGTAAGTAAATTTTTGGTAAGGTCAGTGTGGACTGAATGGTTGAGGTATGCTTGTGTTATAGTAAGAGGTATAGATTATGAGTATATTTTGTCTGGTGTTGGTTGGTAGAGTAGATGGCATGCATGAGTTACAGTGGCTGGTATGGTAACTGTGTGCGGGCCTATAAGCAGCCAGGTTCCAGTTAGGAAGTTTATTTTGACAGTGGCAGTCGTGACTTCGTCTCAGCTCGTGTAAGCAACTGGAATATATTATGAAGCAAAAGGCTGCTGGTCCATCAACGCCTGAGGTTGACACAGTGCTATCGGCTTCTTCAGATGGGATACCTGCGGCAGCACCACATGCACCACAATCAGCACCACACTCACCACAATAAGGGGACATTAATGGGGCATTATGGGTCATTTAGGGGTGATTAGAGGGTCATTTAGGGGTTATTAGGGTCTTTAGGGGTCATACAGGGTTAATTTAGGGGTATTTAGGGGTCGTTTAGGATACATCAGGGGTTATTTAGAGGTCATTAGGGGTCAGTCTAATTATGGATAGGTCTGGCAGGAGTCAGTTGTTTGCTTTAAGTGTTACCGTGATTTAAAGCTGAGCAAAGAACTTTTTTTGAAAGAAACTGTTGACGATGTAACTGCATGGTAATGTGATCACGGAAATAGATTAAATGTCTGGTTGAATGGATGAATAAAAAATGCTTAAATTTCACTGATGAAATATGCTAGTAAGTTTATATATATAGCAGTAGCTAGGCAAAGTAGATACACAAGTTGCTACTTTAGAAAGAACATCAGTTTTTTCATGAATGTGATACAAGACGTCTACTATAAAGCTTACCTCTATGGATGTACCTTCACCCACTGCTGGAAAATTAAATGGAAAACAGTGTTGCTACTGTGGAAAAATCTTCAGCAAAAGCTGCCATGCTCGGCGACATGAGAGAACCACCTGTATGAAGAGTCCTTTTCGTGCGATGAAGCATTACGACATTGGTACAATGCAGTTTGTGCAAGGCGATACATTGAAGGAACACATCTATATCAGCAAGGTTTCGTCTACTGGAAGCCAGCAAGTGATGTCGTCAATACCTCCTGCTACATCGATAGGTACTGTTTCCGCAGACGATTTTGATGGGACAGTTAATGCTAATTATGGAATGAGAGACCTACGAGGCATGATTGATTCAGTATGTGTGGAATGTACACTTGCAAGACGTTTGCATGAAGTCGACGAACTTCAGAATAAACAGTTGTCAGCTCTAAATACTGATGATGTGCATGTAACTTCTACAAAGAAAAGTAAACTTTATATTGAGGATGAAACAGGAGGTGAAGACGATCATGAAGACAGCATTGATGACAATGGCTATGGTGACAGTGTTGATGAAGTATCTGATAAGAAGAATCATTATTCCCTCGACGGTCCCACACATTTCACCAACGAGTTTTCTTCGACAAGTGATACGAAGAAGGCAGAAGGCGTCAAGAACGCTCTTTACATATTTTCGGATGACCCGAATAAACTTGTTGATAAACTCAGATATTTAATTGACCTGCCAAAACGTGGGGATCTCTCACATATTGTTGAGATATCTTCAATCATTAGTAAACTGAATGGACGGAGATATATCACATGGAGATAATTGTAATTACAAAATAATAATAAATTATTATTATTATGAAAAAATTGTTTTTTCTTTATTTTTGTTTGTCTTATCCTTTTTTCCCCATAACTTTAAAGTGGTGCTATGAGCACTCGACGATTAACAGAAAGATCGTTATATAGAATGGTAATAAAGACTTTAGTATTAAAAATACATTGATACTTGACTGCAAACAAAATATTAATTCAGTCATCGTGTACAAATTTTGGAGATGGCGAATTAATGCAATTTCTATATGTATGAGAGGGGGGGTACAAACCGAAGGATTGATCGTAGGAACGAAGGAGGGATTGGTTTTTATCGAAGGATTAGTGAGGATTGCGAAGGAATTATGTTTGAAAAGAGCACGAATGATTATCGCCCTAGCTGCCCTCGTGCATTCCAAGTCTCAAGTGTCTATTAGTTCGTAAACCATAGACAACTATACTTTTAAAAGTGTTCGTAGATGCTGAACCATATCATCATTATATCATACTTGTGCAGAGAGTCGTTAGTCATATGATGGGCTTGGATTGGTCACATGTACATATATTTAAATAATCTGTGTACCGTATTTATGTCAAGAAAACAGACGAGGTAGACAATAATTTGAAAATTCCGATATCATGTAATAATTAGACTTCAAGAGAGGAGACCGGAAATGAAGTTGAGAGAACTTTTTGCATGGTTCTGCTATACCCTATGTACAATTTCGGTACGAATTAACAAAACATACTTAAATGTTTTACATTAAAGAAATTTTTTTAATATGGATTAATAAGTACAGACTTTCGATTTTACCTACCCTATGCCTATAAAAAGTAATATGGCTGCCAGAAACATGCATATTTACTTGAAACTAGAAATTATACTTGCAAACTGAATTTCACGAGCCTGCCTCCTAACAGTTCGCAAAAAATGCGAAAAAAAATGTGATTTGCTACATAATTATTCAAAAAGAAAAACAATCAACTTGAGCAAAAGCACATATGATTCAGACCCGACTGAAAATAACAAAATGTTTTTAATAGAACATTTGTTTTTTTTTATTTCAAAACGGCAAATACAATGAATTTAAACTGTAAAAGCTCTCCAATAAATGTGGTCGTAAGCCATATATGCATTGTTAAAAAAAAAAAATACAACAAAATGTTTTAATACATCAAAATTTTCTGTAATTGTACGAGGGAATGGCAGCCTCTTCGTTCGGTGACTATTATAGCAGATTTCAAGATAGTTTTAACGTCGTTGCTTAATTGCTCAGTGGTTAGAGTACCCGCCTACTGTGTGGAAGGTGAGTGGAATCAAATCTCTACCACTCTCAAATGATTTTTTTTTTTTAATATTACCAAGTGGCATGGGAAAATGTAAAATTTACATGATATGACTCTTATAAACCTATTTACATTAAAAATAAATTTTCAATACATTTTACTGGTTTTTTTTTATATTTGGACATTTTTCAAATAATAAATAAAATAATTATAATTATTTATAAAGGAATAAATTCTTAGATGTTTCATCGTTTTACGATTGTTTTGACAAGGCCAGCCAGCTACCTGACCCGCGATAGCGGTGTGAGAAGAGATGTTGGGCAGCGGGTAGGGTGAATGTTGAAGGGGGGAGGAGGTAGATGTTTTTCGAGAGACGGTTTGGTGTTGGGGGGCCATGGTCGTGTTTTTAGAGTTTAGAGGACGAGATATTTTGGGTATTGGGATGTGAGGTGTGCGGGGTGGTTTGAGTGTCTTTGAGGGG
>NQII01002610.1:256887-304234 GCA_002778355.1 Clitarchus hookeri | reverse complement strand
GTTATTTCCGACGACGATGTTTGGGGGCAGTGATATAAATCGCTTTAATTGTTAGCTACAGAAAAAAAAATGGGTTCGAAGGGGTGAAGGAGAAGGGGGTAGTGGGAGAGGGGTAAGGTGGGGTGACGATATTGTTTAGTGGTTTAGGTGTTGGTGAGGGGTGTTGGTAAGGTGGGGTGACGGTACTGAGTTTTGAAATGTAAGGGTTGGGGTAGTGGCACACCTTTTAAATCCAATATGATTGCCCTGGCATTGGATTACATAATCAATATGACATCACGGTAGTATGTGCTTAGAAAAAACGAGTCTGGTGATATATAACACTCAATACTTACGTCCTTATATTATAAAAATATATTTAATTTTAGAAAATAATTTTAAATTAATTTTATTTTATTGACTCCTCAGATTCCTTATTGTTTCGGGAAACCTCAGCCACGTTGAGGAGCAAGCACTTTTTTTCGCAAATTTTTGGAAACTAAGGAGGGTTTGGGAAAAAAAAAGAAAAATTTTGAAGGGGAAAAGTAAACTAATTGATTTCTGAAGTGATTTTTGAGGTAAAGCAAGTCATTTTGTAGGAAAATATGGCGAGTCCAAAATGGCAGATGGCACCACGGAGCCACAGCCCCCAGCCCTTGTCATGGAACATGTTATTTCTATCTACTGAAGCTATATTTGTGATAACCATTGTTTAAATTCAAATTAAATGTCGGTTGTTTTTAAACATTCATTGGAAAAAAAATTGTACTTTATCTTTTAACCTCTTCAAGCATGAACCTTTTACTAATTGAAGAAATAATTTTTGCATTTCTGTTCTCGAAAATTAATTCTACAAATAAAAACACGCAAGTTGAGTTGAAAACTAATTATTTATACCAAAAAAGTAAACTTTTTTCCACGTAGATACAAAAAAAATTACTAGTAAATATGTTTTGGCATCACCTGATGCCAATGTGCATTAAACGGAACAAAACCAGACATCTACTTTAACTGAGTTACCATAACAACATAACAACCAACAATCATTACTATTAGTAAATTCAAATTTGTAAGTGAGGAATCAATTCCAAAAAAGGCTGAATTTTGTCATGCATCTCTATTTAATAAACAACTGTGACAACCGCTGCCATATCGGAAAAATGGTGACCATAAACAGTTTTCGCATATAACTTTATTAGTACGCCATTGACGGTATAGAAAAACGTTTTAAACAAAAACGTAAAAAGTTTTTTGCACTTTTTTTTGTAAGATAGTTTATTTTGCATGTCTTCTATCAAACTGAGACCCAGTTCAACGTTGTTTTCTACACAAATATACAAAGAGTTGGCATTATCTTTTACTGTAATTTAGCCTCACAACGAAATTAATGGTTAACTAATTTTCACACCACCCGTGAGGTAGAGTTATTGACGCTTTTCTTAAATATGGTATCCCAAATAGATCTATTCTACAAAATAATTTTTTACTCATCACGAAGCTTTTTCATGATTTCTACAGTACTTCTACTTGTATTTGAACAGTTAGTTTCATGAATATATGCTATAGTAGTATCTCTTTCTTCAAATTAGGTTAAATATCGAGAAAGAAATGTTATCATATGAAATTTCATAGTACATGTATTATTCGTTGGACTCTAGGTGTGATTCATAAAACCATCCTTGTATTTTCTGGGTCCTTTTGCAGCCGATTCGAAAATCTTAATCATCATCACTGTTACCATTATAAGCATCATCTGAGTCATAAATTACATTTACAGGTTTTAAGACTTGCATTTACACATACGTTACCCTGAAAATGGATACAAATTACAACATTTAATCCCAGCTTGCTTAAAACTGCAACCATTGATGTCAAATTCCGAGGGGTTTTCCTGGTAGCGGCGATGACTAACTTTTGTTTAGAATATAATTATGAGGTTGCAGCCTTATGCGACGCCTGTCATAAATGTTGCTGCCATGACACGAAAAGAAAAGAACAGAATGTATTGTAAATATAACAAACACATTAAAAAAAAACAGTTTCATTGGAACTGATCATTTTATAATTTCTCATATATTCAGAACATAAGATTTTGGAACTGTTAATCAAGTACAGATTACAAACATCGATCGAATGGAAACCAGCCTGTCTTCTTTATTTCAACACATGACTTCTGTATCTCAGAACTCAGTTTCTTGATAAAATTTCGGAGATTTTATGCGGTATTCTATTGCGTTCTCTGTCTCTGTTAGTGTATCTGCCTTTCTCTTTATTGACTTCAAACGGTGCTTTAAATTATTTATGGAAACCTTATAACCTGTTGCACCCATATTGACTTTACAAACTTTGTTTTCGTGCATACACTTTAATGGCATCAAGTACTATTTAAAAACAGTTTTCGTGTTTTCATGTTCGTAGAGGAAACCTCGGACCCAAGAAAGTTTATGTTACCGAAGCTAGATCAATACACAAGATCCCAGATGGAATCAGTGTATAAGATCATTCAGATACCTATATACGTGATCACCTACTCATGTTTATGACGTAGTAAAGTTCTAGGCCATTCACGGTTACTTCAAATTTTTCTGAAACCCTGTTAAAGTTCTACTTTTGGTTATTGATTACTTATCCTTCCGCGACATGTTAACTTAAACACTACCATGTGACTACGTTTTAACTGTCAAATGCTTGTTTACTGTTTTCAGCTGTTCAAAGAATTTAGTCATATTTCAAAAACCATTGGTATTGCGGAAACATGCAAAAGTTTCTCATTCGATTCCTACATTTAAAGTCCCCTTTCTAGCAGACTGATTAATACACGATGCCAGAATCTGCTAATTATTCACTACCTCGACTGTTTTGTATGTATAAGTATATTACTGAGGTTTTTTTTAAATGTATGTATATACGAATAAACCAAGTCCATCATACTATAGTATGTACCATATATGAAGGCCACATTCTTGACAGTTGCGTCAATGTTTACTTTACGTTTATGTATCCATTCGCCATCAACTGGGTGCGACAAGTCAGCGCGTCCACTAGGTGCTGCTTCGTGCGGCAATTGATGAACTACTTGGGTGGAGTGGCAGGTGGCGAGAGTGTTTCGAGGACGTGTGTAGGTTCGTTCGTTAACGCTGTACACGAAATATATGTTACTTTAAAAATTATATAGAGCTCGCGAAAAATAAAACTATTGGTATATGTTCGTAAATTTATTACATAAAGCAAACGAAAGCTATTCTCTTCTGGCTTGTTATACTTTGAAAAGAACCGCACAGATGGCGCGCAAAACATTTTAGCGCGCGCTCTGAGCCGCATTTTTTCTCAAGAGGTAGCGTATATGTGAAGTTTACTGTTGTTCTATTACTTTCTCGGAACGAAAGAAATTTAAAATATTTTTCGTCAGATTATTAGAAAAAATAATCCAACAATATTATGTAATATTTCTGTATGCTTTAGGAATTAATATCAAACGCCTAAGGAAAGCCATGTTGAAGTGGCTGAGGGAGGGTAGGGGGGATAAGACTTGAAACAAGTTTTTGAAATTGCGTTTCATTTGGATATGGATCGTTTTAATGTGACCTTAATTTTGAACACCTATACATTTCTACTTTAGCACGAAGTTTTGTTTTCAAAACTAGAGAACGCTGTTTTATGACCACATAAAATGTATTAATTAACCTCGGAACTCTTTTTTTTATCTTCGGCTGGTCGAATTTGCGTCGGCAGTGCACTCAGAATAGCCAACATAATATTAACTGTAATACTAACTTTTGTTCATTCGTGCATCAGCTGATACAGGATTTTGTAAATTGCATGTTGTTTGTTTTTAATATGTCAATTTGCCACTCCCTGACTGTCAGAATGTGGCCTTCTTATATTAAATGAACATAATAGCGATCACATGCACGAGTATGTTATAATCGTGGTATGTATAATCATTTACCAACACTTTTATAGGTTTAACTGGCGTTAATTTCGTGCTCTTTTTGACACCATCAATCCATCAATCGTCCAATCATTCCACCGATATTTTGATCAATCCATTAATCTTTCAATCTTTACATGAGTAGTTCCTAATCTTTCTATTAATCGTTCCCAATCTTTACATTAATCGTTCCCAATCTTCCCATCGATCTTTCAATCTTCCGCAATATTTCGCAATATGCACCGCAATAAGCCTCACATGCACCACAGTCAGCACCACGTGCACCACAGTCAGCCCTACATGTACCACAATCAGCACCACATGCACCACAATCAGCACCAAAATCAGTACCACACACGTCACAATCAGCACCACATGCACCACAATCAGCACCACATGCACCACAATCAGCACCACATGCACCACAATTAGCACCACATGCACCACAATAAACACCACACACACCACAATCATCACCACATGCACCACAATCTTTCAATTTTTCTATCAATCATGAAATTTTCCCATCAATCTTTCACAATCTTTCCATCAAGCTTTCAATCTTTCCATTAATCTTTCGCAATCTTTCACAAACTTTATATCAATCTTTCGCAATCTTGCCATCAGTATTTAGTTCTTACCATCAATTTTTCAATCTTATCACCAATCTTTCGCAATCTTTCTATCAATCTTTCGCAATCTTTCCATCAATCTTTTGTAATTTTTCCATCAATCTCTCACAATCTTCCCATCAATCTTTCGCAATATTTCCATCAATCATCAATCTATATTCAATGCATGGGTTTGTCGCATGTCTCTATACATACACATTTAAAAAAAGCGATTCACCAACTGTCTCCAAAATTTGTTCATTTCAACAGAATTAATGTTTTGTATGCAGTCAACTATTCACACATTTTTTGTATGCGAAGTCTTTATTATCATTCTATATACATATATTTCTATTAATAGTCGAGTACTCATAGCAACACTTTAAAGTTGTGGAAAAAAAAGGATATGACACACAAAAAGTAAAGAAAATACAATTATGTTATAAAACTAATTTATTATTATTTTGTAATTACAATTTCAGAAGAAAGTAGTTCGTCACATTATGCGATATATCCCTGTTCCTTCAGTTTACTAATGACTGGAGATGTTTCAACCTCTGCATTTTTGAAGGTCAGTCAACTATCTGAGTCAATCAACAAGTTCATTAGGGTCTTCGGGGAAATAGGTAGCCAGTATTCTCGGCGTCTTCTGCCTTCTTCACATCGCTTGTTGCAGCAAATGTGTAGGAGGGGTGTGTCAGTGCACCGAGAAAATCCCCATACCAAGTCCACTCACAGAAAACACGTGAGTCCTGTTCGCACGAGTAGATGTGTTCAGAAAATGCACAGTAATCGACACTTCTGCGATTTAACTTTATTATAATAAGATAATGCATATGAGCAGGTTCACATTTTGAAAGCCACAGTTGCGGCATAATATCAACGTCTATTATGTGTAACATGCTATGTCGTGTATAACAATTGTGTTAACAATGTAAAGTAATAACTATAAGAACTATCGTCGACACAGATATTGTTAAAAAGTCATAAAGCTGACTAAAATATGGTTATAGGCATAAATTGTGAACATTCGTAAGAAATGGTTTTTGAAATTTGACAGAATTCTTTGAACAGCTGAAAACAGTAAACAAAGCATTTGGCACTTAGAATTTAGAAGTCACATGACAGTGTGCATGTGTAGAAGAAGGATGCGTAATTGGTAACCAAAAGTAGAAATTTAAAAGGGATTTAGAAAAGTGTTAACTAACAGTGATAGGAATATACTGCATGCTGGATTGTTGGTGTTGTTATTTGACGAACAATGCTAGGCATGGCCATCATTTGTGATGATGAGTAAGTTTGGATGTTATGGTATAAGCGAGGGATTACCATCAGTTTTCGAAAGTACACTGTGATTTAGTCGTGGTGTTGTCACACGTATATCATTGTGAACAAAACTAGGGATTGTTTCTATGTACATATATATCATTATGTTAGAAATAAAACGCGGTATTTGTAGATGAAACCATCAAAATACAGCACTAAGTAGCCCGTCGATTATGATTTTATGATACCTGATATTGCAAGTATAATATGTGTGTTTACTCAGAGTGTTCCCATGTTTTATGTTTAGAAAATATGTCCTTTTTTATGGTTGGTTAAGGTTGCATGACACCATCCTAGATAATGTGAGATGGTCGAGGTTACCCAGGGCTGGTTGAGTGTTGAATTGCCAGGTGCCATAAACCAGTAGAGAGTTAATGATGAGGGTCGTNCGAGGTTACCCAGGGCTGGTTGAGTGTTGAATTGCCAGGTGCCATAAACCAGTAGAGAGTTAATGATGAGGGTCGTACGATCGATGGCCCTGGGCATCCTGGATCCTCTGTCAGTTTGTTGATGATGTTGTCATGTACTTACTGTTACACTATTTATACCTTATGATGAGACTGTAGGCCACCTCGTAATCCTGAAATACACAAGGAAATTGCAGGAAGTAAAACAAAGGGTGTGGTAACCTACATGTCCTAGAGGACAATAACACTACAAAAAATTCACTTTGTAAAGAGGTTTATTCACTGTGCTTGACTACATGTGAATAATACAAGAAAATGGCCCCCTATTGCCTGCCTGTGACATTAGCATGAAATAAATGTGGTATTATATAGAAATGCGATACCATTAAGCTCTCTGGTGAGAGTGCGGTCGCTCTCCCCTGCCATGTCATTTCTCTATTTTGTTTACAAGGTCAATTAATTACAATTATTTGCAATGAAATGATTACAGCCTGCATGATGGTACCGAGCAGGCCTCACAGGATGGGCGACCAAAATGCCGCCGATCTGGTCCAAGTGCTGAGACGAACTGGCAGAGTGACCTCAGCTTCCGTCACGAGTGATGAGAACCTAAGTCAAACGACGAATGATGAAACGTAACATGAACACTGTGTGATATAACTGCAATGGTGAAAATTGTATAAATTAAATTTAACACATTGCTGACACCCTCATTGATTAGCAAATTTCTGGTAATATTGAAGTTGTGAAGTTGACAGGGCGTGTCGCCACACTAAATGACATGTTACAAGGATGGAGGTTTTATAGGCGATCTCCCTTCGTGAAAACACAATTGCTATTATATAAATTAACATTAATATATTANGGTAATATTGAAGTTGTGAAGTTGACAGGGCGTGTCGCCACACTAAATGACATGTTACAAGGATGGAGGTTTTATAGGCGATCTCCCTTCGTGAAAACACAATTGCTATTATATAAATTAACATTAATATATTATTACGTTTTCTCATAAGGAGTGTTTGTATTTCACTTCCAATGACGTGTTGGAAGTTAACTGGCTACATTGTTGCCAGGTGGTTGTCTCCTGAAGGGATGGACGAGTCACCTGGGCAAAGGGGTGTGTGGAATGCCAAGCTTGATTGCACTTAATGCAACAAAACACACCCCTGACTGTAGCTGTGAATGCGGTGACGGTGTTTAATGTGTTTGTAAATGCTGCATGCTACTGGTAACGCTTTGAGGCACTTTTCACTTTAACTTCGGCCTACAATCCAGTTCAATGCCACTTGTTGGTGCGTCACGTCGTATGTCACAGCGCGATCTGCTACGACGCAACTACCAATCACCAGTGCGCTTAACGACTGTGGCTTTGGGGTAAACACCGCTTTGGATCGCCTACCCATTTATTAAAAGAGTTACCTCTTGTAATAAATGAGTAGGGCAGTCTCTTGAGTTACATAATCCTTGTCAGCAAGAAAGTGCAAGATCCGATCTTGTCGACCTGCATTATGCAATCTTGGCCTGATGTGGTTGGTGCGGCCCGGTGTAGCTGGTGTAGTTGTGACTGTGGTGGTCAGAGTGAGCACAAGGAGCTCGTGGACCCGCGGTTCACGTCAGATGACCCCTCCTCTAGTGACCACTTGTCCGCGCAGTCCCCCATGTGTCCCATCACACAGTTAGGCACAACAAGCGGTGGGTGGCTTCAGCTTGCGGCATGGCCTAAGTGCATATGGCCCGGGTCNACGAGAAGATGTGTTCAGAAAATGCACAGTAATCGACACTTCTGCGATTTAACTTTATTATAATAAGATAATGCATTTGAGCAGGTTCACATTTTGAAAGCCACAATTGCGGCATAATATCAACGTCTATTATGTGTAACATGCTATGTCGTGTATAACAATAGTGTTAACAATGTAAAGTAATAACTATAAGAACTATCGTCGACACAGATATTGTTAAAAAGTCATAAAGCTGACTAAAATATGGTTATAGGCATAAATTGTGAACATCCGTAAGAAATGGTTTTTGAAATTTGACAGAATTCTTTGAACAGCTGAAAACAGTAAACAAAGCATTTGGCACTTAGAATTTAGAAGTCACATGACAGTGTGCACATGTAGAAGAAGGATAAGTAATTGGTAACCAAAAGTAGAAATTTAAAAGGGATTTAGAAAAGTGTTAACTAACAGTGATAGGAATATACTACATGCTGGATTGTTGGTGTTGTTATTTGACGAACAATGCTAGGCATGGCCATCATTTGTGATGATGAGTAAGTTTGGATGTCATGGTATAAGCGAGGGATTACCATCCGTTTTCGAAAGTACACTGTGCTTTAGTCGTGGTGTTGTCATACGTATATCATTGTGAACAAAACTAGGGATTGTTTCTATGTACATATATATCATTATGTTAGAAATAAAATGCAGTATTTGTAGATGAAACCATCAAAATACAGCACTAAGTAGCCTGTAGATTATGATTTTATGATACCTGATATTGCAAGTAGAATATGTGTGTTTACTCAGAGTGTTCCCATGTTTTATGTTTAGAAAATATGTCCTTTTTTATGGTTGGTAAAGGTTGCATGACACCATCCTAGATAATGTGAGATGTTCGAGGTTACCCAGGGTTGGTTGAGTGTTGAATTGCCAGGTGCCATAAACCAGTAGAGAGTTAATGATGAGGGTCGTTCGATCGATGGCCCTGGGCATCCTGGATCCTCTGTCAGTTTGTTGATGATGTTGTCATGTACTTACTGTTACACAATTTATACCTTATGATGAGACTGTAGGCCATCTTGTAATCCTGAAATACACAAGGAAATTGCAGGAAGTAAAACAAAGGGTGTGGTAACCTACATGTCCTAGAGGACAATAACACTACAAAAAATTCACTTTGTAAAGAGGTTTATTCACTGTGCTTGACTACATGTGAATAATACAAGAAAATGGTCCCAGCACCTATTGCCTGCCTGTGACATTAGCGTGAAATAAATGTGGTATTATATAGAAATGCGATACCATTAAGCTCTCAGGTGAGAGTGCGGTCGCTCTCCCCTCGGTACAGTAAAGAGATAAAACAAATGTTCCAGTTAATTAATGTTAATATTGCAATGAAATGATTACAGCCTGCGTCATGGTACCGAGCAGGCCTCACAGGGTGGGCTACCAAAACGCCGCCGATCTGGTCCAAGTGCTGAGACAAACTGGCCGAGTGACCTCAGCTTCCGTCACAAGTGATGAGAACCTAAGTCAAACGACGAATGATGAAACGTAACATGAACACTGTGTGATATTACTGCAATGGTGAAAATTGTATAAATTAAATTTAACACATTGCTGACACCCTCATTGATTAGCAAATTTCTGTTAATGTTGAAGTTGTGAAGTTGACAGGGCGTGTCACCACACTAAATGACATGTTACAAGGATGGAGGTTTTATAGGCGATCTCCCTTTGTGAAAACACAATTGCTATTATATAAATTAACATTAATATATTATTACGTTTTCTCATAAGGAGTGTTTGTATTTCACTTCCAATGACGTGTTGGAAGTTAACTGGCTACATTGTTGCCAGGTGGTTGTCTCCTGAAGGGATGGACGAGTCCACCTGGGCAAAGGGGTGTGGAATGCCAAGCTTGATTGCACTTAATGCAACAAAACACACCCCTGACTGTAGCTGTGAATGCGGTGACGGTGTTTAATGTGTTTGTAAAAATGCTGCATGCTACTGGTGACGCTTTGAGGCACTTTTCACTTTAACTTCGGCCTACAATCCAGTTCAATGCCACTTGGTGGTGCGTCACGTCGTATGTCATAGCGCGATCTGCTACGACGCAACTACCAATCACCAGTGCGCCCAACGACTGCGGCTTTGGGGTAAACACCGCTTTGGATCGCCTACCCATTTATTAAAAGAGTTACCTCTTGTAATAAATGAGTAGGGCAGTCTCTTGAGTTACATAATCCTTGTCAGCAAGAAAGTGCAAGATCCGATCTTGTCGATCTGCACTATGCACTCTTGGCCTGATGTGGTTGGTGCGGCCCGGTGTAGCTGGTGTAGTTGTGACTGTGGCGGTCAGAGTGAGCACAAGGAGCTCATGGACCCGCGGTTCAAGTCAGACGACCCCTCCTCTAGTGACCACTTGTCCGCGCAGTCCCCCATGTGTCCCATCACACCGTTAGGCACAACAAGCGGTGGGTGGCTTCAGCTTGCGGCATGGCCTAAGTGCATATGGCCCGGGTCTCTGGGAGGTGACTCTGGGGGTCAAAGTGTTGACCCCGGCGAGGCTGATGACCCGTGACATGCATTTGCGGGCAAGGGGTGTCCCCACCACATGTGATGCATGCTGCGTGGATCAGGCAGTGCAGCCATTTGGAGCGGCGGAGAGGGGTGGTTGACCCCGCCTCTTCTGACTCCTCTTCGCTGATGCTGCTGAGGTGTGGACGTAGGCATGGTGTGAATATTGGCGAGCGGGAAGGAGAGGGCCCCGGTGAAGGCCTGTTAGACCCCGTTTCGCTACCCCCTCGCTTTGGCCGATGTCCTCCAGTGTTAAGTGTTAGGTCTCCCACTGCTGGTCCTGCTGAAAGTGCCATGGCAGAACCGTCGAGAGAGCTGTCCTGTGGGAAGCTCTCTCCCCCCGGTGTCTCTGGCGACTCGCCATCGGCGGCATCCCTGGTGACCAGCACTGTGATGCAGAGCATCACGATGCTGCGGAGTGACCCTCCTGGGTCTGCAGTGATGCTTGCTGTGTGTTGTGCATGGTGACGGTACTTTTTCCTCATCCATGTCCTTTGTGGGTACCGAGATTGCGGATGTCTTGGCGCATAATAGGCGCCGGATAATTTTTCCATCGCAGCCGGGACTTCTCATCCATACTTCGCCTCATGCAGCGGTTGGTGTGTTATTTTTGTGGTGCTTGACACCCTGCTGGTCAGGAGTCGTGACGCTTAGCGACCCGACTGCCAATCGGAGGTCACCGCAGTGGACGGCGGCCCTCCTCCTGCTGGTCAGCCTGATGAGGTATGTGGTGTACCCCANGCCAATCGGAGGTCACCGCAGTGGACGGCGGCCCTCCTCCTGCTGGTCAGCCTGATGAGGTATGTGGTGTACCCCACCGGATTCACCACTGAATGTGGTCTGCTCCATTTCTGAACGAACCCAGCACAGAAGTTGGCCAGGGTCCAACCATTGTGGTGCTCGTTTGGTGGCAGGCATCCATTTCTCGATGTAGTAGTCTTGGTTTCTGCGAGCTGCTNGTCCAACCATTGTGGTGCTCGTTTGGTGGCAGGCATCCATTTCTCGATGTAGTAGTCTTGGTTTCTGCGAGCTGCTGTTAACTCTGCCTCCCTGCGCTGACTTCTGGCTGTCCCATCTTGTGGTTCGTCCCCGCCCTCTGTCTCGTGTGCTGCAAATTCCTCGGGTAGCATTAGCTCGCGACCATGCAGAATCGCTGCTGGAGTCTGCCCTGTTGCTAGTTTCACCCATCGCCTTATCGTGAATATGGCGGCAGGAAAATGTCCGGCCCAGCTAGTGTGGTCCTTCCCTACTCTGAGGCGTAACTGGCTCTTGAGGTCTTGGATTCTCCTCTCGGTGGGGTTTGATATTGGGTGGTATATTGGGGTTGTATATGGTGTCTTACCCCCACCGAGTTCACAGCTCATNTCTCGGTGGGGTTTGATATTGGGTGGTATATTGGGGTTGTATATGGTGTCTTACCCCCACCGAGTTCACAGCTCATGCTATTACCTCCCAGTGAACTGGGTACTGTTGTCTGTGAGCCGTGTTTTTGGGTACCCCCAGTGGGGGTAGAACTCAGTTTCAAGTGCCTGTGCAGTGGTGCATGCCCGTGTACTGGAGACTGGGTAGGCTTCGGTCCATCTGGAAAATCCATCACTTACGACCAGGATGAACCTCTTCCCTGTGGAAGTGCGGGGCCCATAAGCCCATAAGAACCATCTCGAATGGTTCCTTCGGCACCCTGGGTTGGTGTTAACGTAATTCTGTTAGTACATATAGGCACCAGGCCATGTCTGGATGCTGCCGACGGGTCTCGACATGTGTGTCCTGGATGCACCACCACTTACCATCTACTTGTACGATTTTCGCCTTCTTGGCTTGCGTTTGTGATCATTGATGTTGGGCATTGATGACCAAGGTCTTGAGTTCATCGAGCCTTGTTTCCATGTTTGGTGTGGTCTCTATGGCTTTGCAGGTTACCTGCCCATTGCCTGTTGTCGTTGCAATGTTGGCAGTAGGGGGTAACAAGTCGTCCGACTCGTCCCTGTCGACTGCTACCTCGGTGCCTGGTGCTCTAGGCAGTTCATCGGGCAGTTGATTCTCTGCACTGGGGTCATGTTGCACAACAAAGTCGTACGATTGTAACAATAATGCCCACGGGGCGAGTTTGCTCCTGGCTTCCCTCATGGAGTGAAGCCAGAGTAAGCACCTATTGTCGGTTCATAGGGTAAAGCTCTGGTAGTCGAGTTANTAAGCACCTATTGTCGGTTCATAGGGTAAAGCTCTGGTAGTCGAGTTAAGCCCTGTAAAGCTTCACCGCCCAAACCACTGCCAAACATTCCCTCTCATTCTCGTCGTATTGACCCTCAGTCAGACCAAACTTGGTGCTGCTATATTCAGTGATCTGGCGCTCATTGCTGTCAAATAACTGAAATAGCATGGCACCTAGGCCCTTCTCACTGGCGTCCATTTGTAGGTATATGTGCCTACTGGGGTCGTGACGTGCAAGTGTTGTACACTGCCAGAATCTGCTCTCCAATTCCTGGAAGCAAGGTTCATGTTCGCTGTCTTACCGGAACTTATGGTTCAGGGACAGCATGTCTGTTAGGGGCGCTGTTATTGTTGAGAAGTCCCTAATATTTTTCCTCAGCCAGTTTACCAACCCGAAGAACTTCCTGAGCTGTTTACATGTCCTGGATGCCTCATGTTGGTCTATGTGTGACAGTTGTTTTGGTGTTGGCCTACTGCAGTGTTCGTCCACTAGGTGGTGCATCGCATTGTATGTCGCAGTACGAGCTGCTACGATGAAATTACCAATTGCCAAGGCGCCCAAAAGCTGTGGCTTTGGGGTAAACACTGCGTCGGATCGCCTACCCATTTATTCAGAGTATTACCTCTTGTAATAAATGAGTAGGGCAATCTATTGAGTTATGTAATCNTCTCGGTGGGGTTTGATATTGGGTGGTATATTGGGGTTGTATATGGTGTCTTACCCCCACCGAGTTCACAGCTCATTCTATTACCTCCCAGTGAACTGGGTACTGTTGTCTGTGAGCATTGTTTTTGGGTACCCCCAGTGGGGGTAGAACTCAGTTTCAAGTGCCTGTGCAGTGGTGCATGCCCGTGTACTGGAGACTGGGTAGGCTTCGGTCCATCTGGAAAATCCATCACTTACGACCAGGATGAACCTCTTCCCAGTGGAAGTGCGGGGCCCATAAGCCCATAAGAACCATCTCGAATGGTTCCTTCGGCACCCTGGGTTGGTGTTCATGTAATTCTGTTAGTACATATAGGCACCAGGTCACGTCTGGATGCTGCCGACGGGTCTCGACATGTGTGTCCTGGATGCACCACCACTCACCATCTACTTGTACGATTTTCGCCTTCTTGGCTTGCATTTGTGATCATTGATGTTGGGCGTTGATGGCCAAGGTCTTGAGTTCATCGAGCCTTGTTTCCGTGTTTGGTGTGGTCTCTATGGCTTTGCAGGTTACCTGCCCATTGCCTCTTGTCGTTGCAATGTTGGCAGTAGGGGGTAACAAGTCGTCCCNTGATGTTGGGCGTTGATGGCCAAGGTCTTGAGTTCATCGAGCCTTGTTTCCGTGTTTGGTGTGGTCTCTATGGCTTTGCAGGTTACCTGCCCATTGCCTCTTGTCGTTGCAATGTTGGCAGTAGGGGGTAACAAGTCGTCCCACTCGTCCCTGTCGACTGCTACCTCGGTGCCTGGTGCTCTGGGCAATTCATCGGGCAGTTGATTCTCTGCACTGGGGTCATGTTGCACAACAAAGTCGTACGATTGTAACAATAATGCCCACGGGGCGAGTTTGCTCCTGGCTTCCCTCATGGAGTGAAGCCAGAGTAAGCACCTATTGTCGGTTCATAGAGTAAAGCTCTGGTAGTCGAGTTACGCCCTGTAAAGCTTCACCACCCAAACCACTGCCAAACATTCCCTCTCATTCTCGTCGTATTGACCCTCAGTCAGACCAAACTTGGTGCTGCTATATTCAGTGATCTGGCGCTCATTGCTGTCAACTAACTGAAATAGCATGGCACCTAGTCCCTTCTCACTGGCGTCCATTTGTAGGTATATGTGCCTACTGGGGTCGTGACGTGCAAGTGTTGTACACTGCAAGAATCTGCTTATCAATTCCTGGAAGCAAGGTTCATGTTCGCTGTCCTACCGGAACTTATGGTTCACGGACAGCATGTCTGTTAGGGGCGCTGTTATTGTTGAGAAGTCCCTAATATTTTCCCTCAGCCAGTTTACCAACCCGAAGAACTTCCTGAGCTGTTTACATGTCCTGGATGCCTCATGTTGGTCTATGTGTGACAGTTGTTCTGGTGTTGGCCTACTGCCGTGTTCGTCCACTAGGTGGTGCATCGCATTGTATGTCGCAGTACGAGCTGCTACGATGAAATTACCAATTGCCAAGGCGCCCAAAAGCTGTGGCTTTGGGGTAAACACTGCGTTGGATCGCCTACCCATTTATTCAGAGTATTACCTCTTGTAATAAATGAGTAGGGCAATCTATTGAGTTATGTAATCCTTGTCGGCGAGAAGGCGGAAGTTCCATTCTTGTCAACCTGCACTATGCACTCTTGGTCTGATGTGATAGTGTGGCCCGGTGTAGCTTGTGTAGTTGTGACTGCGGCGGTCAGAGTGGGCACAAGGAGCTCGTGGACATGTGGTTCATGTCAACCGATTATGATTTTATGGATCCTGCTTTTGCAAGGTGAGTATGTGTGTACACAGAATGTTCCCATATTCATCTACCTTAAAAAAGTATTATAAAAGTTTTTTTCTTTTTTTCTCAGACATTATCATCATGGCTAATACTCGCATGAACAGCATAACAACACGCGCTGGGTCCTAGTGCTCTAACAATTTTTACATTAAACATGTATGGTAGAAGAGTCTCCAGTTCGGTGTATGGGATGTGAGGTCAATATACATGAATCTCAAAGTATAATTACACTGGCTATATTTATGATGGTTGTTTTCTAAATGCTGCAATGCTCGTCGACACGAGACTGGTTGTTCACAAAATATGAAGCGTATTATCTTACCATGTGAAAAGTGTAAATAAATTTTTTGAGGGAGTGGTAGTTTAAAAATACATATTATAACATGTAAAGCTCTCCTTCCTGCATGTGTCAAACAGTATTTGCTTAGATTAAAGCATGATTTTGATTGGAAGATACCTACAAAAAACATTCGAGCCTTCAACATCATTAAAGTCATCATACCCAATCATGAAAACAATCGCTGGACCAGTCAAATCTCCTAGACATCCATGCAACTACTGTAACATAACATTTGCATATGCCTTCAATATGAAGTGACATATAAAGCATAAATGCAAACTGAATCCGTGTCGCACAGGCTATCGATGTAATAAGTGTCAAGGTTTGTTCACTCATTCAGACAGTTTAAACATGCACATGAAAAAGTGCAAAGATCTTGTCCCTTTACCTGCTAAGTAACAAACCTGTGACGATCAGGTGCCTGCTGTATCGAGTATTGGTAAAACTACATCACCAACTTCCGACCTTCATGCGAACAATGTACACACTCCTTCACCAATGTGGAGGAAACAATGTAGCTATTGCGGTAAGATCTCTAGTAAAAGTAGCAATGCATGGTGGCATGATAGATGTAAAACACCATGTGGTGGAGAGAGGTGAGGTTTATTGTTAAAGTTTTTGTCATAATTTGAAGTTATAGTGAAAACACTATTATAAAGTTTTCAAGGGACTGGGAAAAAAATGTTGCAAAATGCAGGAAAGTGTAAAATCAGAGGGTGTAATACAGTGGTGACACTATGTGTGTGTGTGTGAAATGAAAAAACTTGCAGCTGAATGGTGGTGTAGTAAGCTGGATACAATACCTAGTTGAATATTTGTTTACAGAATGCATAAATAAAACTTAAATTCCCCTGACAAAATATGAATATATGTGCATATATATACAGCACATTAAATTGGAGGAATCGTCCTTGTTGTTATTCGAATTTCGAAGAGTGGCCATTATAACGAGCGAAAATAGAAAATACTCCTGAAAGTCATTTTCTAACAGCTGCCATACCTGCTGTTATGAGACAGGTTGTTCTATGAGCATGAAGCTATCTACCTTAACATGGAACATTGCAAGTGTCAATTTGGACGACAAAATAACTTAAAAAGACACCTTGCAACATGTGATGGACTCTCTCCCATGCCAGCTAAGCAATGTAATGTTTTGTCTGCATCAAAAACATGTGAAAGCCAGGCATCTGCTACATTGGATACTGGTGCACTGTCATAATCGGCAACAACAGACCTGGGTATGAATATTGCAGACCATTCTCCACAGGTATCAAGATATTCATGTTGCTACTGCAGCAAGACCTTTAGTAATAGTTGCAATTCCCGTCACCATGAGAAAACTGGAAAATTTTTGAAGAAGACGAGATGGCCTCTTTTAACTCGTAGTTGTTACATGTGTGGTCGTAAGTTCACATGTAATACAGTAACAAACATTCCAGACAAAGTGTGCCGCGATATACATCACCATTGGGAACAACTATTTCGTGAGTCGTCTGACAACCATGAAAAAATTTGTACACATATAGCTACTTCACCTGTATGTGTTGCAAGCTTACCAAATGAGAATGCATTCATACTGAAAGTATCTGCTTTCCGTGGTCTTATGAAGACTTACATTGCATCTAATTCATCAGGCATGGCGAAGATATTTACATGTATCTTAAGCATATGAAGCAGAATATTTTATAAAAACTTATATATGAGATGGAAAAAGAAGGCGTTGTAAAATAAAATATATAATTGAAATATAAATATACCAAACCAGAAACACATGACATAGCGAGAGAAACTTCAAGACCTAGAATGTACCTCTGTATGACATGTACGAAATCAAAGACAGTGTTGAAGCTAGTATACAGAATATGTGTCGCGAGGAAGAAGAATACCTGGGAAAGGGTTCCGCTTGGAAATTATATACTATAGATCAGCCACGATTGAGAACAATTCACTTATGTCACTTAGCAAATAGGTGCAAACTGGTTTCCCTCTACCCCACTACAGAGAATTACAACATAGCTCCATCTTCGACAAGCAGAATGGTGGTATAAATTACTGCAACCACAGAAATTCATACAGTTGTTAAACTGACATGTGTNCATCTTCGACAAGCAGAATGGTGGTATAAATTACTGCAACCACAGAAATTCATACAGTTGTTAAACTGACATGTGTAGCACCGATACTGCATGAAGGTAGCAGTGAGGAGTTAGCACTGCATAGTAGAACAAGTGTTTGAGTTCACATATGCTTGTAGATGATGAATACCACTGAGAGTGTACAGTTGAGTATGTCATGTACGACTACATGCAAAACTTCACCGAGTGTTCAACAATTACATNCATCTTCGACAAGCAGAATGGTGGTATAAATTACTGCAACCACAGAAATTCATACAGTTGTTAAACTGACATGTGTGGCACCGATACTGCATGAAGGTAGCAGTGAGGAGTTAGCACTGCATTGTAGAACAAGTGTTTGAGTTCACATATGCTTGTAGATGATGAAAACCACTGAGAGTGTACAGTTGAGTATGTCATGTACGACTACATGCAAAACTTCACCGAGTGTTCAACAATTACATNAACCACTGAGAGTGTACAGTTGAGTATGTCATGTACGACTACATGCAAAACTTCACCGAGTGTTCAACAATTACATAAAAAACAATGCAGTTACTGCAGCAAGGCCTTCAGTAAAATTTGCAATACACGTTGCCACGAACAGACTGAATGTTCAAATAAACCGATCTCCGGAATAATAACATGTGATATGTGTGGTGCAGCATTTGGTAGAAGTGATATTCTAAAGAGACATACTGGTACATATAAAGATAAAACACCTTTGCTTGGCACGGGACAGCATGCATTCAACTTGTTGTCATGCGACAAGGCAATGGCTAGCCTTCCTGCTGATTCGTCGTGTAAATTAACGATGGTTCGAACGCCCATAATATTACCCAGGCCTGCATTGTGTTCCAAAACAGTGTGTGAAGAAGGAAAAACGAGTGTTGCATACATTTACTATGAAGAGTGAGAGACATACAGATCGTCAGAAGTTGTGAACAACAAACATACACTGCTAACATGTAAAGTTAAAACGAAGATGCAACAAATATTCAGGAAATCAAGATAGAAAATGTGACCTCCAAGTCTGTTGGTGATGATGTGAAATATGCATATTCTACTGATGATGAAGTGCCAACATCTGCAAAGCAAAAACGTATACATGTTGCTGAATAAGAGATACTTGAAGTTAGGACAGAATAAACGCAGATTCAAACAATGTACCTTGGCTCAGAGGTAATTGGCAACCTACTCTTCATGAAAGAACATACAAGCAGACGTGTATCGTGAACATCCTGTGAAGTATTACGTGAAGTCTAACTAATTATTTTCTGAAGACACCAATGACCTGGTTGACAGACTACAGGTTGACGTGGTCGAGGTTATCCAGGGCTGGATGAATGTTGTATTGCCCGGCACCATAACTCAGTGGAGAGTTAATGATGAGGGTCGTCCGGTCGATGGCCCAGGGGGGCCTGGTTGGTAATCTCCTTCAGTTGATTGATGAGTTGTCATGTACTTACTGTTGCACTTTTATACCCTATGATAAGACTGTAGGCCATCTCATACACCTGAAATATGCTATAGAAATAGAGGTGATGCTACAAACGATGTAGTACCCTACAATGAATTGACACTGATTTTACTTGGTAAAGTGGTTTATTCACTATTTTTGCTAAAAGTGAATAATGTGTGAATAATGCAAAAAAATGGACTCAGCACTTATGGCCTTCCGGTGACCTTAGCGGTGAAATATACGTGGTCTTATATCGATGCCCGATTGCGTTAACCTCTCCGGTGAGAGGTTGGATGGCTCTCCCTTCAGTACAGTAAAGGTAATAAAAATGTTCCGGTTGACTAATATATAACTATTGTAGTGAAATGATTACATCATAAATTATGGTACTAAGGGGGCTCGCAGAGCGGGCAACCAATGCCGCTGGTCTTGTCCGAGTGCTGAGACGAACTAAGGAGAGTGGCTTCGGTTTTCGTCGCGAGTGGCGAGAACCGAAGTCANGTGCTGAGACGAACTAAGGAGAGTGGCTTCGGTTTTCGTCGCGAGTGGCGAGAACCGAAGTCAAACTGCGAATAATAAAACATAACATGAGCACTCTGTGATATGATTGTAATGGTTAAAAATGGTATAAATTAAATTAAACACATTGGNCAAACTGCGAATAATAAAACATAACATGAGCACTCTGTGATATGATTGTAATGGTTAAAAATGGTATAAATTAAATTTAACACATTGGTGACACCCCNATGGTTAAAAATGGTATAAATTAAATTAAACACATTGGTGTTTATTAAAAAAATTATGTTATGCTTGAAGTTGTGAATTTGGCGGGGCATGTCACCAAACTAAATGATATGTTACAATAATGAAGGCCTTCACAGGGAATCTCCCTTTCAGAAAACCTAATTATTCTTATACAAATTAATATTAAATAAGTTATTACATTTTTCATAAAAGTGTTTGCATTTCACTACCGATGACGTATTTGAATTTCACTGGCTAAGGTGTTGCCAGGTGGCTGTCTCCTAAAGGGATGGAAGAGTCCACCTGGGCAAAGGGGTGTGGAATGCCATGCTTGATTGCTGTTAATACAATGAAACACACCCCTGACTGTAGCTGTGAATGTGGTGACTGTTTAATGTGTTTGTAAAAATGCTGCACTCTACTGGTGACATTTTGGGGCACTTTTCACTTCAGCTCTGGCCTACAAACCAGTTGACATCACCCGGTGGCGCATTGTGTCGTATTTAGCTGCGCGAGCTGTGAGGACGCAACGACCAATTGCCAGTGCGCCCAACGGCTATGGCTTTGGGGCAAACACTGTTTCGGATCACCTACCCATTTATTAAAAGAGTTACCGGTTGTAATAAAGTAGTAGGGCAGTCTCTTAAGTTGCGTAATCCTTGTCGACAAGAAGGTGAAAGTTCTGTTCTTGTCGACCTACACTACGCACTCTTGGCCTGATGTAGTTGTTGCGGCTTGGTGTAGCTGGTGTAGTTGTTGTGACTGCGGCGATCAGAGTGAGCGCAAGGAGCTCGTGAACGTGTGGCTCACGTCAGGGTGTTGGTTGTATTGCAAAGAAAAGGATGTATTTTTGTCAGTTAAGAGATACATTCTATTATTGATGAACTCAGAGCTAGATGCTTTATTGAATTACATATTTGGTTTTTGTGTAATTGTTTTAAAAATAGGAATAATTGAAAAAAAAAAAAAAATTTAAATTGCTATCGCCTAAGAAATGTACCTACTGCTGTGTGATTATAAATGTCTGGTAGGCTGCCAATAAATGTCATGCTACAATACTTCCACTTTCTTTTCGATGAACAACAACCATTGTCTTTGCACTTCATGCTATGTCTATTCACACTATCACTGTGGGCAAACATGCAATGACTATTTTTAAATCGTCGGGATGTAAGGTGCGAATCTCCAGAGTCCATTGCTGTTGACGATGCAGTCAGTGTTACAGATGGTAAATCTTGAACCAATGATTCCGTCTTAATATTGTAACTGCTTACGTGATCGCAGTACATGAATGTAGACGTAGCGGTCTGCTTTCCGCCATGCTCGATGACGAAGTGAGAACCACTTTTTTACACGATGCATGCTTGTATACCATTACCACTAAATGACGGTTCGTGTTGCCTGTCTCGAGTTGTCACAGTGTGACCTTGACCTGCTTGTCACCTAATTATAAATGTCTGGCAGGCTGAAAGTATTTGAGTTGAACATCCATTGATTACAGTCATGCAANTGCTTGTCACCTAATTATAAATGTCTGGCAGGCTGAAAGTATTTGAGTTGAACATCCATTGATTACAGTCATGCAAAAAAAATTGTTGGAGGTATATGGTTATTGCGATTGTTGCATGATGTGCTCGATACATATGTAGATAATATCACACACACAAAAGTTTTTTTAAATTAGGTATCATGTTGTATTTTTTTACCTGTGGAATGATTGCACTCTCTAGGGGATTGTATGCGATATTTCATTTTCAGGGATGATACACTGTCTCCGNATGCGATATTTCATTTTCAGGGATGATACACTGTCTCCGGCGCCGTGAGAGTACATGAGTTATTACCTATAAAAATGTCAATAGCGTATGTAAAGAGTAAATATGTTTTATCAAGGGTGGTGTAACTACAATACTTGTAAAAGCCGAGTTGTTTTCTTGGTCGGTAATGTATACTATGCACGGTAAGTCAGGACGGTCATTGTGGTATGTGCTTCCGTTGAGTTCACATCGATAGCTACGAGACGCATTTGCAGCCTCCAGGTCTTCTGTGTATGAAACAGATACACCAGTTTTTTTCAGTTAAGGTAAACCTCTTCTCTTTATGTTTTGAAACTTATAAAAGCAAAGTACATAGATAGTTGAAATGTATGCATGTGTGTGTTTTGCGATACCTCCTTACTCGTCATTACAAAGTTCATACATTTAATGATATCTCTGTTTTAATAAAAACTTTGTGACGAACGATTCACTGGTAATTCGTTTCGTAATGTGCTTACAGTTCTATCAATATAAATAGTATTATTCAAAATAAGCACACATATATAATATTTAAACCGAAATAAATTATTACCTTGTACTTTATAACTGAATTACTCTCCTAAAGGGGAGTTCACATCTCTCTCTCTCTCTCTCATTCGCTCGCCCTCCCTCTCGGTTAGTGTTTTGTACCATCCCTTCGACTTGCCGAGACTTGCACGGTGCCTGCGCTGCCGGTCGACCATCTGGGCTGCCTTACAGATTCTCACGAGGTGAGTTGATCGCACGACATCGGCCGGGTTGGATGTGTTCCANTGCTTGTCACCTAATTATAAATGTCTGGCAGGCTGAAAGTATTTGAGTTGAACATCCATTGATTACAGTCATGCAATAAAAAATTGTTGGAGGTATATGGTTTATTGCGATTGTTGCATGATGTGCTCGATACATATGTAGATAATATCACACACACAAAAGTTTTTTTAAATTAGGTATCATGTTGTATTTTTTTACCTGTGGAATGATTGCACTCTCTAGGGGGATTGTATGCGATATTTCATTTTCAGGGATGATACACTGTCTCCAGCGCCGTGAGAGTACATGAGTTATTACCTATAAAAATGTCAATAGCGTATGTAAAGAGTAAATATGTTTTTTCAAGGGTGGTGTAACTACAATACTTGTAAAAGCCGAGTTGTTTTCTTGGTCGGTAATGTATACTATGCACGGTAAGTCAGGACGGTCATTGTGGTCTGTGCTTCCGTTGAGTTCACATCGATAGCTACGAGACGCATTTGCAGCCTCCAGGTCTTCTGTGTATGAAACAGATACGCCAGTTTTTTTCAGTTAAGGTAAACCTCTTCTCTTTATGTTTTGAAACTTATAAAAGCAAAGTACATAGATAGTTGAAATGTATGCATGTGTGTGTTTTGCGATACCTCCTTACTCGTCATTACAAAGTTCATACATTTAATGATATCTCTGTTTTAATAAAAACTTTGTGACGAACGATTCACTGGTAATTCGTTTCGTAATGTGCTTACAGTTCTATCAATATAAATAGTATTATTCAAAATAAGCACACATATATAATATTTAAACCGAAATAAATTATTACCTTGTACTTTATAACTGAAATACTCTCCTAAAGGGGAGTTCACATCTCTCACTCTCTCTCATTCGCTCGCCCTCCCTCTCGGTTAGTGTTTTGTACCATCCCTTCGACTTGCCGAGACTTGCACGGTGCCTGCGCTGCCGGTAGACCATCTGGGCTGCCTTACAGATTCTCACGAGGTGAGTTGATCGCACGACATCGGCCGGGTTGGATGTGTTCCANCGACCATCTGGGCTGCCTTACAGATTCTCACGAGGTGAGTTGATCGCACGACATCGGCCGGGTTGGATGTGTTCCACTACTAGTGTTGTCAGTCTTGGATGTACTCAAAATGTGGTGATTTCGTTTCAGTCAGTTCGTACAAAAGTCGTTTGCTATTCTGTTGTACTAATCAGGATGGCCTGGTCCTGTCTAGCATACTTTAACATAGCATTCAGCACCCGACGCTTGTGTAATATATGATTGTGCTGGTTGGTAAGTGATTGTAACTATTTTTCTTTACATTTTATTTTTATATCTGTTTGGATCGGTGTGTAGCAGTGTTGTTCTTATCGCACCTGTGCTTATCGGCTTCGCAAAANTTTATTTTTATATCTGTTTGGATCGGTGTGTAGCAGTGTTGTTCTTATCGCACCTGTGCTTATCGGCTTCGCAAAAGTATATATTTTTAGATTAACATGATGTACAGCGTTTGATTCTCGCACAATATACACATGTTGTTAAATGCTTATGTCTATATGCTTTTATAATTATTTTTTATATCTGTTTGGATCGGTGTGTAGCAGTGTTGTTCTTATCGCACCTGTGCTTATCGGCTTCGCAAAATTATATATTTTTTAGATTAACATGATGTACAGCGTTTGATGCTCGCACAATATACACATGTTGTTAAATGCTTATGTCTATATGCTTTTATAATTATTTTTTATATCTGTTTGCATCAGCACTTAGCAGTGACATCTCTTTTGTAAGACTAATGGTTTAAATGTATGTTGTTTTGTGGCAAGCAAAGGAACATTCTTTACAAGTCACGTAATGTGTATAGCACTTGATGCATTGTAGTCAATTTTGAGGTAAGCCCTTCTGATCATTCGCTATTTGTCATGTCGGCGTGCATTCCAGATTTTTACCAAAGTTTAAGGTGCACTGGTAAGACTATTACGTCTGCATAAACCACTGGTAATTTTTATAGTAATGTGACAGTTTTTTCATGTACAGAGTGGTTTCATATCTTGCACATGCAGTTCCCACGACACATCTTGTTAGGCCGATGGTGTTTACTAGTATTAACTCGTATATATTTTAATGTAACCAGTGACTACTTAAAACATTGCTCTGGTGCCATTGCATACACCTTTATTTTTCCCAAGAATGGGTGGTTGTTGTTGTTAAGGATTAATCATGCAGTCGAGGTCTCGGGATGCTGGCTCACATGTCAGGCATACTGTAACCCCTTCCCCACGACTGTATACATCTTGTTGGCAGCATGATAGTGTATACCTTAACCTTTTCGTGTATGGTGGGTTGTTGCATGTTACCTGTGCTAATGTTGATTTATGAATATACATATATAACACTTGCAATAGCAGACTACGAGTGTGGTGNTTTATGAATATACATATATAACACTTGCAATAGCAGACTACGAGTGTGGTGGTGGGTGATTGACGAGTGTGCGCAGGCCAGCTCATATGTGTGCTATTTCAGGCCTCCCCTACACTCCTACATGCATCGGTAACTACTAATTACTATGGCATGTTTGCTACGCAATTGTATGTATACCTACATTTATTTTCTTTACGTGTATGGCTGACATTTACATGTTAGCCAAACTTAAATAGTTCCGACATCATGCCCTCCTTTGCTTGTAACAGTACTTAGGGTCATAATTATCGTTATCACAATGATTGCATCCAGAAATTATACCAGTGATATGAATTTGGCTGTCGCAGCTCTCACAGATAGGCAATGACAGGCAACTATGTTTATAAGTGGGTATAATACATAATTTCCTCTGCCATGTTCTATGTTGGGAGCGATGCATAGGATTTAAATTTGGCGACTATGACCTTAGTAGACCGGATATGGTTGACAACTATGCTTATAAGAGAGAGGTTATGGTCTAATGGACCCTGTCACCCTTTCGATGTAACGAATAATGCGTGTGTGATATGAATTTGTCGACTGTAGCTTCAGCAGATGGGAAATGCTAGTCGACTATGCTTATACGAAGGTTTACAAGTGCTATTGACCTAGTTGTGTTACTCGTCGTCGGAGGCTATGCATATGATATGAATTTGGTGGATATAGCTTCAGCGGATGTGAAATGGTGATCAACTATGCTTATAAGAGGGTTTAAGGCTTACTTGACACTGCTGTCCTTTTCGTCGCCAGGGTGATGCTTATGTTATGAATTTGGCATATCTATCTTACACAGTTCGAAAATTACAGCCGACTATGCTTATATGAGGGCTTAATGTCTAACTGTCTCTACCATAATATTCAGCATCAAGGGCGATGCCTATGTCATGAATTTGAAAATTTGAAGGCTATATCATAAATGGATTGGAAATTGTGGTCAACTATGCCTTTAANTGCCTATGTCATGAATTTGAAAATTTGAAGGCTATATCATAAATGGATTGGAAATTGTGGTCAACTATGCCTTTAAGAGGACTTAGGGCATACTTAACCCTGTGGCCCTTTTCACTGTCGGGGGTGATGCCTATGTTATGATTTAGTGGATGTATCTTAAACGGTTCGGAAATTACAGTCAACTATGCTTATAAGTGGGCCTAAGATATACTTGCCCTGCTGCCCTTTTTGCTGTTATGAATTTGGTGGCTGTATCTTAAATGGTTCGGAGATTTCAGCCAACTATGCTTATAAGTNGGCCCTTTTTGCTGTTATGAATTTGGTGGCTGTATCTTAAATGGTTCGGAGATTTCAGCCAACTATGCTTATAAGTTGACTTAGAAAATACTTGATGTGCATACGGTGGAACTCTAGACCAGCTGCGTGGGAAGGCTCCGCTCCATGTCGTGCAGGTTGAATGACTTGTCCCCACCAGGATGCCAGGTGAAAGGTGACTAGAAGGAATATGAGAAAACCAAGGCACATTGACAGAGCATGAGATTCGTCCCCTGTCAGAATGCCAGCTGAAAGGAGACCAGAAGGAATATGAGAAAACCAAGGTGGCAGCAGACGATGGTGATGAGGGAACATCCAATATAGAGACAAGAAGCAATGAGTGAGCATGAGAAATAGAGAGAAAATTAAGAAGCCTGGAAGGAATATAAGAAAATCGCAAGAGTTAGAACAGGCAAGAGTTCGGACGTGGTGAGAAAGACTGGAAGTAATGAGAGAAGTTACATGTCAGGGCAATGAACTNTAGAACAGGCAAGAGTTCGGACGTGGTGAGAAAGACTGGAAGTAATGAGAGAAGTTACATGTCAGGGCAATGAACTCGATCTTTCTTTGGATAAGATGGATTGTGCTGGCATGGAATGACAGAGCGTGAATGTAAGTGTGATACCTCATCCCTCATTCCCAAAATGGAGTCACTTAGCCACATTGTGGGGTCATGCTATTTTCGGATTGAGTGACTCATAAAAAGTTTGGTATGGAGGGAATTTCGTGAAATTTTTTATGTTTTTGAGGGGTAAAAAGGAAATTCCGATGATCAAAAGGGAAAAAAGGGAAATCCAAGATGGCCACCATGGCTTCCTGGCTTCCCAGCCAGCAGCCAGTTGATGGGAAAGGTACCATTTGTAACTAATTGTGTCTATTATTTTGGGTGGTAAAATCAGGAATTTAAAACAATTCAGCATAAATTCTTATCACATAAAACAATTAGCTCCCCAAGATGTTTTTCTCTTGAAAATGTATTTCTAACCAAAATATACCTCCAACTAAAGAAAGATAACGATGTTAAGTTGTCACGCTGAAATTTGGCTGTACAGAAGGTTTGACTGATGGTGGTTTGTTGTGAATCGCTTTCAACTGATGGACAAAAACACAGACGGATGACTGACTCACAGACTGGCGACTGACGGATGCGATAGATGGCTGTGTGCCCTTCTTAATTTTGCTAGAGAGATATAAAGTGCACTTAAAAACTTTTTTTCGATGAGTTATGCTCTCTCTTTTTAATAGACAAACACAGTATACAAGAAAAACTCGTGGAAGTTTTTAACATATTTTGTAGTGAGTGCGAATATATGTACAAGCAATTAAAACAATATTTTGAAATCATCCTGTACCTTGTTTAATAGATTCAGCTCTTTATTTTACAGTTTTAATGATTTTACTGCCAAATGGTTTTATTGAGTGTAATAACACTTATTATGACATAAACTTTTACAAAATCTCACAAACTAAAATAAAGTACACTTTAAAAAGTGATATCATTAAATACTATGCCTTGAAAAACATTTAACCTATCCACTGAATAAAATAACATCACATTAGCCTCGACTTCACGATTAAAATGGTGTACCTATGAATAAGCTATTCAAGGTAAAGTAAGCACTTTTTGAATCCCTCTCATTTGGAGTTGGAATTATAATAATTAAATATATTTTATTGCAGTCTTAGACGTTAACTTTCGAGTCTGGTGTAATATATACACTGTGTTTATTACTTACATAGCAATATTAATTTTAAAAAGTGGCGCAAGGATAAAATGGCTGATGGGGAAAAAGTAACTAGGGCCTCAAAAGTGTTCACATTACCGTGAATAGCCTGTAGCGAACATGTACATATCAAAATGAAAGTAAGCATTCTTTATGGCACGGTTCATGTCAGAGTTTTTTTTTTACATACACGATGACCATGAACCATGCCATAGAGAATACCTGCTTCATGGAGCCCATTTCACAAAGCTACAAGTTTACAAGTTACAAAANACCATGAACCATGCCATAGAGAATACCTGCTTCCTGGGGCCCATTTCACAAAGCTACAAGTTTACAAGTTACAAAAGAATGGACTTGTAGGTTGCGAGTAGTAAAAATTTTCTGTTTCACATAACTATAAGCATTTACTAGTTTTTACAAATCAATTTTTGCAAGTTACAAGTGAATTTTGAATAGTTACAAGTATTTCGGTTTCATGTATGTACAAACCTGCCCCAAAAACTTGTAAAAAAATAACAGTTTCTTACATGAATGGCGACGTTTGTAGGTTATTAACAATGGTTGTTTGTCGNGGCGACGTTTGTAGGTTATTAACAATGGTTGTTTGTCGTATAAATCGAATTTCTCATACTTTGTCTTTGTTAATTATAAACATAAATATCTAGTAGTGATTCAGAAGACGTGTAAATAAGCATTTAATGAACTTACGTATCAGTGACATCGAATACCATTTAAGTAAAGAGAGAATATGTATTTTGAAGGTGTGTATGCATTTAATAAGCGTTTTTGGTTGCCTTCTTCACATTATCAAATTTTGCCTGAAACAGACAACAAAGTCTAATGGCTTCACTATTAACTGATAAACCCAGGATACAATTATATTATTTTTTGTATTTGCAGTTTATGTTGTTGGCAAATCCAGCTCATTATCGACTAACAAAAGTATGATGCAAGAGAAAAATAAAAACTTTTACATAAATGTGTGTCACTCATATAAGCTAAAACAATTGTAGATATTTTATTTTTGGGTGCATGTAATATTAAAAACTGTAATGTGGTTGCAAAATTATTTTTTTTCGATTCTCATCAATGTTAATTATTTTTAAATTCGACAAAAATGTAAAAATGTGTCCCTCATATAAGTTACACCTCTTTCCCAAAATATAAGGCCAAAAGTTATGGCAATGATCTGGAATATTATCCCATTTCTATCATGTATCGGGCTTCTTTACCTTATGTGAAAAAACACTGAATAAGATATCTTAGCTTCTAAGAGCTTCTTCAGTATTGTGCGTAGTCAATTTATTTTCATTTGATTTTGGCATTTTGTTTACTTGTAAAATAAACAAGCACACTTGTTACAAAGAACTAGTAATTACTAGTATACCGATACTTTTCAAGAAACACAAATTACAAGTTCTTGTAGATAGAAATGCTGTTCGTGAAACGGAATTTACAAATACTTGTAGATAATAGCACTTGTAACTTTTAAAAAAAATATTTTGTTAAAATGTAGTTTTGTGAAACGGGTCCTGTTTTTATTTTGATACGTACACGTTCAATTTACACACGTTTCTCATCATTATGAAAGAACATGGCGGATGCCGGAGAGCACCGAAACATACTCTCTACGTCGCAATCCACGAGAGTAAAGGCGCTACGCGAAAGAGAGAGTAGGAAAGAGTTCTCTCTCTCTTTCTTTCTCTCTCCCTCTCAATAACGACCTAATACTGCTGCTGCTATCTACAGTTTGGTTTTATAAAGATAGTTCCACTGAACGCCACAGATGTCTCACCCGTTACGTAGTGACTAGATTCGATTCTAGATGGAGATTGTTAGCAGTGAAACACTAATGTTACACTGTTGTTTTTGAAGTGGTACAAATTTGTTGTCGATTTGTCATTTTAAGCCGTGTTATTGCAATTTTGATATATGCATTGTTTATGATATCATTGTACGATTTGTTAAATCTGCAAGCGTTATTTTGTCAGTTATAATTCCTTAATATTAAATAACTCAACCTTGGCTGCTTCGACAGTCGTCCATATGAACTAACGTTATTGTTGTATAGATTCGAAAAATAAATATTATCGTGAAAGTTTTATTGAAATTTTTGATTGTAATTTTGTCACGCATAATGATGCTTTCATTTCCTGTCGTTCACTTGTGTCTTTAGTTGAATATTTCAGGTGGGTTATAAGATTCTTTTAAGGAGTTCACGATATTTAATATTTAATTGTATTATCAATATGCGCTCACATTTGTAACATGTTGTCAGCTACAAAACATAATAACTGTAAAATTCCACAAATAAGTTGCGTAAAATTAGGATTTATATTAGTATGCTATATTTGCGATACCATACAACCAATTTCAACATAACTGTTTATGCTGACAGTGTCTATTATAACAATTGAATATAACACAAACAAAGCGTCTTTCATTCGCCATTTTGTAAGATAGTGCCACATGAAAAAAATATATTTTTTGTCGTATCTCGGAAAATAATATACCGATTTCTACCATAATTTGCTATCAAGTAGCACTACGGAATATAGTGACATTCAAGGACCAAAATTTGCAAATCACGTAAAGTTTTAAACGAGTGTGATAGATTTAAAACAAACAAAATATTGTTTTAATGTGTGTATTTGAGTTTTGCTCCAGTGGTACTCATCAACAAGTTAAAATAAATTACGGTCTCACGAGGCAACGCAATAATAGTAAGCAAATACGATTGTTTCACTTACCATATCTGTAATCGTCGCCATAGAACAGAGAGGTATATAGAAGGTACTCTCAAAGCAACCACCTATGGAATCTGCTGGAGCGATACTAGCGCGCAGTGGTTCTTCCCCCAACTTATCACCGAGACGTGGGCTTTTTAAATATCGTCTTGTATGATGTTCCTTTTTTTTTTGTATTTTTTTTTTTTTACTTTTCGATTTAGTTATGGCTAGTAAAGCAACACGGCGCCAAGCCAACAATAATACTAACCAATAATAATAGTGATACTAATAAACAGAACATTCACAATTTCAAAAATTACATACCAAATTTAAAATTTATGTGGTATATAATATATTTTATACAATTAAATAATTTATTAATGAGCAATAATTATCAAAATGTCCATTTTTAAAATATGTACTTTATAAATTAATAAATTTTATGTCGCCAGATATCTATGTTGCTCAAACAATTTATTTTATGGTCAAATGGTAGCACCTCATTGTACATATTATGTCGCCAACTGTCATTGACACACTATATACATGGTCCTCTGCCCTTATTGGGAGGGGGGAAAAAATGTAGTTACAATTTGCAAAAGTTAACCGTAAACTATATTGGATTCGTGTAAAGTATTTTCAAAATTTTGTGTAGTGTTTCTGAGGAGTGATATTTACGGTTTATGTTGTACACACGCACAATGCATCACATTGGCATTCACAAGGGGAAAAAAATAATACAAACGAAAGATCGAATTATATATTATTGTATGGCCCTTTGAATACTTTTAAATGACGAGACTCGTAACCTTAAAAACTGTGATAAACTTACCTTCCTCCGTGTAAAGGGGCAGAACATTACCCATAGACTTTTACACAATTATACATCATTACCACTGCTATATTGAATACCTTANGACCTTTGTAGAAATTTCTACAGGTTATTAACAATGGTTGTTTGTCGTATAATTCACTATAAATCGAATTTCTCATACTTTGTCTTTGTTAATTATAAACATAAATATCTAGTAGTGATTCAGAAGACGTGTAAATAACCATTTAATGAACTTACGTATCAGTGACATCGAATACCATTTAAGTAAAGAGAGAATATGTAATTTGAAGGTGTGTATGCATTTAATAAGCGTTTTTGGTTGCCTTCTTCACATTATCAAATTTTGCCTGAAACAGACAACAAAGTCTAAAGGCTTCACTATTAACTGATAAACCCAGGATACAATTATATTATTTTTTGTATTTGCAGTTTATGTTGTTGGCAAATCCAGCTCATTATCGACTAACAAAAGTATGATGCAAGAGAAAAATAAAAACTTTTACATAAATGTGTGTCATAGTCTTGTGCAAGACTATAACCAATAAATCGACCCCACTACCTTCAGCAGTGTATTATTGTTATCAAACACAATTATTGTAAAACATGCTACATTCAAAATATTGTAGTACACTTCCTCAAAAGTTTGCATGCCACATAGGTTCTTGGATATTGGTTTTAACCCCACTCCCTCCCCCACCCCAAAAAGTTTGTCTTAATGTTCATGAATTTTGTGCAAATAGTTAAAACATAAATACCAAAATACTAAATTCAACATACTAAAAAACACAAAACACATCGCTCTGGTTTTAAAAATTTTGACATAACGAGTACGTTGTATCAATGAAGCACACAACTACCTACAAATACTAGGTTATTTACAGTAAAATACCAAGAACCAAAGAACTTTTTAGTCCATTCTATTACTGATGAAAATGCTGGAAACAAGCTGTGCTCACACAATACAGCCACCATCTCTTGCCACACTAGGCATGGTGCTGCTTCTCCACCTCATCTTCACATTACCGATTAAAAGCAATGGGCAAAGTGTGGTGTGGCTTTTGTATCAATCAATAGTTTAGGAACAAAAATAAAACGATACTGATGATGGAAATATAACTCAACTACAAAAAATTTAGAATATTCCCACAAATGAGACTGTCAGCAGGAATGCCACGATGATTATTCAAGTTTTAAGATCTCTGACCACCATGATGATTTCACACAGCAATGTCAGCATTATTAACGCCCAAATAGCAATTGTACTCTGAGGGATGTCAAAGGTAAAATCACTTGCTGGTTGTATAAAAATTGTACACTTAATATTACAAACGTCTTTATTTTCAATTCTTAAATACATATTGTCTCACATATACGATTCACAAAATAAGAACTATGGTATGTCATATTTTCATAATTACTGATGTCCAGGTCAGACTATAAAATGAATGCTAAAGTAAACGTTAAAAAAACCTGCAGATGTACAGGAACCGAATATACCAAACTGTTGTTTATTCAAACGAAACTCACATAAATGCATACGTACATAGACATTTTACAAAACAAAACTATATAATGCATTTAACAAAAGTACCAAACGTACACTTCACAATTCAGGTTATTTGTGTGCTAGCAGATTACAATCATAGTCTGCTATAAATCCAATGAATAACATATGTTTTAGCAGTATGATAAATTGTAGACAATGTTATACTAAACTACATTGGTGTATATTCCAGCAACTGGAAACTGTATCAGGTTTATTTTTTATTTCTAAAGATTATGTTAGTTTACGTTTAAAAATGTGATTTACAATTTTTGTTACATACATGGTCTATTCTGCACAGAGTCTAGGTTAAGTGAACGTCAGTAAATACTGTATATAGTTTCTTTATTTTGCATTAAAAATGTTTGGTGAACAGGAATATTGTAATATTTTATGTACTTTCCAATAGTTTTCACATGTTGTATTCAGTTATGAATTAAGATTGCTCTGAATTTTAATTATTGTGTTTGGAGTGTCCAGTGTTCTGTAAATATTGTAAATTTACTTTTGCTATGAATGGTGAGTACAACTTATTTTAAGGTTTTTTTTTATTTCATTAAATTAAGAATGATTATTTAAATGACGTATTGCACATACAAATTTGTCACGTGTTTAAAAACATGTTGCGGGGGAGTACCACTTGGCTCTTCAAAAGCACAGACAGAATTTTCTGCAAATTCTAAAGGAGCACAAATCTGGTGTAACGCTCTGAGTGAGTTGAACGTTTTCTGCAGTAAAATAACTGACAAGCATCTCAAATGGAGTGGAAGATGTACCACGCAAGTGTTTGTAGAAATGAAGTAATAATTGTGTTGATTATACCTACGATAAATTTCAGTCACTCTTCCCAGCGACTTGGTAGGAACTATGTATTTTAAATAGCAAGGCTACCCCACATAACGTGAACTTCTTCACCGTTGTCCAACTTGAGTGTTCCAACTTTTTGTGTGAAATTCAAATTATACACACATATTACCAAGGGAAAGAGTTAATACGTATGCACTTTGCTGATTAACTTTAGCGTCGCCACACTTTATTTGGAAGTAATGCTTAAATGTGTAACACACTTTTGAAATAGGAACATTTTAAATTTTGAACGTGGGATATTTACCATTAACACTTCCAGTGGACCCAAGCCAGTTAACATTTAAAAGTAAATTGAGATATTTTAAACTTTTTTCAAGTGAAATACAATTTTTTTCTGAAAACAACATTGAAACTTTGATTATTGAAATGCATATCAATTAAACTTTATACAGAGCTAATTTTTATTTTACTGAATGCATACTTACATGAAGTAAACTACAGTAACACAAGCAGAAATTGCACGTTTTCACACAATTTATGTGATTACATAATTTTTTAAAAATTAATTTTGAAAATGTACCTTAGTTTGTGTAGATGGTTTGTGTGTTTCATCTTGTTATGCTTACACTGGGTGTGATTCTACTCTNGAAAATGTACCTTAGTTTGTGTAGATGGTTTGTGTGTTTCATCTTGTTATGCTTACACTGGGTGTGATTCTACTCTGCCAGCCCTTTCTTCCACACAAATGTAAGTAAATTAACATATTATCAATTTTTCTTAAACAAACTTGAAAAAAAAACTTATGTTTCTGCAAAATATGAAAGTACACATTACTTGGCATACATCCAGTTTAAAGATTTCTGTTATAATTACATACTTTGTTACATCGCCACAGTTCAACGTAACCGATGTATGGATGTAAATCATTATGCGTAAGTCGACGGATGTTATGCTCGGCATGCGATGTAAAAACGCACAATGACCTGAAAGTAGATCTCAGGGCTCTCAAAAGTGTTCTTTTAAATGTGAACTAACTATACACAACTGATACCTGCCAAATGCTGAAGTTTGGAAGTAGGTATTGATTCTGCTCTGCGGCGTGAGGCGCCAGCACTTGATGCTAGCTCTCAGTGATAGGGCTTAGGAATACGTCGACACTGCTGTCTCTAGGTCCAATTTACTAATAAATTACACTTTATTTGTGAGTTCACATAATCGAGTTTTATTGTTGCTTGAACAGGTTAACTGGTACATGAACTCACGAGACAAACTCCCGAGACAAACTCCCCTCCCCTTTTTCTATACGTAGATTACGTGATACTTGGTTTGACGCCGCGATTGGCGTCGTGGGGGGGGGGGGGAAGATTCTTCACACTTGGTGTAGAACTACTTATCTGACACTGCTGCGCTGTCTTCCCTCGGCTGGCGGTGGGGCGTCCCGACGCCTGCTCTCGGAACCCCTCCTCCCGGGTCCACTCAGCACTCTTCGTTTGACGAAGTCGGACTGGCTTTTCTCGGATTCTTCCCGCCGCACGTCCCGCTTGACGGCCTCCGACTGAGGTCCACGTCTTGATGCATTTGGCGAACTCGTTTTCTCTCGGCTCCCGGTACACCCTTCTCGTTTGACGAAGTCTGACTGACTTTTCTCGGATTCTTCCCGCCGCACGTCCCGTTTGACGGCCTCCGACTGAGGTCGACGTCGTGATGCATTCTCGATCCTCGACTGACTCCGACTGACTGACTGACTGCTCGATCCGCGACTGACTGATTGACTGACTCGTTCATCGCACTGGCTTCGTCCGGCTCCGACCCGGACGCCTCGCTTCAGGTCCCCCGACTGACTGATTCGACGTATCTCAACTGACTGCCCTGTTGCTTCCCCCTTCGTGTGGTTTTGTAGCGTCCATCACCAATTCAACTTCCCCCGTCTCTGCACGTGGTCCGGGGTGCTTGTCGTCCCCCTGGGTCATAAAACTGGTGGCCGCTGCTCGTGTGGTCCGCAGCCGGCGTGGCGTCGTCCCTTGGTTCTGGCCTGGAAGTTTATTGTCCCGTTCTGCACGCACGTCCGCTAAAAGCTCTCATGGTTTATTGCGGTACAAGCCCGGGACAGACGCTGCTGGTGGTGGGATCTCGGTGTCCCTCGGGCAGCTGCAAAATGCAGCTGTGTCCGCGCCCTGGTGGCTTCCGGTAGCACGCCTTTGCAGCTGCGAGGCTCCTGGCGTCACTCTTCCGGCACGTCCACAAAACCCTTAATCCTTATTGCGGTCGTCCGCCTGCGAGCTTCGCCAGAGCGTGTGTTCTGACGAATAAAATATAGGGACGCAGAATGCGTCAACAGTTATTACTTGTAAATAAAGGGGGGAAAAAAACAAGTAGTAAAAACGCGATGATAGCGCTAAGTGTTTCTTCCCTTAACTAAAACAGAGTTACAGATACGGCACATGAAGTTTCCACCCCGTGATCGCCGCGGTGAAACGGAGCTAGTAACGGCAACAACAGTTACCTGGCGAGAAGTCTGTGAACTACGTACAAAAACGTTTCATGTTGTTTTTTATGAAGTGCTGTTTTGTTTGCTCTACTGTCTGGAGCAAATTTTATTTGGAATGTACGCATTGTTCTCGGTGTTTTTACTGTGTGTCTTCTGATCGGCTGTTTCGAAGTTATCGCTGGCGAGTGAGAGACAACGCGGCAACNCTCGGTGTTTTTACTGTGTGTCTTCTGATCGGCTGTTTCGAAGTTATCGCTGGCGAGTGAGAGACAACGCGGCAACGTGCGCTAAACAAATTGTTTTCACAGTACCAAGACGAGCATCACTTGGAATACGGCGTCAGAAATATATGTATCCAGATAGTTAGTTATCGGCTCAGTTTAAGAGACAGTATGAGGTATTTTTAAATATTTGTCTTAAGGCTTCCGTCTGCCTGGGGCTTTTTTCTGCGTTCGAGACTGAGAAGCGCCGGAGCGATTAGGGCGACACTGCCTCGCGAATCAAGTGTGCCATCGCCGCTAAGCGCAAGGCTCTGTACTAGCGTGCAGCGTTCCATGTAGTCGCACTGCGTGTACCTATTGGACTTTCAGCGGTGACCCTCATATTTTATTGATGGAAAGTCTGTAGGAAGGTTCAGTGCCCCTTCAGTAGTTTTGTATGTATCTGATGCATACTGTATATTTTGAGATAGAGCCCTTTGAAAAAAGCAGTTTTTAGCCGTTTTGAAGTACTCTGAAACGGTGTTTAACGTTCGTGACGTCTTGAAAACATTCAACAGCCCTGTCTGAAGTGTGTGTTGTTTTCCTAGATGAGCACATTGGACGCACGTTTAACAGTTTCATGGGGAAACGTGTATTCCAAACACTGTGCAACGCAGTTCAAGCCCCAGGTATAGCGGGAGCCTTAAACCGAACTGGAAAAATGCAGACGATATAATTTATGTCACAAACGACAATATTTTATTACTTAATCCTTGATAAAAACAAATAAAATAATGTAAGTTTACACTCGTGTCATTATATTTTTTTGTGTTACACACAGCATAAATATAATTTCGAGAATTCTTATAATTTCAATACTAGAAAATGAATTGTGCTATACAGCATGGATATGAACAACCCACCGGGTCAATAATTCCCTCTTCTTTCTTTTTTAATATTAAATAATTATTTTTCTCCGTCATTCGATACTGATCACAGGAACGGCAGAATTTTGTGCAACGCATTCGACGCGGTCAGTGCTCTCTCTCTATAGACGCCGCCGTGGGTAGGCGACAGCCAACGCTGATTGACTACGACTTCTCGACAGCATGACGCCGCGCTATTGTGAAACCAGCTAAAGACGAAAACTGCACAATCCGCTTGCCCTTTGCTTCGTCAACCATACGTATCGACGGCTGTGGACTTCTGCCCCGCCCAGTCGTTGTCACTGCTTCGCGGTGCTGCTGTAAAAGGCCATACCATGTGCTATAGGCTATTCTCAGTAAAGTGAGCACTTTTGAAAGCCCTCTCATTTGGAATAATAGTCAATGTATATATTTATTTTATTTTAACATTAGACATTTACTTCCGAGTGCAGTGGAATATACACATTGTGTTTATTACTTACATGGCAATACGTATTTAAAAAGGTGGTTAAAGGATAAAAAATGGCTGAAGGGAAAAAGTAATTAGGGACTCAAAAGTGCTCACTTTACCGTGAACAGCATATACGCTACATTTTTTCAGTTTTACACGTGGAAATAAAATGGCAGTACGCTGCCAATATGATGTGTGTAGCACAGAGTATACCTGTGCACACAGACACTGTCGTCCATCAATATGATGATGTAGTGAGGAATAGCGTAAAGAGATGCAGAGATGTTTGCATAGGTGTGCATTTGTGTTGGTCGTCCAACCAGCGCAACCGTAGTCGTGGTCCTTGTAAATTATCAGCGCATCTCGGTCGGGCGTCGGGGTGTAGTTTAATTGGACTCGTGATTGAAGTCAATCTTCGCGCGTGTTGAAAATACACTCTCGCCGTTATTACACGTGTTTAATATGCCCTTCCGCCCTCAAAACCACAAACCACAATTAACATGTATTGCCGCGACGATGACAAACACTAAGTAGTATTTCGTGTCATCATCCCACATTTTATGGTAGGCTACACTAATCTTATGGTGTGCAGGCAGCATCTCTCCGTAATCATTTTTAAATTAGAGTGAATGTTTTTTTTTTTTTTTTTTTTTTTTTACTTTTGGTTTTTTGCCCGAACTTGATACCATTACTAAAACATCGTTTGCACTTTTATCTTTAACAACAAGCCGCACTAAATCCTGCGGTAAATGGAATTCTTATAAGGTTGTATATTACCACTCACATGGCACACCATCCTTTCGCAGTTGTGTGTGATTTTTGTGTGGCGATTATAATTATATCGCCAATTCACTAGATCGCTAGAACTCGACGTAACTGTTGGCTCCGCTAAACGCTACTGGTTACTCGTTCTGCGAACTCTTTTTTTATGTGTCTAAGTAATATACTGCTGGTGTGCATATTTATCGACTGCCAGCTAATGCGCCTATGCAACTTAATATTTTCTACTATCTCAGGTTTTTTCGTAACGATTTCCTCTCTCTCTTTGTCACTAATTTTTATGATTTCAAGGGCTCTAAGATGTGAAATTTCGTGCGGTCGGTCGTAGGAATTTAACAAAACTGTCCAAACCTTTAATAGTTTAAAGAAAACTTCTTAAAGTAATAAATTAATAAGAGAATTATTCATATGATTTATAAAACGCAAAATTATTTATGACCGTTTTTGTTGGATAGCAAAATTTTCGTCAGCCCGTGTAAAGCCGAAGAGTCCTTATCTCATAACGATTTTCCTTTACAATTNTGTTGGATAGCAAAATTTTCGTCAGCCCGTGTAAAGCCGAAGAGTCCTTATCTCATAACGATTTTCCTTTACAATTACATTTCTGAACAAGTTATGGTTAAAGTCTTGTATAATAAACAGTTTAATATAAATATTTTCAGTAAAAAATTGTACTACGTTACATGGTTTCCTTGAAATCAGTTCAAGATGCCTCTCGTGACTGAGAAACGTAAGAAGAAAGTTAGATAAATAGTATATATTACTTTCTNTGTTGGATAGCAAAATTTTCGTCAGCCCGTGTAAAGCCGAAGAGTCCTTATCTCATAACGATTTTCCTTTACAATTTATATTTCTGAACAAGTTATGGTTAAAGTCTTGTATAATAAACAGTTTAATATAAATATTTTCAGTACTGCGTTACATGGTTTCCTCGAAATCAGTTCAAGATGCCTCTCGTGACTGAGAAACGTAAGAAGAAAGTTAGATAAATAGTATATATTACTTTCTNTGAAATCAGTTCAAGATGCCTCTCGTGACTGAGAAACGTAAGAAGAAAGTTAGATAAATAGTATATATTACTTTCTTGAAATTCTAATGTAGTGCATATTTTGTAAGTTGTTATGAAAAATGTAATTCATATAACTTAATACTACATTTAATTACTTTTACTTGGTGGAAATTTCTCGGAAGAATATCAATATACACATATATAAAACTTCATTGGAGTAGGTTATGTGAGAGCCAATATCGCCAAAAGGAAAACGTACAAACGCAAATACATACATACAAACACACACACGTTATCAATCATTATTCACGAGGAAAGTAGGCTAGAACAACAAATTGGCCCGAAGCTTCCAGCAGGCTGATAACAAGCCAGTCACGAAGACTTTCTTTTTCCTGTTTAACATGACGGACGATTTCCGTGTCAACTTCCGGCAGGTGGCAAACCGTATTTTAGGACTACACTGCTGTATACCAAAACGAATTTTCGTTTACAGTCAATTCGCGGTATCTTATCAAACCTTTGAAAAATTACTCCATGTATGACGTGTTTGGTTGTTACCTAAATACACTAATTTGGAAAGAAAAAAAATTGATCACCACGAACGAATCGCGCAAGTACAACGAAGGTTCCCACGCAGTATCGTCATAACCCGACATGTATCCGATTTGCACACGTTCAATGAGGTTTGTTTGCGCGGATGTGGCATTCATGTCCCTCCATCATCCATAGCTGCAAGAGGCCATAGTAGTAGTGTGAGCAGTGTAAGCCACAGAAGCCAAGTTCAGTGAACACGCAGCATGCCCCGACCGCCCATTCGACAAGCCTTTGTCCAGGTGGATGAGTTTGAGAGACGCCGCATAGTAGGCCTCCGAGAGGCAGGTTCGGCGTTTCGGCGCATCGCTCGTCACTTGAACAGTTCTGCCTACACTGTGAGTCGGTGATGGAAGCAGTGAGAACGGGTGGGCACACACACCCGTCGAGAAGGCTCGGGTCAACCCCGGAGAACTACAGGCAGGAAGGATCGTTTCACCATGTGACAGGCTATAGGCACTCCACGGGCGTCGCTGCGCACCATCCAGGGACATGTCACGGCAGCTGGGGATATGTGTCCACCAGTACCATATCCAGGCGGCTAGCAGAACGGGATCTGTCGTCGCGGTGTCCCTTACGACGTCTACCATTACGACCTGAGCGTCGCCGAGCACGTGTGACCATCTGCCGGGAACAGGCGGCATGACAGCTTGCGGATTGGCGACGGGTGGTTTTTTAGCGACGAATAATGGCTCTGTTTGGACGCAGATGACCACCGAATTCGAGTCTGAAGATGTTCTGTCCAGCGCCTTGATCCACGATTCATTGTAGAGCAGCACACCGCCCCAACAGGAGGTGTCATGGTATGAGGCGCCAATTACTACGATTACCGCACCGCAAATTTTATAGTTTTCGACTACATGGGTTGTTTATTAAAAAAATTGTGGTCATTAAATTATTTTTTGTACTCTGTCATATTTCAGGAACCGTTCAACCAATTTAAACCAAATTTTATATTTTGACAGTGCAGCATTTAAGCGCTGGGTTTAAGAATAAATATTGTTGTTGTTCCGTAACTTTGGATGATAGCATTACATGAAAAAATAAATCTTATGCATTATATGTTGAAAACTACTCAATTAAAATTCGCCAAATTTGGATCGTAAGTAACTTTATGGTAGGCAACATAAATATATGCGATTAAAGTAGACAAGGCACCTATATGTTCAAAATGATGGTCAAATAAATATTTTATACTTATTTGGTATATCTACGATATTGTATGACCAATTTATACCAAACTTTGTTTTCTGAAAGTATCTATTACAAGCATAATATATGCCAACAAAGAGCCACTTCTGTCTACCATTTTGTAAGATAGTGCTACATAAGAAATGAAGTATTTATATCATCTCGGGACACAATCTACCAGTTTGTACTAAGTTTGGCAAACAAGTCGTACTACGGTACGCCATATAACTTTACATGTTTTAAGTGGACCAGACACTTATTTTAAAAATGGCGACCATATAAACCTTTAAGCTTGGTATGCTAAATCCATATAACCAATTTCAACTTCACTTAGTAAGCTGGCAGTATATAGTTTATTTTGTATGCAATTTTGTAAGGTTGAATGCATCATGTGAAACAATAAAGTTTTAATGTCATATCTCTGGAAATAATCAACCGATTCTTACCAAATTTGATGAAGAATTTGTACTATGGTAGGCAATATTAATTTATGTATTGTAATTGTGCTAGGCTCATATTAAAAAAAAGCTGCTGATAAGCCTTTTAGCTTAATATGCTATATATACGGAACTATGTAACTTAACTTTGTATACTGGCAGTATCTATGCAAGCATCAAATGAACTAATACATAAACTCTTTTCGTCACCGTTTTGGAAGATAGCACCACAAGAAAAATTAAACTTTTATGTCCTATCTTAGGAAACAATTATACTCGTATCATTTCCACCAAATCTATGTGGTAAGTTATAATTTATATTCCCTATAAATGTATATAACTTAAGGAGGTGCTCATATATTTTCAAATTAACAGCCATGAAAATAATTTTGCTTAGTATATAATATGTGTCAGACAATTTCAACCAAGCTTTATACGCTTGCAGTATCCATGATAAACATCTAATATGCTAATAGGTTCATTTTTCGTCTGCCATTTATATAAATCGTCACATGAAAAAATTGAGGTTTTATGCCGTATCTCGGGGAGCAATCAACCGATTACCACCAAATTTTACACTTAAGTAATACTATGGTATAGCAGGTAAACTTACATGTTTTAGGTGGGGCAAGCCTTTTTTAAACTAATGTAATATAAATAATTTAGATTACTGTGTTATATTTGTTAAACAATTCAACCAAACTCAGCCAAATTTTGTATGCTAACAAACAGTATTAATTAGAAGCATCAATAAGCATACTGAGATCCGATTATGCCGGCCTTTTAGTAAAAAAGCCCCAGGAGAGAAAATTGAACCTTTTGCCATATTTTCGGAGCCTTTCAACTAATTTCAACCAAATTTCGCACACCAGTTAGTGCTACAGAAGGCCATGTAAACTTACATGATTTAAGTGGGATAAGACACTGATTTTCAAAATGGCAGCGACATAAATAATTTTGATAAGTTTGTCATATCTATTAAACAACTTAACGTACGGTTACCATAAAGGTAAGTCATTTTTATTTTCTGCCATAAAAAATCGCCACACATACAGAAGTTGACATAATAAATATAGTGGGATATAAAAACAAATAAATAAACTGTAGAAGACAATAAATCAAAGGATGAGAATTTTAATCAATTTACAAATAAATAAGTAAAAAATTAACAGCGAAACAGTGAAAAACAACTAATGATTACCTGCAAAACATTGAAGACGAAACAAAATGTGACATAATCGACCAGCGATAACAATATCTTTATTTATATTTTCAACGTTTTATACCTTCCGCTCATAAAATAAGACATTTTTTTGACCGTATGGTTATGAAATTATATTCTACAATGAACTGAAATGCAAATCTGAATTAACCGAGTGTCGTACCCTAAATAGTTAATATAAAGTAATATACGAAGACTGTATTGTACGGATTGGTACTGCGTTTCATAAGTTCGAAGGTCGGTACAATTTTGTGCTCGCACTTGAACCATATACCAACCAGAACACCTTTTCGATGCGGCTTCGACATCACTCAGAGAACCCGATTTCTTCACTGATACAAACATCACGTAACAACACACTCTTCGTGCATCAAACTAAAGGATACTTCATACTACTCTGAGAAATAACAATCGCGTAATTTATAAAATCTATGGTTCTCGCTGAAATGAGCTTTTAGTCACGAAACAGTGTTTATACTATGCCTTTTGTGGAGTGTCTTTGGGGCTGAGAATTTTCTTTACATCACTTAAACTTAACTAAAGATACGGTCCAACTCTAGATCAGTGATAAGGTTCTCACTGTAACAGATATATCTCAAAAACATTTAAAATTTAATTAATTTAATAAATTCAATCAGTCTGGCTGGTTAAGTACATTAACAGATTAAACTGCGCCACTTTGAGTACAATTCCTACTATTTAAGTTCTATAGGTGGTAATCGCGCGAGATATGTGTTTAGTAGATAAATAATCTTGTCTGTTAATGAGGACTGCCAGCTTCTCGTGAGACAAAGTTTGTTGACTGAAGATCTTGGGTTACATCACTATAGCCCTTTGGCTATTGCATCTTCGACTAGTAGCAGATATGCAGAGATCGTCCCTCTTTTATCAAACATCACAGATATAAATACGAGCTGTGTGTACCTGGACTTGAAAGCTTCGACGTTCAACTATTGTCACAAACCTAAACCTCTCTTCATTCCGAAAGGTGTAGAGTGGTCTATTATTTTTCCATACTTGAGATGATATGCAGTATTTAAACCCTGCCTGGGGACATTTCTAAGTAGCATCTCCAGTAATGCTTTTTATTTTATTCGGTGTTTTAAGATTAACAAATCTGTTCTTACCGACCCTGTCTACCAAGCCGGCAGCCGCGAACTTCAAATGGGGAATCAATGTTAAACGAAATTCCTTCTCATTGCGTCAATTTTAAAGATAACTATTTCAAACAAAAAGTATTTTACGTGTAATTTCTTAAGGAATGTTGCTACGTTAAGATGTATTGCCAATTGTTTTGGTTAATACATTTTTCTCTAAAATGTAATATTGAAATTTACATATAAAAAAAATATGATTTTTTTTCAGAAGTAATTTTATGCAGCACTATTATAAGAGGAAGTTGCGTTAAAATTTCGTATAACATTGATTCACCATTTGAAGGTCGCGGCTGCCGGCTTGGTAGGCAGGGCCGTTATTGGTACACAGCAACAAAACGATTATTGGGTCTTAATATTAAACATTTCCGTACGTAAGTTACTGTTTACGTGGTAATACTGCAACATTAATAATTTTTAGGGCTATAGACTTACTGATACTAAATGTATACCTATCGATTTTACCACGAATGAGATCAAAAGCAAAAGTTGTATGATTAAATCTAAATCATGAGATATATATTAAATAACATTCAACACACCACCATGGGAACTCGGAACGAAATCTGTAAGCACTATATATGTGTGTGTGTGTATACACTGAAGAGCAAAAAAAACTGGTATATGCGTGTGTATGCAAATAACAGAGGTATGGAACTAATCAGAGTAACGCGATGCGGTCAGCAGCGCCTATATAAGACAACAAGCGTCTGGCAAAGTTGCTAGATCGGTTACTGCTGCTACAATGACAGGTTATCAAGATTTAAGTGAGTTTGAACGTTGTGTTATAGTCGGCGCACGAGAGATGGGACATAGCATATCCGAGGTAGCGATAACATTTGGATTTTCGCGTACGACCATTTCACGAGTGTACCGTGAATATCGGGAATCCTGTAAAACATCAAATCTTCGACATCGCTGGGGCGGGAAAGAGATCGTGAACGAACGGGACAAACGACGACTGACGAGAATCATTAAACGTGACAGACATGCAACCCTTTCTCAAATTGGTGCAGATTTCAATGCCTCCGGCATACCTTCAGGCATTAGTCGAGTCCAAGCCACGTCGTCTTGCGGTACTTCTGCGTGCTCGCGGGGGCCCTACACGATATTAGGCAGGTGTATTAGTTTTTTTTACTCTTCAATGAATATAGATTGTCCAAAAAGTACAAAATATTTATATCTGCTATGTGTAATAGATATATGAAACCGATGACAAAATGTTGGAACAGGACAACATATTAGTAAGTGTCTACGTGAGCACCCTTGGTAGCATATAGCACATATAGTTGATATTCAATTTCTGTCCATACATTATCCAACATCACAAGAGTGTGGAGGCCAAGCTGTCGGGCCATCACGACCGGTCCATCGTCCAGGAAAAGTCGTATCAAGATAGGTACGAACATCCAAACTCCAATGAGGCCGTGCACCGTCTTGTTGAAAAATGACATCTGGATAAAACTCAAGCAACTGAGGAACAGCAAACAGTTGCAACATGTCCAGATACACCGGACAAGTGATGGTGCCCTCAGCGAAAAATAACGGTCTGATTATTTTGTCACGCAAAAGCGTGAACCAAACATTCACCTTTGGGCTGTCTCTGGTAAACTCTGACATCTCACCAGGGAGCTATTAAACCTTAAATACGCGCGTTATGCCAGTTCACAACACCACTGACAAAAAAGGTCGCCTCGTTAGAAAAAGCAACACGTTTCAGATAGCCATTATCGTCCTTAATACTAATAACATTTCAACTGCAAAGTCATACCGATGCGTGGTGTCATTGTACAACAAAGCCTAAACAATTTGCACTTTCAATGCACGAAACCATAAAATGTTGTGTTTGATATGAAGTGTATAGTGGTAGACATAAAACAATGTACAAAGGACACCAGATTGATCTTACCAAAGATATTTGTAGCTTAGGAACACTTGCACTAGCCAATCTCCGTAGGCTACCAGAAACATACAAGAGACACCAGGAAGACACAAATCAAAACTATCAGTGGCTACTGATCAAAAGAATACTCACAGAGACTTGAGTGGAAATAAAAGTGATGTAATTGAAAAATAAATATTTTGGTTGAAACATTCTGAATTAAATGAATTTCTGTGCAAATACTAAGTATTATGTAGCAGGTCTTTTTTTTTTTTTACTTTGTGTGGCCGTAACTATATGCGTAGTCCTCTTGTAAGTATATATTATTTGCAATTAAAAATGTAATTAAGTATCTGCAGTTTCTTTAAATTATTTTAATATGTGCAAATTAAATTGGTAAATAATTTTCTCACACCAACTCAGATGGGAGAACGTGAGACCTCAGTTCAGGGCTCCGTAGGCATATATACAGTAGGTAAAGCAACTTTAACTAACTGACGATCCAGGATCTCATAACGTAAGCCAGATTAGTTCCTCAAAAGGGTGACTTTTCATGAGGTCTTTCTTCTCCCGTCCCTCTTTTAAAGTCGAGCGGGAATTGGAGAAGGAAGGGAGGATGCTACTTTTACTCGTTCCACAAAGTTTGGTTACCCAGCGTCAATGGATTATAAAATTCGCAATCTTTAGTGATTCTTATTAAGGCTCCCGCCAACCTGGAGCTTTTTTACGCGTTTGAAGCCGAGAATCGTGAGAGCGATAAGGACGACACTGCCACGCGCATCAAGTGCATCATCGCCGCTAAGCGCAAGGCTCTGAACTGGTGTGCAGTGTTCTCGTCGCACTGCGTGTACCTATAGGACTTTCAACGCAGTTGTGATCCTATTATTTTATTGGTGGAAAGTCTGTAGGAAGGTTCAATGCAGGGCCCTTGATTAGTTTTGTATGGATCTGAAACGTTGTATTTCGAGATACAGCGTTATAAAAGAGCCGTTTTTAACCACTTCGGAGACCTCAAAAATGGTGTTTCTAATGTGCGTAACGTCTTGAAAGCACTCAACAGCCCTCGTATGAAGTGTATGTTCTTTTCGTAGATCAGCACATTGCACGCAGGTTTAATTGTTTCGTGGGAAAACGAGTACCTGAGACACACTGCAGTGCAGTTCAAGCGCCAGGTAGACGGG
>NQII01002610.1:200812-256796 GCA_002778355.1 Clitarchus hookeri | reverse complement strand
AAAAAAAAAAAAAAAAAAAAGCGTGATAGTATATATTTTAACGATGTGACCTGCGTGCACACTAGTGTTTACAGAAAATTGTAAACTTGACTTCTAATTGACTTTACTTCTAATTTAAAGTATAGAGTTTAAAGAACTGAATTCGTTATGTGTATATATAAATATATATATATAAACACACGTAAGAATATTCGTAATAGAATAGTGACAATTATGTATTTTTGACGTGAATACGTCTTTAAATTTGCAACCATAGTGGGCAATCCAGAAAATCTAATGAACACAAAATCGGGGGATTGAGTTTGGCATTGCAGCTCCGAATCTACAGTATACATCTAAAATTCAATTACACTACTCGATTACCAAAGGAGCAAAAAATTTGTTACGTTGAGTGAGGACTGCGAAGCGTCATGCGGCGGGGGTGGGGGCACCGCCATTTTGAATTCGTTTCGCCGCGTCTCATAAATTCCGCGTAGTATAACTTTTGACACGGAGTAACTACGACGCTCGTTTAAGCTTTAATCAACAGCTTTCGTCAATATCAATCGATTGAGTGTATAAAACATTTGTGTGGCGTGGTTATAGTGAAATTGTATGAGTTTTAAGTAAAAAAAATTGAATACGTAACACAATGTCGTCCTATACTCGTCAAAAAGCCAAGTCGAAATACAAAAATCGTATACTTGATACCTGCCAAATGCTGAAGTTTGGAAGTAGGTATTGAATCTGCTCTGCGGCGTGAGGCGCCAGCACTTGATGCTAGCCCTCAGTGATAGGGCGTAGGAATACGTCGACACTGTTGTCTCTAAGTCCAATTTACTAATAAATTACACTTTATTTGCGAGTTCACATAATCGAGTTTTATTGTTGATTGAACAGGTTAACAGGTACATGAACTCACGAGACAAACTCCCTCCCTTTTCTGTACGTAGATTACGTGATACTTGGCGCGGCGATTTTGCGTCGTGGGGGGAGGGGGGAAAGATTCTTCACACTTGGTGTAGAACTACTTATCTGACACTGCGGCGCTGTCTTCCCTCGGCTGGCAACCTGGAACTGCTCTCGCACTTGGTGGGCNGGGGGCGTCTCGGTGCTTGGCCTCGAAGTTCCTCCTTCCCGGGTCCACGCAGTACTCTGCGCCTGACGACGGCCGGCTGCCGTTGACGTCTGCTCGCGGATTCACTCCTTCCTCCTCCGTTTCCGTCGGCCGACTGCCCCGCTTGGTCGTCCTCCTCGTGGTTATGTAGGCTCGATCACCATATTCGACTTGCACCATCTCTGCACGTGTCCGGGGTGCTTGTCGTCCCTCCGGGTCATAAAACACGTGGCCGCTGCTCGTGTGGTCCGCAGCCGGCCTGGCGTCGTCCCTTGGTTCTGGCCTGGAAGTTTATTGTCCCGTTCTGCACGCACGTCCGCTAAAAGCTCTCATGGTTTATTGCGGTACAAGCCCGGGACAGACGCAGCTGGTGGTGGGATCTCGGTGTCCCTTGGGCAGCTGCAAAATGCAGCTGTGTCCGCGCCCTGGTGCCTTCCGTTGTCTCCGGATGTCGTCTGCACGTGCAGGAACAGTTGCACGTGCAGAAACCTTTGGTAGCACGCCTTTGCAGCTGCGAGGCTCCTGGCGTCACTCTGCCGGCACGTCCACAAAACCCTTAATCCTTATTGAGGTCGTCCGCCTGCGAGCTTCTCCAGAGCGTGTGTTCTGACGAATAAAATATAGGGACGCAGAATGCGTCATACTGTTAAAAAGAGCATCTCTAGAGCAATCCAATGATACCCATGAAACCCCATATGATCGAGTGAAGCGGAGCCGGGAACGTAAAAACGTAGACGTATTTACGCAAAACAAACGGCCGTGTCCCCGACACACCCAGACCTCATGCTTTTTATTTTATTTCACGGTTGTCACTTTACGAAAAAGTTGATATTAGTGATTGGGTTATGGAGAAGTTTTTTTTTTGCGCACTATCTAAGATACGCAGTGGGAAGATGCACGAAACAACTGCAGAGCATTCAAAACCGTGAACGAACTGAATGTCGTTGCTTTTTGCAAAGCGCCGAGCACTTGGTGTTAGGCGTGGTGTATAAAGCACAATGTCCAGATTATGAGAAGCCCAGAAATCGGTTAAAAATAACAATCTTATTCGCATAACAGCGTAGCCAAAAATTTCTCAAAGGAAAGACGGGTTTACACGTTCTGAAATGAAGAACGGAAAGTTACATTGGCATTGTTGGTGCTGACGAATATTTTAATTAAGACAAATTTTAGTGTACATATTAATTTACAGCATAATACATTTCATTATAATTTACACCAATAAAATATTTTCATTACACTTGAAGGGTTATAAATAATGTTAATACTAATTGTTGACAATCTTAGAGACAAAAGGGGGTTACATCCCCAAACCCCCCTCCCCCTAGGCAGGCATCACATACTTACGCCCGCGTAACACGGGTCGCTCACTCGCCGCCACCACACTGAGGAACGTTTTATTCCTTTTGGGTGGGTTGNCAATGTCCAGATTATGAGAAGCCCAGAAATCGGTTAAAAATAACAATCTTATTCGCATAACAGCGTAGCCAAAAATTTCTCAAAGGAAAGACGGGTTTACACGTTCTGAAATGAAGAACGGGAAGTTACATTGGCATTGTTGGTGCTCTGCTTATAAAATTAATTCTGTTTAAAATCACATGTATAATTATTACAGCATAATACATTTCATTATAGTTTACACCAATAAAATATTTTCATTACACTTGAAGGGTTATAAATAATGTTAATACTAATTGTTGACAATCTTAGAGACAAAAGGGGGTTACATCCCCAAACCCCCCTCCCCCTAGGCAGGCATCACATAATTACGCCCGCGTAACACGGGTCGCTCACTCGCCGCCACCACACTGAGGAACGTTTTATTCCTTTTGGGTGGGTTGNCTTACGCCCGCGTAACACGGGTCGCTCACTCGCCGCCACCACACTGAGGAACGTTTTATTCCTTTTGGGTGGGTTGTAAATATTTCGACAATTCTGAAGACAGCTGTTTATTATTGAATCAGAGCTCTCCGGAGCGTGTCAGAGAAATTGTTATTCGGGCATAAAAGCAACGCAAATGTAAAAAATTCGTGTATAGCCTGGTGCTAAATGGCTCCGAGAAATCTGCTAATTATTATGGGAATGCAACTGCTCGTTAATGTTAATGTAGGTTTCCTAGAATAGGCTTGATCACGATGTGGTCAATAAACAGAATGAGTTGGGAGGAAAGGGAAATATTTTGGGAGACGATAGTACAGGTCACCATAAAAAGAAACGTTTATATAAACATGGTGTTTATTTTCAGTGGTTTCTGAGATACGGCTCTTTAACATTAGTGAATGATACTGGTGTTACGTTTACAGCAAATGCTCAAAACGTGAACCGTGAACCTCAAGACACTGCACAGCTCGTCTTTTGTGGTTGCCCGTCAAGCACGAGATAAATAGATTGAGACATAAGGTGGGTGGTGCTTTATTTGTTGGTTGCATTGTAGGGACTCGAAAATTGGGCTTCCGAATCCTTAAGGGAAACATCGGAAATAAATCTAAACTCGTCTTAACTACACTGCATGTAATATTTAGGCGTTGGCTCGTTGTTCCTTGGAAAGGGATCATCCATTACCACAACATGACCCAATCCTGGCTAGGTCTACGATTTCTAGCACCAAATGGATTATGTTCGGACATCCAACGCCCTGGAAACTGTTCTAAAGAAATGGCTCAGTTTAAAGAATTCTCTTTCGAGAGAGCACTCTTTCGGACAACTAGGCGAGAGCACTGCTTCGCGCTCTTTCACGCCCTTGCTGTGAAACTGGGACAAAAACTCTCTCGTTTCTCTTTGACGTCATGCAGACAGCTGATGCCAAAAAGGTGGGAAATCATGCTAAGCTAAAATCATGGTAATAGCTACAAGAAGTAATTTTCATAAGTTAAAAAAAAATGGCCAATTAACATAGCACTACCAGAATAATAGTTAGCGCGTAAAATATTATTTTTGTTTTATATATTACTGTCATGTTCCAGCAAAATGGCAAAAAGAAAATACGAGGCACTATCAGAAATCCTTATTTATATTTTTTATAAACACGTGTTACGTTAAGCTATTTCGTTGACTAAAGCTGTTTAAATTATCTAGTAACACGTAAAATGCGTCGTGGTTTTGGCCCAGAAAACGACTATAGTCTTTTTAAAACAATGAAACAGTGTAAAGAAATATGGCGCGTGGTCAGGGAGTGCGAGAGAGAATCAACGAGTACACAACTTCGTGCTCTCTCCGTGCTCTCGCTCTTTCGCGCTCTCTCCGGCGAATTGAGACGGCCAGAGAGCGTTCTCCCTGACGTCATGATAACGTGGTCGCGTGAGAGAGAAAGCAAGAGAGAGAGAGAGAGAGNGCCAGAGAGCGTTCTCCCTGACGTCATGATAACGTGGTCGCGTGAGAGAGAAAGCAAGAGAGAGAGAGAGAGAGAGAGCGCGCTCTTAATGCCAAGTTGAGATACGGCCAAAGAGCAGGGCACATCCCGTTTCCAACATGGCGGAGTAATTATATAGACGAGTCTGAATTCGCATTCACATTTTTTTTGGTAGCTACTGAAATTATATCCAGTCCAAGGACTCGAAATTCGAACAGAGCGACAGGTTTCCGCCGAGTCCGTGGGTCCGGCATTCAGCGACGTCCACAATCGCCACGGGAATTGGCAGTTGCCGGCCCGCCAGGGGCTTGGCGAGCGCTAATCCTGCACCGCTGCTAATCCCCGCCTGGAAGAGCAGCCGGGAGTCCCGCGCGCATTGTTCGCCGGCAGGGGTGCCCGCTACCCCCCGCTTCATCTCACTACAGGCGCGTGAATTTCGCTGATTGAATTTGCACCAGCCTTTGTGTTGCAATTGTATAAGCGATAAAAACTTTGTAGTGGGAGCTGACACACTACATACCCAAGGGGTCGTCCTGTAAAAATAAATGAAAAGAGAGTGAAGTGAGTGAAGAGATTTTAGCGAGGTCTTGTGAGCCGATGAGGATGAGTGAGGTGAGAATGGGGCAGCGTCGGAATGAAAGGGTGGAGAAAACGGGAGATCCCCGAGAAAACCCGCTGACCAGCGGCATCGTTTAACACGATTCCCACATGCAAAAATCCGGGAGTGACCCAGCCGGGAGAAAGAGAGAAAAACTTGGAAGGGAACGTTTGTAAGCAACTCTGAAGCTAAGGAAAATAAATAATGGTGACGTCTCGGCAAAGAACAACGCCAATAAGAAAACGAAATATCAATCACTAAAACATAAGGGGGGAGGGGGGAACCAGGAATTCACGCAGACCACGGAAAAGGACACGGTACGTGAGACATGACAAGATACAGGACTAAAGAACTGACTACAGGGTTAGGAGTATGGAAAATATGTCCAAGGTCCCCCCTCCTTTTCCCACCGCTGGATGTCGACGCTAAGAGGACAAGTAGGAAAGTAAAAAGAAAATACATTAATCAAGTAGGCATAATTATTACCGCTGTAACAAGACATTGAATTACTGTAGAATAGTAGATTCGGGAAGTGTGATGGGACTGAGAGGAATGCAGGACCAACAGAATCTCTCACTTCTCCAAAATACCTGGAGGTACATTAGAGAGCAAAATAAATGAATAAATAATAATAATAATGAAATAAATTAAGGGATAAAGATAAGACATTGCTTCTATGAACTNAGCAAAATAAATGAATAAATAATAATAATAATGAAATAAATTAAGGGATAAAGATAAGACATTGCTTCTATGAACTGATGGGAATTAAAAACCAAAGAAAATAAAAATGGTAATCAAGCAAAATTACGTGGTCCCAAGAGCAAGCCATAGGCCAAATGGAATCAAGAGGACAGCATAGAAAAGCAAACGGTATCACTTATACCCCCGCATTACCCAGACAGGACACAGGCGTGGAGGTGATAAGCAAGTGTAACTGGTCTTCGGCTGGTCACGTAAAAACAAAAGAGCNACCAGACAGGACACAGGCGTGGAGGTGATAAGCAAGTGTAACTGGTCTTCGGCTGGTCACGTAAAAACAAAAGAGCCTGGTTGTCTCATTTCTTTACATGCTTGAGCCACAACTGTTTATATGTTGGGTGCTACCATGGAGAGAGGCTTCGTTTTGTTTTTGTTCGACTTGGTTGTACGTGATATGGTTATGACATTTCTTCCTGATTGCTAACTGGCTACACTCTAAATCCGAATCAGTTATTTCGATCAGTAGGATTATTTGACTGGATTTTTCAGATAATGAGTTATCTGCTGGGGAATCAGGGGAATGCGCTGAGGTTTTACTGCCAAGCAAGTGCAGTTCACTAAGAATCGGTAGAAATCACAGTTTTATCAGTGAATACCAGCAACTAAAATTACCCGTATAATTTAACTGATTCAGGTGAAGCAATTTTAACAGATCTGCAGTCAAATACGCTGCTTTGAAACAGTTTTAACTGTTTCGGTATTAGTGTGTAAGGAGTCGCCTAGTATAAGCCGTGCCCTAACAACTATGGTCTAATCAAGAAAGGCACACACGAGTATATGTTCTTGATGCCTAACCTGTTACCGAAATAATTTGCGAAATTCACAGACCTCTAAATATGATGCATGGAACTACCCGTTATCCACCCCCTCTTGATGGGCCGCGGTGGCGTAGTGGTCAGACTGATCGCCTCCCATCAAGGCAAACCGGGTTAGATTCCCGGTGGGGTTACTCCCAGATTTTCGCACGTGGGAATCATGCCGGACGACGCCGCTGGTCGGCGGGTTTCCTCGGGGTCTCTCGTCTACCCCTGCCTTGCTATTCCTATTCCGGCGCTACTCCACACTCACCTCGTTTCACCTTCATCGGCTCTCAAGAACAGGATGTTAGGAAACGCCCAAATCTCTCCACTCCACACCGTCTTCCGTGACATTCACACGGGAAATACGCCAACTCCACTCCCCGAGGCGCGCGCGTTATATCAAATACACACACACACACACGCCAGAAACCATTACAAATATTCACAAGATGAAATCTTAATAAAAAATCTTAAAGTAAATATTGAACAAAAAAAATCCTAATATCCGGACAGCATTTTATTTTTGTATTCAAGGTAAGAACTTCTAAAATAATATTTTAGATATTGAAAAGTTACCTCTACTGTATTTTTCATTTATAATCAGTTTTTTGAATTAATATGTGGCACTGCGTACTTTTGGATACTTAAAAAAAAATGACGACGCAGTAAGCGTGGTGGAGCGGCCTTGCAGGCACCTTGTCTTCAACGTTGGCGACCAACGTCGTAGCGTTGCCGTCCCCTCGGCACTGCCGCTTTGTGCGTGGGAGCGGGTGCTCGGCCCCGGAAACAAAAGGTGGGTGTTGGTAGGGAGAAGGGGCATTGAAAACTTTCCAGCTCCCGTCGCCCCGGCCCCCGCCGCCTTCCCTGTCCAAGGGATGAGTTTAATTACGTATAAGTCAATCGCACTAAGTGGCCCGTTGCCCTCCGTCCCTCCAATGACTTCTCTGGGCTCCGGAGCCGCTCCGTTTGCGAGTGCCGCTCCAACACGCGCTGTATAGCTGAGATAGCGGCTCGCTTTCACATACTATGCAGACATTTCGTTTTCCTGCCGTAATTTCAGCTTCAGAAATATTATTGGAAATGTTTTATTACAGAAAATTTCCAATTTACTAGTTGTTTAATACTTTTGCATCTAATGTCCACTCTATGTTATTTCCTGCTTGCAAAAAACAGGAACTTATTGATTACATATAAATATGTTCTTGACTTTTTACAATAAGCATAACACACAATTATAAGTACGCACAAAAATATTAAACAACTCGTAAAATATAAATTTCCTATAATCGTACATTTTCAGTGCACCTAATTATTATGTATACGAAATTATGACGCGAATACGAAGAATTTCTGCAACAGGAGCGAAGCCGAGCCTTAACGCGACTTCCTGGTAACATTTTTAAATCCTGAAAAGTCTCACTATGCCATTATGAAGCGGCACGTGCTCGCTCTAGTGGAATTTCTCGTGAATTAAACTGTAACAGTGGAATATTATTACACGCGGTGGTAGTCAACGGACACAACTGCAGATGACAGTTTGTCTAAACTTACTGTTTTTAACCATTTTCATTAATAACTTTCTCAACGAGTTTATCTAATACGGCAAAAGTAAAGTGGCAACCACGTATTGTCACCTTTACTGATAGAACACTCATATTACTAGACACGCGTGTACGCGCATACGCTGAATTTGCATTGACTATTGTTACACCTGCTTGAAAGTCACCAAGTACGTGACGGGACTAAGAAACTAATTAATTTACAGAAAAATTCAAGATTCTAATTTATTTACAAAAGTAAAAACTTAAACGTATCTACAGTTACGTCTTTCACAATATATTATCACTCATATATGATAGCCCTTACTGCAAGGACAGTGATCAATCTCCACAATCAACCATTACTCAACATGTTGTATCGTTGAACACTTCAATGTTAAATAAGTCATATTAAAGAAATGATACAGTCCTATACTCTATACATTAGTCAAAGGGCAAAAGTCGTATCCGTCTATCGTGAATTCCTCCCACCTCCTCTCCGCCATCTACAGTAGACAACTTACCCTACGTTCTCTAGCCCTAATCCAGTCAAAGGAACATTCATTTATCCTCCGCGATTGTCGCGCAGATTTTCGCAGCGCTCTCTCCGCTTTGCGTTGGTTTGCTGTGCCCTACCATCTAGACCCTTCTTCTTTCGGGGTGTGGTAATGGCTACAATTGCAGCCATGACACCATACAACCCTGATTTGGCCTCGATGCGTGCATCCATTTCAACATAATAAATCTGACCTTAGGCGCATAGGGCTTGCCCTGATACGCATCCCGTATTCCTACCGACTTAGCTACTGCCAGGTATGCCGGAAGGCCCAAAGTACTGTGTAGGGACTCACGCTGGCGTGGTGGGATTTGGGGCCCCGCCAATTAAAAAAACAATCCGTCATCTGGGTGGACTACAGACACCGCAACACTCGTCCAGGAGCACTCCGACCACTTCCCGCAGTAGCTCGTCGAATCACCGTGCACGCTCGCCAAACATCGTTGTCATAACGCTCTCCAAAAAATTTCCGTTCGGTGGGGAAAATTGGATGCCAATCCCTTCTAGATGACTCCACGCTCACGGACATACAACGATGACCTGCGTCAATATTAAGAGGTTTCTCAACAGGCAAGACAACCTCCGACTTTCTGTCCATATGCATGAGTCATCAGCGTTCGGTAAGTGGATGGGTGTGGGGGGTGTATGCAGACAACTGGCTCCTGACACTTTNATATGCATGAGTCATCAGCGTTCGGTAAGTGGATGGGTGTGGGGGGTGTATGCAGACAACTGGCTCCTGACACTTTTTTGATAGGAAGTAAGCTTTAGCAACAACCCGGTCAATGGCAGCCATGATGGTCAAGTGATATCGCATAGCACTTACTTAGGAGTACAGAGACAACTGGATCCGGCTGCCCCATTCGAGGGACACGCCCCTGTCGTTCCAGCCAGGTGGGAGAATGAGAAGATATGGGAATTGAGAAGACAATGAGAATATGGGAGCACACCGATAAACTCCCAGACCACGGCAGTGTCCACCTCACGAGAGCTCCAGTTCGAAAAGTTCCCGCCTGCCGGTGTCTGGGACCGAAACTGAGACTACAGGTTTGGGAGGTTACAGTAACCAATCATTAAGGCAAACATGGGTATTCGTAACACTGAAAACTGCTTCTAAATCGGCGAGGCAGCTCAGTGCATGCAGATCGTAAACTCGGGACGAAGGAGCCTGAGTTTCGTCTCCCTCGCACGTCAAATCCACAACAGTCAGTACAACAATACTAAATCCGCCTCTAGTTGAAGAACACACTACCACTTTCATGAGGGGCCACAATATGGATATGCTTCCCTTCCAATTCACCAGTTCAGTCAGGACAGTCCCATCTTTTCTGAGAATCATATGCAATATTCATATAGTCTTCCGTCGTTGATGGCATCTGGAAAATACCAATAATCACATTTAACTCGCATAACATGGATCACATTCTATCTCACGAAGTTAATCAATTTGGTACAAGTGCGAGTGCGTTTGTGTTTATGCAAGAATGTGTGTGCGAGTGTGTATGCGCACGTGTGTGTCTGATGTATCGTGTTTGTAGCACAATCATTGTGATAACGGGTAGTAGTAAAAGGAGTATGATATCCTACCAGAAGAAGTAGGAGATCAAGATGACGAGAGAGTTGGTGTACTTACGGGAGTAGATGCTACAGAATCAGCCAACGACAGGTAGCGAGTGACACCGACCACAGAGATAATACAGTTGACCCAGCTACACGTCATCGGAACATTTTCCGTATCCCACCACCTAAGGATAACAAAAAGAGAAGGCCTGAATAAGAGGATGAGGCATTCAAGGCAATGAAAGAAATTAGATACAATGCAATGCAAGTAAACGTGATGAGTGTACTGTGTTCGGAGAATTTGTCGCAAAATATCGCGAAAGTGTTCTAATGAGGCAAGGAAAATGGATATAGTTTCACAAATGATAAACGATATTATCTTCAAATTAGAGATGCGGCAGTTCAGGCAACATGTTCAAAATTACACTGTTCCAAATTGTTATGGCAGTCAGTTTGATTATCGACCGACAAACTGCAGGTGGTGGTCAAGTTGATGTGCAAAGTAGCTGCTGCTTTAATACTTCCCCTACACAAAGTTCTGCTTCCACCCGCCCTTCTATAAATGTGCTGAGCTATGAAACTCCTGATAGTTCACCAAACCCATCATTTTACCACACCTCGAACTACCAAGCTCGTAACTCTTAACTCCGTCCAACAACAAACAGTATGCAAGAAAAAATTATTCCCGCTCCTTCATCTCTTAGCCTATTAACCTCAACTCCAGTGATTCGTTCAGATAACTGTGGCCCTTCTTTAAATTCACCTGCTAATCATATGCGAGACAGTGTTGTTGACACTTATAACAGTAATTTCTTGGTATTATAAATACGAGCAGATTAAATGAATTTATAGCTTATTTGTGTGTATCATTTCCTGTATTGTATAAACATGTATTATATAAAACTATAACGGAGCTCATAAAAATACTACTGTGTACATAAACCAATGTGAAAAATTATTTTTAGTTATTACACTATGTTATTAACATTTGTAACAAAGAAAAATGTCCATGAAACATAAAATATTTTGAATAAAAAAAAAATACTTCCTCAGTGGGTGTTTAAAGTTATATACATATGGAAGAATAAGTATCAATTACTACGTATAACCGAAAATATTATATAAAATCGAAATTATAATGTTCAGTGTTCGTCATTGAACACGCTGCTATATCCAAATAGGTGAAAACCTCTACACTTAAATAGCCCTATGTTTGAACTGAGTATCACAGACATGGTTATACAACATTTCACCATAGTCAGTCGAGTAGTTTTTGGATGATTTTCTAACATGCAAAAAGATGGACATACATCAGATATAAACACAGCCTTATTTTTATTATATTATATATTTCTAGCAGTGATACCATATAGACAAGTTTATTTCTTTAACTCATCTTCGCATAAATGCGTAGCTTTGCGATAATAGCTTCGCAGACTTTCGGGAATACATATACAGAATGTAAAATGCTCTGTTTGGAGATTTTAAAAGCATGTTGCAGACTTGTATATTAATCCCCACTAGCAAGAAACTTTAAAGCCACGGCAAGTCTTGTCGTTGGTGGAATCCAGTCTCAGAAGCGTGTTCGCTGTTTTGAAATCTTGGGTGCCACCATTTACAACAGAATCTCAAAATATCGTGGGCTAATCCTGGTAATTTTTTTTTAAACTGGCACCATCTTCAAGCATTAGATGTGACACGTTTAGCACATAATGTGTTCCTTCCTGCAAAACTCTACGATTTCACCAACGCTTTCTCCTAGGTAGGCGTGCCACATTGTTGATAACAAAATGTAGAGTAAAGCGAAGGCTACTTCTTCTGGCAACATCTCAAACAGAACTGCACTATGCACACAAAATATTACAGAAATAGGGATTGTGAAAAATGTTTTTAGTTTTTCGGAAACAGTTTGGGAACAGTCTGGAAACGGTTTGTAATAAATTTACAAACTGTTTGGAAACCACATGAAACCGTTTTAAAGCATATTTTTCCAAGTGTAGACGAGGCTTAAGGTTGTTTTATTGCAAACGAATTTGTGGACTGTAGGAAAAATTAAAGAACGAAGCATAAAGAAAACACTGACTGGCAGCGAGCCAGCACAATATCATAACTCACGCTATGTGTTGACAACTTCGACTGCAGCGCAGGCGATTAATGTTCTGCAAAATGTCCAGTAACGCTAATACATTACTCACTAACATGAAAAAGATAAATATCTGCATATTAACACGTCCACACATAGGTGAAAAGAAAATATATTGATATTCAACAGTTCTGATACCTCATTTGCTCCACTCAGTACTTTGTTTACAAAATTTCCCACCCCCTGTTGCCCCTCAGAATTAGTCATCGTACAGTTATCTGTTTGTTAGTTTACTCTCGAAAACGTAGTATATGAGGCATGCGTAATTAATGATATGTTGAAAACGGAATAACAAACAGGTCTATGTTTAGTGTAAGATAAGTAGGTCAAGTTCGTTATTTGTTCTATCGGCAGGATAGCTACAGCAAAAATGATGGTGATTTCTGATTTAATTAAGGTTCTTGTAAATTATTGTCAAGTTGTAGAATTTCGTTATAGCCCCGCCAGAAGGCAAATTATATTCAGTAAGCCAAAGAAGCGGCGGCGTTGCCTCGTGTTTTATTGAAGCCCCAATTACAAACGACCGTTACTTGGTTATCAACCCAAGAGAGCCTTTAGAACTGCTGGCATGTAACTGAGTGTCCGCTTTCGATTGCACCGATGGCCTGGAACAGCATCCAGTAACCGCAGGGAAGGAAACTCATAGGAGCATTAGCATCAAACAATGGGAAATTGTTTTGATCAAACATAGTAATCAGAGATGTACGCAATTACCTTTTGAATCTGGAGACATTTACTTCAAGCACGTCCACATTTGTATTACTTTTGTCGTCGGACTACACTTTGCTCGCTGCGTCCTGCATGACTCTTGGGTCAGTTCCTCAGCACCTGAGGACGGCGCGCGGCGTGATGCCATCATGTGCAGTCCATTCACAAGAGACGTGGCTTCTCAGTGTGCCATCAGCCAACGAGATAACGGAGCTGTCTGTCTAGCCTGCTGCTAGATAATAACGCAGAGTTTTCAGGTATCTCAGAAAAAGTGGAACTGAAAAATATTCTGAGGTGTAGTCTATTCGCGGTGTCTTCACACTTTTTGAATCAAACCTATAAAAAATCACCCCATGTATTACGTGTTTAGTTATATCCTAAATATGCAATGTATCACAAGCGTTACATACTTCTGTTAACATAAAAGTATCTTATTTTTGGTTTCATTAAAATTTTACATACATTTAATTTATAAATTATAATATTTAATTTATTATAAATATTAACAAAACAGCGAGAAAACATTTGCATTGATAGTGCCTAGTAAAAAATATTTCTCATGTTAACTATTATTACCACTGGATGCGCACGAATTCGGTGCGTTGTCCTATGGTGTAATTTTCTAGACTGGAAGTAGAACTTTAGCAGGGTTTCAGAAAAGTGTGAAGTAACCGTGAATGGATTATACTTAACAGCTGAGTTCTTAAGCCGGTGATAGTGAAGACGTTTCAGCGGCGAAATACAATGGTGGGGTGAACGGGAGTACTCCTGAGAAAACGTACTTCCCAACAGCAACGTCCGCTGCGTTTCCCATCACTGAAATTCAGTATTCGACCCCACCGCGAGTAGTCAGGCCACAACACCACCACGGTGTCGGCGCCCTCGAGTGGACAAGTAAGAAGTGTAAAGCGAGAGTGGCCATACAATACCAGTTCAAAGTGTTTTTTTGGTTGTAGGTTTGAAACTTATGCAGTGGGTTTTATATACATTTTACTTGGTTAATTGGTTCGTTACTGACGTGTTTGTTGGCTCCTTTTGTTGGGGTTAACTTCCTGTCGTGGGTGCCAATAGCCGTCCTCAAAGCACTAACTGGTGTAATGAATTATTATTATTTTTTCTTATGTTTAGGTTGGCGTGGTAGGCCTAAGCGTATTTGTAAAAGTTCTGAGACTTTTAGTGACAAAAGNTAACACTGAAAACTGCTTCTAAATCGGCGAGGCAGCTCAGTGCATGCAGATCGTAAACTCGGGACGAAGGAGCCTGGTTTTCGTCTCCCTCGCACGTCAAATCCACAACAGTCAGTACAATAATACTAAATCCGCCTCTAGTTGAAGAACACACTACCACTTTCATGAGGGGCCACAATATGGATATGCTTCCTATCCAATTCACCAGTTCAGTCAGGAAAGTCCCATCTTTTCTGAGAATCATATGCAATATTCATATAATCTTCAGTCGTTAATGGCATCTGGAAAATACCAATAATCACATTTAACTCGCATAACATGGATCACATTCTAACTCACAAAGTTAATCAATTTGGTACAAGTGCGAGTGCGTTTGTGTTTATGCAAGTATGTGTGTGCGAGTGTGTATGCGCACGTGTGTGTCTGATGTATCGTGTTTGTAGCACAATAATTGTGATCAAGGGTAGTAGTAAAAGGAGTATGATATCCTACCAGAAGAAGTAGGAAATGAAGATGACGAAAGAGTTGGTGTACTTACGGGAGTAGATGCTACAGAATCAGCCAACGACAGGTAGCGAGTGACACCGACCACAGAGATAATACAGTTGACCCAGCTACACGTCATCGGAACATTTTCCGTATCCCACCACCTAAGGATAACAAAAAGAGAAGGCCTGAAGAAGAGGATGAGGCATTCAAGGCAATGAAAGAAATTAGATACACGTGATGAGTGTACTGTGTTCGGAGAATTTGTCGCAAAATATCGCGAAAGTGTTCTAATGAGGCAAGGAAATGGATATAGTTTCACAAATGATAAACGATATTATCATCAAATTAGAGATGCGGCAGTTCAGGCAACATGTTCAAAATTACACTGTTCCAAATTGTTATGGCAGCCAGTTTGACTATCGACAAACTGCAGGTGGTGGTCAAGTTGATGTGCAAAGTAGCTGCTCCTTTAATACTTCCCCTACAAAAAGTTCTGCTTCCACCCGCCCTTCTATAAATGTGCTGAGCTATGAAACTCCTGATAGTTCACCAAACCCATCATTTTACCACACCTCGAACTACCAAGCTCGTAACTCTTAACTCCATCCAACAACAAACAGTATGCAAGAAAAAATGATTCCTGCTCCTTCATCTCTTAGCCTATTAACCTCAACTCCAGTGATTCGTTCATATAACTGTGGCCCTTCTTTAAATTCACCTGCTAATCATATGCGAGACAGTAGTGTTGTTGACACTTATAACAGTAATTTCTTGGTATTCTAAATACGAGCAGATTAAATGAATTTATAGCTTATCTGTGTGTATCATTTCCTGTATTGTATAAACATGTATTACATAAAACTATAACGGAGCTCATAAAAATACTACTTGTATATAAACCCCTTTGAAAAATTAATTTTAGTTATTACACTAGGTTATTAACATTTGTAGCAATGAAAAATGTCCATGAAACATCAACTATTTTGAATCAGAAAAAAATACGTCCTCAGTGGGTGTTTAAAGTTATATACATATGGAAGAATAAGTATCAATTAGTAGGTATAACTGAAAATATTATATAAAATCGAAATTATAATGTTCAGTGTTCGTCATTGAACACGCTGCTATATTCAAATAGGTGAAAACCTCTACACTTAAATAGCCCTATGTTTGAACTGAGTATCACAGACATGGTTATACAACATTTCACCATAGTCAGTCGAGTAGTTTTTGGATGATTTTCTAACATGCAAAAAGATGGACATACATCAGATATAAACACAGCCTTATTTTTATTATATTATATGTTTCTAGCAGTGATACCTTATATACAAGTTTATTTCTTTAACTCATCTTCGCATAAATGCGTAGCTTTGCGATAATAGCTTCGCAGACTTTCGGGAATACATATACAGAATGTAAAATGCTCTGTTTGGAGATTTTAAAAGCATGTTGCAGACTTGTATATTAATCCCCACTAGCAAGAAACTTTAAAGCCACGGCAAGTCTTGTCGTTGGTGGAATCCAGTCTCAGAAGCGTGTTCGCTGTTTTGAAATCTTGGGTGCCACCATTTACAAAACAGAATCTCAAAATATCGTGGGCTCATCCTGGTAAAATGTTTTGAAACTGGCGCCATCTTCAAGCATCAGATGTGACACGTTTAGCACATAATGTGTTCCTTCCTGCAAAACTCTACGATTCCACCAACGCTTTCTCCAAGGTAGGCGTGCCACATAGTTGATACAAAATGTAGAGCAAAGCGAAGGCTACTTCTTCTGGCAACATCTCAAACAGAACTGCACTCTGCACACAAAATATTACAGAAATAGGGATTGTGAAAAATGTTTTTAGTTTTTCGGAAACAGTTTGGGAACAGTCTGGAAACGGTTTGTAATAAATTTACGAACTGTTTGGAAACCACATGAAACAGTTTTCAAGCATATTTTTCCAAGTGTAGACGAGGCTTAAGGTTGTTTTATCGCAAACGAATTTGTGGACTGTAGGAAAAATTAAAGAACGAAGCATAAAGAAAACACTGACTGGCAGCGAGCCAGCACAATATCATAACTCACGCTATGTGTTGACAACTTCGACTGCAGCGCAGGCGATTAATGTTCTGCAAAATGTCCAGTAACGCTAATACATTACTCACTAACATGAAAAAGATAAATATCTGCATATGAACACGTCCAAACATAGGTGAAAAGAAAATATATTGATATTCAACAGTTCTGATACCTCATTTGCTCCACTCAGTACTTTGTTTACAAAATTTCCCACCCCCTGTTGCCCCTCAGAATTAGTCATCGTACAGTTATCTGTTTGTTAGTTTACTCTCGAAAACGTAGTATATGAGGCATGCGTAATTAATGATATGTTGAAAACGGAATAACAAACAGGTCTATGTTTAATGTAAGATAAGTAGGTCAAGTTCGTTATTTGTTCTATCGGTAGGATAGCTACAGTGAAAATGATGGTGATTTCTGATTTAATTAAGGTTCTTGTAAATTATTGGCAAGTTGTAGAATTTCGTTATAGCCCCGCCAGAAGGCAAATAATGTTCAGTAAGCCAAAGAAGCGGCGGCGGTGCCTCATGCTTTATTGAAGGCCCAATTACAAACGACCGTTACTTGGTTATCAACCCAAGAAAGCCTTTAGAACTGCTGGCATGTAACTGAGTGTCCGCTTTCTATTGCACCGATGGCCTGGAACAGCATCCAGTAACCGCAGGGAATGAAACTCATAGGAGCATTAGCATCAAACAATGGGAAATTGTTTTGATCAAACATAGTAATCAGAGATGTACGCAATTACCTTTTGAATCTGGAGACATTTACTTCAAGCACGTCCACATTTGTATTACTTTTGTCGTTGGACTACACTTTGCTCGCTGCGTCCTGCATGACTCTTGGGTCAGTTCCTCAGCACCTGAGGACGGCGCGCGGCGTNTGGACTACACTTTGCTCGCTGCGTCCTGCATGACTCTTGGGTCAGTTCCTCAGCACCTGAGGACGGCGCGCGGCGTGATGCCATCATGTGCAGTCCATTCACAAGAGACGTGGCTTCTCAGTGTGCCATCAGCCAACGAGATAACGGAGCTGTCTGTCTAGCCTGCTGCTAGATAATAACGCAGCGTTTTCAGGTATCTTAGAAAAAGTGGAACTGAAAAATATTCTGAGGTGTAGTCTATTCGCGGTGTCTTCACACTTTTTGAATCAAACCTATAAAAAATCACCCCATGTGTGACGTGTTTAGTTATATCCTAAATATGCAATGTATCACAAGCGTTACATACTTCTGTTAACATAAAAGTATCTTATTTTTGGTTTCATTAAAATTTTACATACATTTAATTTATAAATTATAATATTTAATTTATTGTAAATATTAACAAAAACAGCGAGAAAACATTTGTATTGATAGTGCCTAGTAAAAAATATTTCTCATGTTAACTATTATTACAACTGGATGCGCACGAATTCGGTGCGTTGTCCTATGGTGTAATTTTCTAGACTGGAAGTAGAACTTTAGCAGGGTTTCAGAAAAGTGTGAAGTAACCGTGAATGGATTATACTTAACAGCTGAGTTCTTAAGCCGGTGATAGTGAAGACGTTTCAGCGGCGAAATACAATGGTGGGGTGAACGGGAGTACTCCTGAGAAAACGTACTTCCCAACAGCAACGTCCGCTGCGTTTCCCATCACTGAAATTCAGTATTCGACCCCACCGCGAGTAGTCAGGCCACAACACCACCACGGTGTCGGCGCCCTCGAGTGGACAAGTAAGAAGTGTAAAGCGAGAGTGGCCATACAATACCAGTTCAAAGTGTTTTTTTGGTTGTAGGTTTGAAACTTACGCAGTGGGTTTTATATACATTTTACTTGGTTAATTGGTTCGTTACTGACGTGTTTGTTGGCTCCTTTTGTTGGGGTTAACTTCCTGTCGTGGGTGCCAATAGCCGTCCTCAAAGCACTAACTGGTGTAATGAATTATTATTATTTTTTCTTATGTTTAGGTTGGCGTGGTAGGCCTAAGCGTATTTGTAAAAGTTCTGAGACTTTTAGTGACAAAAGGTAGTTAATGAAAATATAACACCAACTAAGAAATAGAAGCGTCTCATCTCCGCGATCATGGCCTGATCCCGATGACATTATATTGCGGCTTATGCTGATTTTGCGCGTACCCCAAATCAATCAAATGTACCGCTTACCTACTACACACGGTGACATGCGTAGTCGAGAATGCCAAGGTGCTACTATCAGATCGTGATGTTCTCCGTTCGAATCCTGCTTATGCTATGGACATGGACTTTCGTTTCTTTGTTAAGCTTTGGCGATTTGCGAAAATTATAAAAAATGTTTGAAAGGACGATTTTTTATTTTATGTTTTATTAATGAAAGAGTTATATAGTTAAAATTAATCGTCGAGAAATATTTTTAATAGGTGATATGTCTAAGGTTATTACTTGGTGAAACAAATTTTAAGATTTTTAACCTAATTGTAATTTCAAAGCAAAAAATTTAAAAATAAATTTTCTCTTCACATTGCACTTTAATGATATATCTTACTTATTGTCAGAATGAAGCAAAAAAGACTCGCACATTTTAACATTCTTAATCCTGTGGTTTCTTACATTCATGCGAAATACAACGACCAGTATTTGTAATGTGGTTGGTGAGTTTTCTCTCCGGTAGGTGTAAATCTTCTGCCCTTGGTTTGCATATTCGTATTTCCATTCGCAGGCGAGATAAAAGCGCATGCCGCTTCAAGAAAACAGCCGAAGTAGAATCCTTATTTTAGGAAGATTTATTATTACATTTAATATCAGCCGCAGAATGGGATTAAAAGTGGCGGCAGCACGCTTTGCTTCCGCCGTATCTCTTCCTCGCGGCATCGAACGAAAGCTTTTTGTGAAATTGATGCAGCCGTCGGAGAAATGTTGGTTCTCGACCCCAGCTGCGTAATATCGACGGCAGACCTAGCACTGGCGGAGGAAGCCTAGGGTTGTAGCCGGCGGTGCTTTATACGGGGCTTTAATTAAATTTTCAGGATGATGTAGTGACACGAGCGCCGCGGGCAGCGAGCCTAATTTTGCGGAAATTCGGGCGCGTAATGAAGACGTCGAAAGGGGCGCGCGGGACTTTGCGCCGCCCTTTCCGGACGAGCTTCTTCGGCTGTCGTCGATTGTGGCGCCGATGATTGATGGCTTCGGGCCAGGGGAGGCGGCGAAGGAAATTTGCGCTCGCGCGGGAGCGGGAATGGGGCGCGCGATCCCGCGTTCGGTTCACGGGGTCCCTATTGATCATGGCTGGCGAAGGAGGAGGAGGGGGCGGGGGTGGAACTGCGTTTTATTCCTGGAGAGATTCTAAAGGGCAGACGCCATGCACGGTTCCCGCCGTCTGAGGAAATTGATGCGCCAGCACCAACATAGTTAGTGACCGCGATTATTCCCCTGGGCACGACCAGCGGTCGCCGGTGGTCTACACGCTTCTCATAGCGCGGGAAAGAGAGAGAGAGAGAGAGAGGTTTATTTTTAACATGGCTGTCAGCTACGCCTGGTCGCCGATACACGAGGAAGGGAATATATAATCTCTGTGGATCATGCTCAATAACACAGCACGCCGTTATTGGTGTTTAATGTGTGTTTTAAACTTTGCCGAAAACACAATATCAGCTATAAATGGTCAAAACTAATAAGGCTAACATTCATCCCGATTTATTTGGGACCCTTTACAATTTAAATACCGATATCCCGTGTCCCTAAAAAAAAATTCCATTTGGACAGGCATTGCCCCGAATTTGGACAACGTAGGCTTAAATTTTTCTATAATTTGTAACATAAGAAATGTAATTATACGTTGTGGGTCATTTTATTTCTTAATAGAATATTTGAAACATTTATATGGGATATTTCAAACTTAAAATATTTGTTATACCGACTACTGGACTACAACTTCTCTAAGCTCTTTGGTGTTTAGCTTGACTATGTTCTTTGCGGTTCTTTCTGTTTTATGATTTTGTTGATTCCCGCCTATTCCCGCTTTCTTCCAACATTCTTTAAAGACTAGCATAGTGAAACGGAGGCTTAGATTTTCTGAGGCGCTTCAATAAAAACATAGCAGTGTTTGGAAACCTTCATCATTAGACTGGGAAACATTTTGTACGGGGTGCAACGTTACATTTCAGTTGCCGATTGTGGAAATGTAGACGTCTATTTGAAATAAGTTATTTTATTCTCTAATTTTGAATCTTATTAATTGAAATATCCACATTATATTATTCGGCTCTCAAGACCTCATTGTTAAGAGTAGTCTAAATCTCTCAACTTAACGACATATTAAATTATGTTACTGTAATAATTATCTTTCTTATGTTATACTATAATTCAGCTAGTACAATGAAACCATTTGAATTGTTACAGAAATGCAGTAACGTTTAATGTATGGACTAATTGCATGTCACATGGCATTGCGGGAAGTGTTCCAGTTTTCATATTGAGAAATATGGTAGGCTTAAAATTAAGAAATTTCGAATTGCAGGCTATCTCTACATAACCTTCCTATTGTTTGTTGTCAGTACAATAGTTGTTCCTAAAATCCTGTAAGTCACCTCTAACAAAACTTCGTGCATAAATAGGCAAACAAAATGGCGGCTACTTCCTTCACGAAGGTAGTCACAGAATTACGAGCTAAAGATGCATTTACATTCACCCATCAATATTCTCAAAATACGCACAAATGACACCGAAATTAGCTGTCATTATCAGGAACAGATAATACAAAGCACCACTCGTTCTAACAGTGTCCACCTACTATTTGTGTTAGACGGCTCACAAACTGGCTGTATGTTCCTTATCACTCAATGGAATCCCTGCCCCTCCACTCCAGGCGTATATGGTTGTATGCTGGACTGTTGTGTGTAGGCTGTGAGTTTTAATCACGTATAAAACTTGGCTCTTAACTCAATGAACAGTTTATTGGTTATCGCTGTTATTCCTGTGAATTCAGTAATTTCGGGAGAAAAAATTACTAATAAAAAAAAAGGGGGGGGGTTCTAAATTTTACGTTATGCTTACTGCTTTTAATTCCTCAATCGACCACAAGATTGCTGAACTGTTTTATTATAAATACCATTCTTGTAGTCATTTTAGTTGCACTAATCGGGTCCCTAAATAAGCAATAAAATAGAATTTTAGTTTCAAATATGTCCGTTTTAAACCTTTTAGTGGTGGTTACTTCTATCACGTCTTCTTTTTTCCTGTTTCCTTCGCTTCAAGGGACATGTGAACGTGTACTGTGTATTATTCACAAGTGACTATTTTCATCTGACGAAGAGAATTACTCTTAATGGGTGTCTCTTTCTCGCACTCTCCCTCTCTCTCTCTCTCTATCTGGGTGTATATATATAGTGACAGAGAGAGGTAGATAGAGAGAGAGAGAGACAGACAGACATACACGTGAAGGGTTAGTTTGAATTAGATCAGGGATTACTTTTTTTTTCTTTCGGAATTTGAAATTCTGACAGGAATCTTTTTACCTATATTAAAACATACGTTCCACGCAATTATTTATGTTTATGTAGGTATTACCGTTGCTGGATATTCGTTTCATAAATACTGTATGTATTACTTATGTCTATAACGGTGTAAGTATTTTTGAAGTGCAGTACTAAATATTTCTTAAGAAAAACTGTACGACTACAAATTCCTATTATTTGAGAGTATAAGATCCTATACACATAAAGTAAGGAATGATATCAGAAATATTTTGTTTGGAGAAGGACTTAGTTCTCAAAAGTATTTAAATTAAAAATGGAATATTTAATACTTTAAATGTATGGAAAATATATCCCTCCTTATGCAGGATACAATTAAATTGCTAATTTCGTAAAAGCCAAAAACTAGTGAAAGAATCTCGTACATAAAATACTGTTAAAAATTTTCTGAAATTTTTTTATTGATGTAAATTAACACTTTTCTAAAGAAGCCTTTCGTTATATATATATATATATATATATATATATATATATATATAGTTGTGCCGCGGTAAGGTAGTACTGGAGAAAGGGTTCACAAATCACTATTAAGACGGTAGTCATTATTATTTGTTTACACACAGTATGATGTGAATTGTATTTACCGCTGTAGTGCCTGTGAGAAATGCAACCGGGACAGCAATTCCGTGTCGTTGGTTGCTTATTGGCCGGCGCAGCCCGACGAACAAGTGAAGAGATTTGGGCTGCTCTTAAAGCGAGGTCTTGAGAGCCGATGAGGGTGATTGAGGTGAGCATAGAGGGGCGTCGTAACGAAAGAGCGGGGGAATCGCGAAATTCCCGAGAAAAACCGCCAACCAACGGCATCGTTCGGCACGATTCCCACATACGAAATTCCGGTGATCCGGCCGGGTATTAAACCCGGTTCATCTTGGTGGGAGGCGAGCAGGCTAACCGCTCATCCACCGTGAACCCCCTGCCCAACGAATTTTTGTCGCCACTAACGTCGAACACCTGTATTTCCGGACAAACTGTATGTAGGTTACGAATTTTTTTTTCTCCACCCTTATGAATTAGCTTTCTATATCACTTTACAGCACATACTTAGAATCTGAGTAATGCGAACATTATTCAGATTCGTATTTGGTTAGGAATTTCCATTTGGCACAAAGAAATTTCGATCAACACACTAAATAAATAAACACGTTGCAAATAAAACTTATTTTTCCAACAATCTGAGGTGAAAATAACGCGCAGATCCCCAAAAAAACTTGCTCTTGGTAGATCGCCGTTTGTGGCATCTACCAAACATGGATTACATATCTGTCTTGTTAGGGTATTGGATAATGAATTAAACACATAGTTCAATATATCCTTGTGCCAGAGGTGATCGCACACATGCCCGAAGGAATTGTTTAGAAATAGCTTGGTGAACTGTTTGTCTGCGCCAGAGTAGCGCGATGAGGTTGCTGGTTGCTTTAGTAACATCATTGAAGGGCCTGTGTTGGGGTACATTGGCGCGCCGTTTTCGTTCTGCACGCTAGTATTTGGAGTCCCATAACTTCTTTCCTGGGGTTCCGATTCTCTGAATTTTTTCTTCTCTCTATACCCGCGGCTTCGTTCTGCCGAAGTTAATGGCGGTTGTCGGTTTTGTAGCGAACTTCGATTCAGATCCTTGCCCTTCTTTCGCGGCATGACGTTATTTCACGAGTTCAAAGCACAGCTGCTTCGAAAATTTTCAGAGTAGATCAGTGGTTGTTGCGTGAGAAGAAGGGCCCTTTCAAGCCCTTTCGAATAAGCTATCACTCGCGTCCGTCGCACTTGTAGTTTTGGAGCAATGACGCGCGAAAGAATAAAAGTGCTGCAAATTGCGCTGAAATTTGTCTCGAACTCGATGAAGCACCACCGGAAGCGATACTACCCGGCCGTGTGCATTAAGCAGGCTATGTGTATACTGTAAGGACGCTTGCTTTTTATAACAAGACCCAACGAGGTGGCGCAGTGGTAACATTGAACTCGCATTCGGGAGGACAAAAATCCTATTCCCGGTCAGGCCAGCCTGATTTCGGTTTTCCAAGGTCTTGTGTACGTAGTTCCCATATTTGCCACCAGATGCCTGATCTTACCGGGACTGCTAAATACCACTCTTTAGATTTCCGCTAGATGGTATCTACGTACCAGTTTTGTACCGACACAGATGCATTCAACCAAGCTGGAAAATTGTAAATTCACTGTAAAAGGTTGTAGGTGAAACCATGTGTTTTTATGAAAGTTAGCATCTCGTGTAGTTCGCAAGCATTTATCGCAAATACGTTCACTGTGGAAACAGTTAAAGCCTAATTTCTTCATAATTATTACACCGCAATAAACACAAGGTTTTGTAAATACTCAGGTGAATGCTGGGATGGGTTCTTACTACAGGTAATGGCTGATCCCTTCCCCGCCCCTGCTACTCTGAGCAACTTGCTCCGTTTCTAATGACCTCGCTGTCACGAGACGTTAAGCCCTGTCTATCTTTGGTGGCAGAATCGTAGTGAAGTCGCGGTCGGCTAGACAAGCAACGATCTGCTGTCACGTGGCAGGGTGCGGGTAGCGGCAGTGTCTGCTTTGTTGTCAGCCACATCGCCGGCTGCCTGTCTCTTTCACCGCTATCTGCATTCGCAAAAAAAAAAAAAAGTAATTTTCCTCCGTCTTGTTTACATTTCTACAGAGTTTCGAGAGAGTTGTTTTGTTTTGTAGCACAGGATTAACGCAGTGTTATCATATTTTTGTTATTCGACTCCACTGGTTAAAGCACTGCTGAAAACATGTAGGGATATGAACAGCACAAATTGTTTCGTATAGATATACAATAGTATACTGCATCTACATTATCATGCTCTTCTCTTAAAAACTTTTTAAACTATCAAAGACCATGTACTTTTGACACTTATGCTTTAAACACAACTTAGAACAAGACGGGATGAGAACGTCACACATACTTATGTAGTACTACTCAAGTGTAAACTGCTTTTACTTTATTAGTCACTTCTGCAGTGCCTATTTTGTGGTGGCTTTCGCTATGTCTTTGTCAAAACCTAAATGCGAAAATACAAAAAAACAAACAAAGATTTGTTGGAGATGTTTGTGTTATCAGGTCACTGGAAAAAATAAAAATAAGAAAGTAAGTCTGACATGGCCAAAAAAATTCGTAATCCAGCCGAATATAATGTAAATAAACTTAAAAAATTAAGACGAAGATTTTAACAGTGTAATTATACCTGGAGACAAATACAGAAAAAGGTCAAGGAGCAATACAATTCTGTTGTTAACAAGAGTGGGCGTTTCAGTGTTTGGAACAGGCACGAAAAAAGAACGATCTTCTCGTTAGAGATGAAGCCGAGGAATTATAGGTATCAAACTTAGGAAAATACGATTATAAGTCCAGTATTGGTTGTATTTAAAGAAAGGAACGACACTGTGTTCAAAACTGTCTGAGGGGAAAGTATATTTGTGAATGTATCGACGCCAAACTCATGGCAAACGGATTTGTTGCGTAACTACAGACAGGAAAGCCAAAGACATTTTTAACGTCGCTGACTGGCTTATTTTAAAAATTTACTCAAGAGAAAACACTTTTTTGCTTTTGCTAGATAACGACGGAGTGGAAGCAAGCACAGCACGGAGCGCCTAACGCTTTTAGCTTGAGCGGATATGGGTGGCTCAGAATAACTGTCATTACTGACGACTTACGTCAGCCAAGCCGTGAAGTTTTCAAACAGTCAAATCAAGCTCAAATGAATATGGATAGACAGAATATTGTTACATGCTGCTTCTCTTCATCACTTCCCTTGCCCCGTACTGCTCGCAAGAGCGAAAGAATGCCAGGCGAGTGTAATGTGAGAAGCGGGCGGCGATCTACAAAGGGAAGCCGCAGCGTGCCGCCACGATAAGCCTATCATGACTTGTGTGGTCCTGACCTTAGGCGGAGTGTATTTCTAAGGTTATATTTGAAATAATGTTCTAATTCATTACTCTTGCCTCTGTGAGCGTAACCAGGGTTGCAGGGTACCGTCCAGATCGGGCCAACGAGACTACTTAAGCAGTGATGGGCCTCCGAGCCGACAGTTTACACAGTTGAGAGTTTAGAGGACTGTGCGACCTTAAGCGACAGGTTTGCGAAGATAGCAAAGCGATGAGCCAGCCGAGCGTCGAGTGGCGGCAAGGGTGACGAGCGGGAGTGAAAACTGCGGACAACGAGCATCGGTGCAGTTGAGAGAGATACTGGCGAGAGGGACTATCGAACTGGATGCGTGACAGTAAGATATTTGGAATTATGTAAATAGACAGATTGAATATGTGCAACTTGTAAATAATGAGTGTGCATTTGGTGAGTGTAACCAATGTAAAGACTTTGATAAGGACTTTAATTAGAATCGAGATATACATTAACTATTGCGTTAGCTGAGAATAACATGTGTAACAGTGGAAATAGATGGTATTATGTTGTAAATAACATCCGTGTGAATAAATAAATAACAATAGTTAGTTATTTTATTTTTTATTAAGACCTCCATTACTCACAAACTCGGAATAGGCCCCTCTGGCGTCTTGTAAATGATATATTATATAAAATTGGCTGCTCGAACATGAACAAAAATGTTGCAAATAAAAACAAATGATTTCGTTTTTGTTGTTGACAACTTCACCGCGTCTGTGGATTTAAAAGTTACTAAAGCTGTCAAGCACTTTGGTGACGACAGTGTGGTTCAGAACATCCATTGATAATTGTGGCAATATTAAGACAGACCTTCCACACGCAGCGTGCAATAGTACTTGGAGCTAAATAACAAAAATAAATACAACACCATCATTTGCTTTTGGAAGGAAAGCTTCTACCGCAATGCAGCTGAAGAGCGAAATAAAGCTATACAAGAGATTACACCTTCTGTAGTCGGCTGGAATGGCGTAAATGACGCAGCAGAAACTGGGAGAAGCCGGAACTTCAGCTATTGTTATTAAGATTTTTAATAAAATGATAAAGTCAATGTTTTACTTCACTGAACTGATAAATTGCCTTTTTTAGTCTATATTAAATATTTCCTAATTCGAATTTTTTGACAGTTAGAATTATTAGCGTATGTACACATTTATATTTAAGATATATACGGCCTGAAAGGTAAGATAAATAACTTTAGGAATATTAGTGCATCTTCCTAATTTTTCTGCTAGAGAGCTGAAATCAGCAAGAAATAAAAAATGCAATATCGCTAGCGAGACCGGGCCTTAATCTAAAGCACGGAGCTCTACTGCGTCTTCCGCAAGCGAAACTGCCACGTGTAACCCGAATTTAATCATCACAAGACAAGAAGAATAAGCACGCTCGACAAAAACATAATGTACCAATAATACGCACGAGACGAATCTGCGAACACCGTGCGAACCAATATGGAACCTTTACGCGGGTATTAGCGTCGTAAACGAGGCGCAAGGCGCACTTGCAGAGCATCGCCCAGTCAGATTACGAACAGGTACTCCGACATGAAAGGGGCCAACAAACGGTTTCCCTTTCGTGCACCTGCTTATCCTGTGTATCGGCACTCCGTGGACGTGAACTCCAGACTCTACGTGCAGGACACTGATACAACGGGTAATCTATTGGCTACGATTCCCAATGAGACTTCAACAACTACCGTTTACGGCGTAATGACAAAATGTTGAAGTATGCTGCACGTCTCTAAATTCGGTTACATTTTCTACACCCGAATGTTTATACCTAAAAATTATCTGATAACCTGTTCCCATAATTTCCTCTCTCTCGAAAAAAAAAATCGTTGAAACGAGTAAATTATACTTATATATGTGCGTAAAATTGCTTCTTAAGCTGCTATTAGTCTTGAAAATATTTTTTTTTAATACTCTGTGCGTCGTCTGAATTATTTTGCGCTTTTGATACACAAAAGTCGGGAACGTAAAGAGCGACATTTGCACGTGCATATAATGTATCATCGCTTCCATGCGAAAGACACAGAATTGACGTTAAGGCATTTCACAGTATAGTGTTTCTATTCCACGGGATTTAAATCAGCGACCCTGTAACTTTACTCGTGAAAGGATTTCGAAACGTCCACTGCAGGACCACGTCCAAAATGCAAAAATAACACTAGAAGCAGCGCCGCCGCTTTTAGCAGACGATCGGAATGATGATAAAAATGTGTTTTCCATGTCCTACGCAATGGAAAACTCGCACGTTGTACTGTTGTCAGTGAATTCCTTGGACTTAATTATGCATGTAGTGTATAGATATGGAAAAAATATTGAAGAGGAGAAACCGTTAAATGAAAAATCATAATACATAATTAATTGGCGGAAAAACGGTCACAAGCAATTATTGTGTGTATTCGGGGCTCATATTAAAAAATGCTACCTTGAGAACTGTTTTGTGTCATCTATAATTCATTATTACAAGAATAAAGTTTTTTAAAATAAATTATTAGTTCTCTACTTTACCGAATTTATTACAATGTGTAAGAAGAAAAATTTACCTCTGAAATTACTTATATATCAACTGAAAAAAAAAAACCTACGTACACTACGAAAATACCGCTTTCCTGAAAATATATCCCAAATAAACGGTTAAACAACATTAATTAGTTATACTAAAAAAATCACCACCCAAATAAATTANCTCGTATATCCATAGGATATTTTGGTGAATCCTACAGTTCTCATAAAGAACTTAACTTAAACTGAAACACAGAAAACAGCTGAACACTCGTTTTTTCAATATACTAAAAAAACCTACTGGAGAAGCAATAATTTTCACCTGGTACGAATGTGATACAACCAAGTTAACTGTCCAGAATACACATAACTAAGTCCCAATCAGTTCATTACAATTTTGAGTGTTCAATAAACCTGAAACATTTAAGTATTAACTTAGGTTTATTTTATTTTCCACACGGATATGTTGTCTAAGCTGGGTCCTTATGGAAGCTAGGAAAATAAACTGGGAGACACGAAAAAAAAAAAAAAAAAAAAATATATATATATATATATATATTTATAATAATAATGCACGAGCTTTATTAATTTTTTTTAAGTCTCTGCAACAATGGTATTAAGTCTAGGATAAAATTACAATTTCTACTTAAAACAGTATTACGACTTCGTACACCGACGAGTTTTATTTAAGCTGAACCTGCTCTCCGTTGTCCATAATGTTATTATCATACCTGCTGTGACGATTATAACCATCATTGAGCGTGGCAGTTACTAAGCAGCATCGCGTGATCTTTATTTTTAGCTCAACATTTCTCCCGTTGCTATACGCACATAAAATATAAAAAGCGCAGTGGGTTTATGTCCATTCCGTGGGTTTGGAAATTCTCCACCATATGTCAGCAATTTTGCTTTGCATCTCCCACCATAAACGTTTAGCATATCTACAGGATGTTCAGGTAGAATTTGTTTTAAGATACATAAGTCTGAAGTAGCCGTTTCTCGTCATTTTGACGGGTTTCAAAATAATACTTTTAGCATACCATATGACTTGAAAGCTGTGTCCCGAACTAGTCTAAAGTGCGGTTTCAAGTCATATGAAAACAGATTATTTGAGGCAGAATGAAACGCAGTTAACGCAGCAAGTATAGTTGATTCACGGTCACTTCCAACTTTTCTGAAGCCCGGCTAAAGTTCTGTTGTCAAGATATTCCTCCACCTCATGCAAACAAAGCTTAACCGACTCTATAAAATTACATTAAATGGGCAACACACCTCTTTCGTGCGCACTCAGTGTAATAATATTTTTAATAAGGGCCATTTATTACTAGGCATTACCAACCCATCTACTTTATCCCCATTTTTACTAATATTAGTTGTAAATGAAATATTATAGTTTGCAGATAAAATATAAGTAAAACTTAAGTTTAACTAAAAATAAGGTAGTTGTATTACGACAAATATAAAACTCTTGTGGTACACGACATATTTATGAAACAACCAAACACGTCATACTTGGGGAGATTTTTCAAAGGTTTGATTCAAAAAGTGTGAAGAAACCGCAAATAGACTATAGACAGCCAGCCGCCTTGAAGGAAATGTGGCAGCCACGGCTGAGACCTCTTGTGCGGAGGCGTTTACGGGCGGCATATGTAAGCGTGGCCCTCGAAGCGGGACGAGTGATGAAATAGCAATGACGCTCTCCCCTTGTCGCCGGCCGCACGCCGTCATGCGCTAGTCGTCTCGGACGTTTAGAAAAGGCCCGGCTCATGAATGGTGCATTCGGGTCCCGCCACCCGCCTTGGGCCTCGGTCGGGGGTGTGCTTGTGTTCGTGCGGGTGATAACATCGACCCCACACGCGCGCGTCAAACGCACTCTCCACGCCCCCGCACAATTGCCGCCTTGTCGCCAAGGAAATGACACGTGTTTCTCGAGTATCCTGCTGCGGCCACAAAATATTTAAGAATGTAAACGCGAAACAGCATACAGTATCACGAACTCATCCTCACGTGCGTCACTGCCCTGCGACACAGAGTACATTAGTGCACAGAGATGAAACGGCGTGGCGGTTCTTCTGATGTCTGGGAAAAGGCCGTGCGTCTGATTAGCTACTGTGTGCTGCGAAATATTTCCAACTGACTGGCGTGTAGGTTACCAGGCGCTGAGGGGTCCCGGTGGTGAAGTGGTTAGACTACTCACCTCCCATCTAGGTGAACTGGGTTCGACTCCCGACGGGGTCGCTCCCGGATTTTCGCATGCGGAAATCGTCCCGGACGATGCTGCTGGTATGCGGGTTTTCTCGGGGGTCTCCCGTTTCCCCGCCCTTGTATTCCAGTGCTTCTCCATTCCTCGCTTCACTTTCATCGGCTCTCAAGACCACGATATTAAGAGCCACCCGTATCTTTTCACTCGCCAGGCTCTGACTGGCGAACGGCGTTCCAACATGTTGCCGCCCAGTGACGCCATTTTGCTGGCATGTGCCGCTGGAATTCACGGTATAAGCGGTGGTTTCACCTCTGTACAGGTAGGTACTACGTGCCAGTAGGGAATCTTTAGCAGCACGCAACAGCCGATCAAACATAAGGCCCGCTCCAAGTTCATCACGCGGCCAATGAGCGATCGATTACGATTTCATCAAAGGAATTTCTTGCATGCTGAAATGAAATGTGTACGGTGAGCCAGTAATGTCTTAAACTTATTACATAGATATTTGTGTACCCAAGCACCATCAGACTAAAACTTTCCCTTGTAAAAACACATGCTGAAAAATACGTAGAAACACTCGCATGTAAAAACTTTATCCAACGAAGGATTGTGGTATAAAGAACTTAAAACAACATAAAGCAGTCAGTNAAACACTCGCATGTAAAAACTTTATCCAACGAAGGATTGTGGTATAAAGAACTTAAAACAACATAAAGCAGTCAGTGACATATATTATCAATAATTAAACCTTAATAAGTCTGTATTAAAATTAAAATATATCGAAAATTATCAAAAAAATATTATGTGGCAAATATGGGAATCTTAGATGCGTTTTCGTGGCCTCACTTCTCCCTTCATTATTTAAAATTTGTAGGCCTGTGCACCGCTTTGGACTCGTAACAGAAACATCAGCCGTTAACTTTTTAGGACAATGTACACCTTTGGGATTGAGGCTAAACCATGAAACATTGAAGATATAACAGAGCGTACGTGAGATGGAACACCGTTATCGGACAAAGCTCTGCAGTGTCTGCGAAACGTGTCGCTGTCACTCACTTTTTCTTCGTGGAAAACGCTGAGGTTGCCATTCTTATCCTACGTAAATTTTTTGTGACTCAAAAGCTTTATTGATTTTTAACAGCTGGTAATTATTTACTTGTCAAAATTAACGAAAACGTATTATTATTACCCTAAACCTAATCGCATTCCAGGAATTCACCAATAAATGTACAAACGAAATCCTGCAAATGGGCAACACTCGTTACACTGGAGGTAACCGAGTACCGTAAAACTAGGTCATTTCATTACGAGCTGTTTAAAGGGTTGCGATAATCTCTTATAACGCACCGCTTGCAATAGCTATGGATATCACTTTATTTTACTACGATGGATCGTGTTAGTAAGTGACACATCTGTGTGCTGATAGAACATCAGAATGAAGCAGTAATATTTTCCGGCAATCCAGTAGCCGTAGCAGTGGAGTGTGACGTCAGGAGCACTGTACAACACGCGGGAATCATTAAAAATTAGTATTCACACTACCAAAATTGTCAGAAAAGCACAATTTAAGCTGCATGTGAAAGAAGAAAGCATATAATTGCGTAACACTGTCAAATACTGTTACAAGACGCCAGATGCGCGTATGAGAATTCGTGAGGAATGGAGGTTTAAAAAAAAAACTGATTTTAATTTATTCACACACCTATTATTTACAACATAAAAAAATATATTTCACTATTACTCTTGTTATTCTAAGTGAGCGCAATATTTAATGTCCATCACAATTCTAATTAAAGTCCTTATCAATGTCTGTATATTGTTTGTAGGCAAGTCACACTCATTATTTACACATGTTCAGTCTGTCTATTGCCATCATTCTGAACGTCTTAAATTCACGCATCCAGTTCTACAGTCCCGCCCGCCAGTCTCACTCTCTTCTGCTCCGATGCTCGCAGTCAGTCAGGACTTCACTCCCGCTGGTCACTCTCGCCCCCACTTGACACAGCCCACCAAACTCTCAACACTGTCAGCTCGAAGGCCTGTCACATCTTAAATAGTCTCGCTGGTCCGGTCTGGAGGGTTCCTAGCACCCCGAGTCACGATGAGAGCGGCCAGGGCATAGAACCAAAACATTCTTTCAGAAAACTACAGAAATTCAATCCTTTGAAGGTCAGGAGTGCGCGAGTTTCGATAGGTGTATCAATATGTTATCATATTTTTCTGTAAGTTACTTATTTAAATATTTTAAAACTCAGTTCGCATGTAACAATATTTAATAAAAATTTGTGCGTGTTTTCATTTTTGATGTTTTACAAAGCTAATTTTGCTTAAAGAAAACATTCATTATATCAAGCAAGACCATCACAATAAATACTCTAATTGTATATAATAAAAATTAACAATAACATTTACAAATNTGTATATAATAAAAATTAACAATAACATTTACAAATATTTTTAATAATTGATTTTGGCACATATACTTTAGCCACAAAATATATTATTTTTATAACTCGCGCACCAATGCAATACAAAAACATTTAAATACTGTCAGAGTATAGGTATGTAATAAAAACGGATCCTAAGTCTTGGTTTTAAATAGTGCCCAATTTCCCAAACTTCATTATGAAAGATATAAATAGTTGATTTAAATATCTGTGTAATTACCACGGCAGTAATTTATTTTAGAAACAGAGGAAGGCATTTTTTTTTTAGCTGGGAAATTCAGTATTGCTACGAACTAGCTTTTAAGCCATTCGTACGTGAAAGTTGCTGGGGGNTGTTTTACAAAGCTAATTTTGCTTAAAGAAAACATTCATTATATCAAGCAAGACCATCACAATAAATACTCTAATTTTATATAATAAAAATTAACAATAACATTTACAAATATTTTTAATAATCGATTTTGGCACATATACTTTAGCCACAAAAGATATTATTTTTATAACTCGCGCACCAATGCAATACAAAAACATTTAAATACTGTCAGAGTATAGGTATGTAATAAAAACGGATCCTAAGTCTTGGTTTTAAATAGTGCCCAATTTCCCAAACTTCATTATGAAAGATATAAATAGTTTATTTAAATATCTGTGTAATTACCACGGCAGTAATTTATTTTAGAAACAGAGGAAGGCATTTTTTTTTAGCTGGGAAATTCAGTATTGCTACGAACTAGCTTTTAAGCCATTCGTACGTGAAAGTTGCTGGGGGCNTTTTTTTTTAGCTGGGAAATTCAGTATTGCTACGAACTAGCTTTTAAGCCATTCGTACGTGAAAGTTGCTGGGGGCGTAGCTCAATAATGAATCATGATTCGGTAGTGCACAACAGTATAAGATGAGGTTTATTAACATTAGGATTATACAATTACTTTTTAAGTTACTATTGATCGGGGAGCTTTAAATTCAATACCAAGATGATTATTTATTATATTTACCTCACACCATTTTATTATAATCTAACTGGAAAGTCATCACCTTGTTAATGTTGCCGGAGGCTGATTCTACGAGACGGTTAACTACGGCCAGACACACCCATCTTCCGTGGTCTTCTCTCTGCTTGGGTCGACGACAAAAGACGCTGTTCCGGGTGTTACGCCGGCCTATATCGGGCGCGTTGTTTTTGCGGCCCCGTTTACTGGCCAGTGGAGGGGATTTCTGCAACTGTCTTCTTTCTTCTCGGTGGTGTTGCAAACACGCTCGTTTCCTGGTTTAATGTTTGAAGGTGTGATCAGGCAGGTCGTTCAGCTAAANGCTCGGTGGTGTTGCAAACACGCTCGTTTCCTGGTTTAATGTTTGAAGGTGTGATCAGGCAGGTCGTTCAGCTAAAGCCTGATCACACCATGACAGTATGTATTGATATAAGTATTTTGTTACTATTGTAACGTGAAATAATTTATGTTCGTTAGTCCCCAGAAGTTCACTATTTTAAAGCACTAAAACACTTTGTTTTCTTTTACTACTCATTATTAACTGTAATAATGAGCTTGCCATGCGAATTATTTAAATAATCATTAAAAACAGTTGTTTCATTTACTACTAGTCGAATTATTACCTGCGTCCGGGTATAATGTATTTTAAATGGGACAAAACTGGCACCTGGCACCGGCGTCGGCCGGCCACCGTGTTTTGACGTCACCTAACCGCCATACGCGAAAATAAAATTACGTCATGAAATTACATAAATAAACAAAATTATTTAATTTTTCTGAGAGCTTAAATTCAAGACGTTGCACTTTGAATAAGATTACCTCGCTGTTTACATAAATGCATGCTTTGAACTGTTAGTACATTTGAAATGCTAGACTACGTCTTCTAACTGAGTTTAAATGCAACAAGGATGCAATCAAGCAACGCACGATTTTTTTTATAAATAAAAAATATATTGGGGAAACTAAATTAAACCAAATGTTACATCCATGTGTAATCACATTAATTTGACGGCACTATTGGCAACTATTGGCAAAGCCTCAATCTATTGTTGCTGCAACCAAAATTTGTATTACGCTTAAAATAACAGGAAGAACAAAATATTTTGTNTAAAGCCTCAATCTATTGTTGCTGCAACCAAAATTTGTATTACGCTTAAAATAACAGGAAGAACAAAATATTTTGTGTTACTGCGACATTAAAGAAATGTCAAACAAACACAAGTTTACACTGACTTGGCGTTGTAAATGGCGGATAGTATTGAACAGCGATAACCTTGTAAAATGAAACCACACTATTTTATTTTTAAAGCATTTTAATTGTTCAAGAAATATATAATTTATTTTCTTCATCTACCCATAAATGAGCGGTACTGTTGTAATTCTTCAAAGATGATTCAAAAGTTCCAAAGTCTTTGTCAAAGACTAGATGGGAAGCACATTCAATGGCCACAAGTGCAATACTTAATAGTTATGATGGAATAATTTCTGCACTGCATCAGCTGCATATTGATACTACAGAGAAAGGCGAAACAAGAAATCAAGCCATTAACATTTTGAATAAAATGAAGGAGTTTGAATTTATGGTAATGTTATATTTGTGGAGTTACTTGATGGATGAATTTCACAAGACTAGTCAATCACTGCAAGACCCCCAAATTAGTTTAGATGTATGTAGGAAATTGTATGCTTCATTTCCGAATTTTGATAAAGGTTCCAGGGATATGTTCAATCATTTTGAAGAAAAAGCATGGGAAAAATTGCCTGATGTTGATTACAAGAAAAGCATATATTGAAGAAGGCATATCAATGATGATGAAGATGATGCTTTAGAGAACCTTGAGCCAAGAGACAAGTTCAGAATCAAAACATTTATACCTTCCTGTGATGGATGCATAAGAGTCAAGTCTGGCACAGAGGGCCTCAGTATACAATGATACTGCAAAAAAATTTTCATTCTTAACAAAATTAGAAGCTATAGAAGAAGAGATTCGTGAAGGAGTTAGTGTTTTATGGCAAACATATCCTGAAGACGTGGACATGAATCTTGTAGGAGAAGTCAAGCATTTTCATCAATATGTTAGACATAGTCAAGCCTATGGTTCAGCGGAACATGATAGTCTGACACATCAGGATCTGTATTGGGTAATATTTAACGATCTTGTCCAATCAGCACTCCCTAATGTAGAAGCAATTTTGAGATTGTTTCTTAGTATGATGGTTGCAAATTGCTCTGGAGAAAGATATTTTTCTCAGCTGAAGAGGATAAAAAAGGAATTTAGAACAACAATGACTCAAGATAAATTATGTTCCCTCAGTCTCATGTGTATAGAAAGTGACAAACTACGCAGTTTATCATTTGATGTCGTCATCAGTGACTTTGCTCTGGCAAAGGCAAGAAAGAAAATATTTTAGTTTAATATAATTCCGTAATCCTTATAACATATTTCAAGAGATTAGATAATAAGCCTTTGTAAATTTTGCCTTTTAAAAGAACTTTTGTTTATTTTTACCAGAGTTTGCATTTTTAAGTTTGTTATGAATAAAAATGATTTTAAGTTAAAGATTTATTATTTCACTATCTATATACTTCTTAATTGTATTTCAGTTTAACCCTCTAGGTATCCGAAAATCATATTTGGCACTGAAATATAATATCTGGACTTATAAAGGGCCTCATATCTCAAATAGCTTAGGGCCTTATCAAGTCTAAATCCGGCACTGGGTCACATCTTCACACTTGCATGCCGCCCGGGCGTTCAAAGATTCACGAACTTTAATAAAACACCGCGATCCCAACTGCTCTGAGATATATTCAAGTTTTATTCATAGCCCGGATCGCGCACAGCAAAACCAAGAGTTGGGGATAAATAAGAGCGGCACTAAAAGGAGGACTGAATAATTGAGAAAAAACTCGGGGCGTTCCCGTTAATGGGGGGCAGGTTGCAGGTAAAGCGGCCTTTCCAGCCGACATCACTGCACTCCAGATAATCAAGTGCTAGAAGTTGCACCGGCAACGGGGACATCGTCTAGTTCCGTATTTATAGCGGTCTTTAGTTGGCTTGGGTATACTTGGTTCACTGGTAGTTGCGTACTTTTGATATCAACTCCCTCGAGAAATTTCGCGCCTGCGACTGCACACATAGTTTAACATAACACTCACTGGAACATATACAGTAACACTTAATAGTAGTTTCATATTTTTTATTATTAAAAGTAAAGTGACAAAATTCTTTTTAATTTATTTATATTGTAGTAAAACTTAGCGTAGGACTATCATGTGTATTGCTATTATTTAAACACTGTCCTGTGATCGACTCCTAATTTGTAGTCATTAAGGCCAAAGCGGTATTAATTTATGCCTGGGTCATGCCACAAAAATACTTCGAGCGCAAAGTAACATATAGTAAACGCTGACCANTGGGTACCAGTTAAGACGTTGTCACGTTCAACTATCGTCAGTAAACCGACTTTACAGACAACCAATTTTTTTTTAATTTATTTATATTGTAGTAAAACTTAGCGTAGGACTATCATGTGTATTGCTATTATTTAAACACTGTCCTGTGATCGACTCCTAATTTGTAGTCATTAAGGCCAAGGCGGTATTAATTTATGCCTGGGTCATGCCACAAAAATACTTCGAGCGCAAAGTAACATATAGTAAACGCTGACCANGGCGGTATTAATTTATGCCTGGGTCATGCCACAAAAATACTTCGAGCGCAAAGTAACATATAGTAAACGCTGACCAAAGCTAAAGTAAAAGTTGTTTTGGAACAAGCATAATGTAAATAGAGTGCTGTTTTTTCAAACATGGACTGATCTAACCGGCATTCTTCGGAATTAATTTTGTCTTTTCATAATCAACAAATGTAGACTTTCCAGTAAGTAGTAATACTTTAGCCTTCTAAGGGCCACGGTGACTGAGAGGTTAGACTGCTTGCCTCCCACTAAGGTGAACCGGGTTCAATCCCCAGCAGGTTCACTCGGGATTTTCGCAATTGTGAATCATGTCGGACGATGTCGCTGGTTGGCGGGTTTTCTCAAGGGTCTCTCGTTTCCCCCGCCCTTCATTCCGGCCTGCTCAATACTCACCTCATTTCACCCTTATCGGCTCTTAAACCCTCGTTGTTAAACGCCGCCCAAATTTCTTCACTCACTCCAGCCATAGTATCAGAAAAATGACAATCATTTTTTAATAACAACATTAGGCAGTATACCTTCTTCAATGCAGATAACCTAACCCTTACTGAATCGCGCAATATCCTACTACTACTAATTGACGCTATTGTACAGTATGATATTCGCAACATGGTAAGTAATTAGAATTTTACAAGAGCACGCTTACCTGAACACCTAGAAGTAGACAAAAATATCCACCAGACTGAATCTTAAAGTACTGCAAGAATCACTGAATTTATATTAGAACTGATGGCGAAACTGTTCAATCCTTAATTTAACTATGCTAATTTTTGATAATAACAAAAAAATAATTATTTAATTCAATAACCTAACCATTATTGCATCTCAACTATCGCAGTGAATTTGACTTACCGTAATGCAATCTGTAAAGAATCAACTTTGAAACATGTCAACAACAGTACAAATCTCAACAACGTAATAATGAAATAGCAATTTGGTGACATAGGGATAAAACTACAATTTTGTTTAAGCAAATTAAATCAAACTAAATTTGTCGTGCTTAGTAAACTGTAAGTGCTACATTATAGCTAACCTTGTAAATGGCCGTAGCTTACATTCGTTGAATTCCGTTCGCATAGTTATGTTGTTTATATATGAAAAAATTCCACAACGTGCAAAAAAGCGCATGATGAGTTTTTAATCTCAGAATCACACCATATTCCAAAGAGTATAATGAGCTGAGAAAGAAACAAGGGCACACTTCAGATTCTACATCCGCCTAAAGGGTAGCACTTAACTGATCATTTAATTTAGCGTTGCGAAGGGATGGAAGTCGTGAATAAGAGATACATGGCTCCATTTTTGGAGTTTCAGGCCTAATTAGGGTCCGGAGCCAATTTCGGCATACANTCGTGAATAAGAGATACATGGCTCCATTTTTGGAGTTTCAGGCCTAATTAGGGTCCGGAGCCAATTTCGGCATACACATTATTTTAAGTAGGGCACTGAAGTGTATCCCTGCTAAATTTGGTCAATATCCGTAGAACGGTGTAAAATTGAGATACACTACCCCGTTTTAATAATTTGGGAGATTTATGGCGTAATTGGGAGGGGAAGGAGGCCGGAGCCCATTGTGGAATTTAAAGTATTTTTATTTGGGTACTGAAAGGAATACCTGCCATATATATTTGGCTGATATACGTTAATGGTGCAAATTTGAGAAACACGACCCAGTTTTAGGGGGTTTAGGGGTTTTGGGCATAATGGGGAGTTGGAGACAATTTTAGCCAACACAGTAGTTTAAGCTGGATAGTGGAGGGTCTGTCTGCCGAAATTTGGCCCAAATCCGTCGAATGGTGTAGAATTTTATAGAGGACAGACATACTTACATAATTACACATGCACGGTGCTCATAATATCAAAGCTTTATTAAAAAACTATTTTCGAAGAATTACATACACAATAAGCTATACTTCGGCCTACCATAACCTAAACATATCCGCCATAATTTGTATTTGTCCATTTGTGTCGATAACTTGAATGTGAGCATTTTCTTTCAAGTTGGCTTAACTCAACTAAATCTCGGCCAATTTGCCTTGCATCACTCGCAGAAATAATGCGTGTAAAAGTTTAACCCTGACATGATACTCGAGAGTAATTACTCTGCAGTGTTGGGACACCAAGAGCGATTAAATACCTTACTCAGAGGGTTTTGGGACAGCCGAAGAGCATAGTTAACTCGCAAAGTAAAGTTTTGGAACTCCATCCTGTTATGCAAAACGATGTACGCAAAACACCTTGAGCAAAACGTAGCAATCTTTTAATTTGTACGTGTATAGAAAGGGTATGCAATTAGATGGAAGGAAGAACTAAAGAGGTCTCTGAAATATGTCCCCATAACTGTGAAATAGTACGTTATGAGAGCCGTGATTGGTTTCTTGGTGACCTAGCTTCTTCTACGGCGGATGAGTTATAGATTAAATTTTCCGTTGTCGCGTGTTTTTCTTTTAAAAGGGGGCAGAATACCACCTCGTTGTTCTATTTGGCATGAAATATTACCTGTACAAGTGGTGACATCAGCAACGTGTCACTTTTGGAGTTAAGTTTGGCAACACGTTAAACTTGGTGAAACTGTTTTCGATGCGGCAGGACCGTTCCTCTTACGGAAAAATAGCCATTAACAGATGGGACTCAGATTGGTTACTGTCCAGGTGATATGCACATTCCATACATACTTCCTCTTCTGTTTATTCAGTAAATGAATGATTTTGGAGTTTAATATGCTGGCAAACCGTACATAGAAAAATTTCTTGAGTATCAGGTACCAGAACTGAGCGGATTGAAGATATAATATTTACTGCTCGCCGTTGAGTGAAAACTTTTGAAAATAAAATAAAAGCTTCGAAGTATTTTTATTTCCTTAACTACACCCTTTTCAACGTAAATCTGATGCCCTATACAGTAGGGGCTAATTAATAAAAAACACTTCCATAGTCTTATTAAATATTAATGTCAAAATCAATTCCATCAGAATGTGATTTATTTTTGCTTAGCACACATAAAAATGCCAGATATAACACGTACTTGCAGTATTTATATTTCTAATAATATCGTATCATTACTTGGGCAACATATGGATTTAGTAGGTTTGAGATAGTGAAACAATTTACAATTGGTGCAAAAATAAACAGTAGGCGGAAAATTAAACTGTGCAGGACTTCCGAAAGTGCTCATTCAATACGAATAGCCTCTTCACATTAAATATAAATCACGAAAATTGCCATATAAAGTAGAGGATGTTACAGTATAATCGATGAAAGACTATTGTTACACTGATTAGGATGTCATATCCTTGATTTTCATGTATTGCCACTAAACTTACTTGCATTACACTTATGTCATAAATCTGGGCTTCAATATAAATGTTCAGTTACAATAAGAGTAACTACTGGTTTGATGTTATATTACATATAGAGGCAGTGAGTCTTGGCAGCAAAAAATTCTACTACCTCCTAAAAAGTATTATTAAAAAGTTCACCTTTGTTCTATATGACAAAATTATTTTAACGCTTGTAATTTTTTTATGTTAGTCAGAACCCTTACTATTGCAGGTTTAACAGGCCTGTCAGTCTATCTAAACCAAAATTAGCTTGTAACGCATGCAAGTAAATTCAAGTCATCTGTTGTGATTGCTCTAGGAACTCCATTGAGCCTATATTAATTTATGTGAAATGAAAATATTAGTCACTCTTCTAATTTTATATTTATTAGGTTATACTTAAGTTACTTGGTTAATGAATTTTTTAATTGTGAGCTCACGGATGTTGTGGCAAGGAGCAAATTCCAAGAAAATTTATGCATTTTTTCTTATGACGCATGGTCATAAAGTGGGTAGGGGAGAAGTACGTTGCAAACCTTAATTCGTAACGCTATAAAAATAAAACTTTTTCTGCTGTGTTGGTGGAATGAGTGCTGGCGTGAAATTTTTTTCCCCGAAGAGAAAAATGGAGAGATCGAGCCCAGCACAGTTTTTCAATTTCTTGCCTATCAGCCATCAACCAATCACAGCTGTGAACCATGACTTGCTGGTTAAATCAAGCAACACAAAGTAATATCTGTTAGCAATAAGTGATTACGATTACAGAGATAAGGCATATACGTAGGCCCAGCAGCACCCTCTCTTGTGTGACTGGAGAGGTCAGTGTTACGCCAAGCTCAGTCAGTGAAGAGCCGTCAAACGAATTGAAAGCAAGTGCCAGTATACCTCGTCGACGTGAAAGGGTGCCATATCAGTATGTAAGTGAGTTTGAACGGGGCAGAATGATCGGTCTCCGGGAAACGGGTATGTCATACCGTGACATTTCGGCTCGTACAGGCCATGCTGATACGACAGAGATGCTTGTGAGGAACCAGTGGATAGACGGGGGTCGTACGCAGCGAAGAGCGGTTACTGGAACACGCAATGTGACCACAGCACGGGATGACCGCCACCTTGTCCGCATGGCCGTAAAGGACCGCACAGCCTCGTCCACAGTGTTGGCGCGACACTGGAGCACTGCAACTGGTGTGGAACTGTCTGCGTCGACGCGACGGTTCAACGCCGTCTGCTTCGGGGTGGAGTAGTGGCACGCATGCCATTGCGTCGGCTTCCATTGTCCAGAAACCACAAACGCCTCAGACTGCAATGGGCACATGAACGCCGTCGCTGGCGTGCTAAGTGGCAAAATGTAGTGTTTTCGGACGAGTCCCACTTCAACCTGTCCTACAGTGATGTCCGCACACGTGTTAGATGCTACTGTGGTGACAGCAATCTGGCAGCCTGCATTGTGGAGCGAAATAGCGGACAAACGCCAAGTGTGATAGTTTGAGGCGACATTACATACCACATGCGATCTCGACTCCTACGTATTAAGGGCAATCTGAACAGCAACCGCTACATCAGGGAGGTTTTAGAGCCCGATCCTGCCCCTCCTTTAGGCAAATTCACATGCCATATTTCAGCAGGACAATGCCCGGCCACATGTGGCCGGGCATTGTCTTAAATGAACGACGGGCACCACTACTTCCCTGGCCTGCACTTTTGCCTGACATGTCACCCATCGAACATGTCTGGGATATGGTTGATCGGTGACGTGTTCGACACGGTCCTCCAGCAACCACTGTTGATGCTGTGGGGACTCGCATACAAACTGCGTGGAGGGAGATTCCCCAGGAACATATCCAGGTCTTCTTTGATTTCATGACACGACGTTTAGGGGCTCTGATTCAAGCACGTGGGTGCTTTACACCATACTGAATTCTCAAGGTTAGAGATAATGTAATATGTGGTGTAAAGTTCATTTCAATCACACGTATCCCTCTTGGTGTTTCATTTTTCAGATACGTTAGTGTAGATCGTTAGCAGGTCTTTCAAAAGTACTTAGTTAACCTTGAAAAACCTATACCAAAATTGTCATAAAATACGACTTATGTTGCAATAAAAGAAACCGCATATATTTTGTAACACTAAAATATATGCATTTTGTTCAAATGTTTAAAATACATAAATTAATAAGATTCTATGTTTAATCAAAATGTAAGAATATTTTCGTTACGTATACTTCAGAAAGCACATTTTGCAAAAAAAAAAAAATCTTTCATAGAGTANAAATCTTTCATCGAGTAGGATTATAATTATTGCTCTGGTTCTGTGTGATGTAAAATTATAAAGAACGTTTACAAATATTTATATAATTTATTTTAAGCAAACCCACTTTGGACACGAAAGTTTTCATTGATGTAAATGAAATAAATGTTTATACAACAATTATTAAGATATTGATGACGTTATTACCAATATTTTCGTACATACAAACATAGTTAATATAATTGCCTTACGTGACAAAGGTTTTCTGGAAAGAATGTGCTTTCTGAAGCATCCTAAATGGAAACACGCTTAAATTTTGGTTAAAAATAGGCTCTTATAATTTAATTTATGAATACATTTAAGGGGCCGCGGTAGCTGAACGTTTAGACTGCTCGCCCCTCACCCAGGCAAACCGGGTTCAATCCCCGGCTGGGCTATCCTGAATTTTCGCAAGTGGGAATCGTGCCAGACGATGCCGCTGGTCAGCGGGCTTTCTCGGGGATCCCCCGTTTACCCGCCCTTGCATTCCGGTGCTGCTCCATTCTCACATCATTTCACTCTTATCGGTTTTCAAGACCTCGTTGTTAAAAGGCGCCCAAATATCTCAACTCAATTTAATACATTTAAATAAGTAAATTATAGGAAAATATTTGACAGCACCACACTACTCAATATCACCCACGAAATCATACTACCATGTTCATTCATTTCACCAAGCTCATAAAAAATGCCATGGTAAGTGCAGAGGCCTTTCAGGCCCAAGCACATTGATTTGCGAATCCAAGTGATTGAAATTTCTTAGGGGTGCAGGCCCCCTAATATTTTAGCGATTTAGCGATTCATTTGATTAAAAACGCAGTCGCTTCAGTTTGAAATGCGTTCTCTTAAAGNTGAAAGCAGCCATAACTGAAGGTTTCATCATAAACTTAAGGTATAAGGGCTGTTATAAATACGATTATAAAATCTTTCCCTATACCTGATTTTTTGTGAAGGAAAGACACGAGTTAGGAGAAGTCAGTTCACTTAGCCAGAGTTAAGAGGATCCGTGTACGTGACAGTTAGAAAAAATATAATAAGTTAAATAATTTAGTAGACAGTATTATTTTAGTATTATTTTTGCAAATAATAAAAAATATAAAAGAATAAATTTGCAATTTACACAGTAATATAATTATGAGTTGTGGTGGTAAAACAGATAACAAACTCCACGCTAGCAGCTGGCAATAAAAAAAAATAGCCACAAATGTATGCATGCGATACTTAGCACTATCCAGTATTCTGATTTTTCACTGCCTGTAAGTGGGCACAGGTATATATTGCATGTTCATTCAACTGTAGGCTAGACTCTACAGTCCTCTGTAGCCTCAGTTCTCTGCTCTTTGGCTGCTATCCCAGAGAGTGGTCCGTTTTGTTATGTTAGTTGTAAGCTATCAAACTGACCTTTTCAGGTGTCGGTCGAAAGACGATAATCTTTTTGTGATCAAAATTCTATAGTTTCCTCAGATGCGTTTGTTGGTTGTTTGGATTTGAGAGTGTATAGTGTGCGCAAGTTTTCGTTTATCTAAATGGTTGTTGTTTGCCAATATTCATATATTGAAAAATAATTATTAAATTTATAACTCTCTTTCTCTTTCTCTGGCTCTTTCTTATCTCTCTCTCTCTCTCTCTCTCTCTGTCAGTTCTCACATTTTATTTTTAAGCAGCCCAATAGACGGACTGATTGCAACCAAATTTAGCACACGCTTGCCCCATACCCATGGAAGTGACTTCGACATTTTTAATAAAATGTACATTTAATTTTTACTGACTATTTCAGTTCATTCCTTCAATTCGTTCTATCATAGGCTGGTTTAACTATACAGCATACACCTATACACCAACAGTAGTAACTTAATCAACTGCCTTTATATTTAGGTTCAATGGATTTAAATATAGCATTGGACGCGGAAGGAAAAGAGCTATATAAACCTGAACTTTTACTTTTACCGTACACTCCCTTCCTCATCATTCCAACTCAATACAGTAGCCCCAAGTTTCTTGTCTTGTAAAGTTATGTGTAGTACACAGCCCCTGTCTTACGAAAATCGCTGCAGAATGTTGTGGTCTGTGGTAAAATGTAGTTTACTGGGTAGACCCACCTTTTGTAGTGGTTAAAACTCTTGATTTCACTTCCAGTGTTCAAAATTTGGCGCTGCAGAAACGAAGTTAAATAGCACGCAANTACGAAAATCGCTGTAGAATGTTGTGGTCTGTGGTAAAATGTAGTTTACTGGGTAGACCCACCCTTTGTAGTGGTTAAAACTCTTGATTTCACTTCCAGTGTTCAAAATTTGGCGCTGCAGAAACGAAGTTAAATAGCACGCAATAATGTTTCTTGTTATTTCGTGGTTTTATCGGTTATTTTGTACCTGATACGCCATTTTAATGAAAGACGCAATAATTGATATGTTAGTTCGATCAATAATGTTTCGTGAATAGCTTGGCCAAGATCACATTTTCTTATACCTTACTGTTTCAGTGACGATATTTTAGTAGTATATTACAATAAATATGTTGCATTATAAATGTTTAATATACTTATTAGTATTCCAGGATACTTCTTATCCAAGTCATTACTTAATGTGTAGTACTCGGATAAAACATCGTACACTATTTACAATAAACAATTACTGTGATATGTAAAGGGCTAAACAAAATTTCTAAGTTGCATTTACCTGAAATGATTAGCTATTGAAATGTTAGGCAGTGTACCTTCAGGGCACCAATAAAACTATCTAACATAATTACATTATTGTCAATGTGCCAAAGTATTAAGTATATTGCATTCTATCACGATGACAGCTAGGACACAAAGTTTTGTCCATTCCGTTAATTAAATGGAACCAACCGTAGTCGACAGGACGTAAGTTCAATCGCCACATCGGGCGTGGCCACGCGTGAGGATTTAGTTTGTGTTAAGCCAGTTAAATATTCATATTTTTAAGTCTACACTCTGTAGTTGTCTAGACATTACGTGCCAGTTTTTGTGGGGCCGGTGGTACAGTCTGTGCGACAAAATAAATATCTAGGTTTTATTTGGACAACTAAATGTTAAGCGATTATGAGCGTCTTTAATGTGTATATATTACAAATAACTGCAATCCCTCCACAACATCTCAAATGTCACAAAAAAAATTTTTTTTTTTACGTTTTCAGTGGGGTTTTTGTGTCGCACTTTTTCCTATAGCGGGAAGAAAGTTAAGGCGCATCCTATCGCTAAAAACTAACAGAGTCAACCCACCATAAACAAAATACTCACGCCTGAAATTAACAGCCGCATGCGCTTATAATAGACCTCATATTGAATATTTTCGTTACTTTTTTTTTTTCACTAAGTCAAATATTTGAAAAGGTTTCAAATGAAGAAATTCTTAAACACTTTACGATCCTAAACAAATACACTATACAATTAATGCAGTACTACACGCAGCAAAAAAGTTTCATTGTGCAAGCGCGATTTATGTTTCTGTTACACCGGAATGCCTTTCTGAACGCTTGTGTTGCCTAACCACTTACAAATAAGAAGGGAAATTTCTACCTGTTAAGTAAAGCAGGGAGAGTTTTGTAAAACAAGTTTTCATATCGCAGAAATCATGGGAGCTGTAACTATTTATTCCCATGAAGCACAGTTTGGGTACACAGTAGTCTACTCTAATCGGTAACAAAGTATGGAATTCCTTAACAAAGAACTACATCAGCGTATTCCTATGGAGTGGAAAAAACTTTATTCACTGCTCAATGGGTACCGTTTTAAACCAGGGACCAGTAACATTAAGGCTAGTAATATCACGTCATAAATATTTATTAATAAAAGTTTTGGTTCCGGAACACCTTATTTTTTATAAGTGGATGATAAACGGCATATTTTTGTCAGACCAATCAAGTGTCGTTTATTAACATAAAATGCAATAGCTTTTCATATACACAACAGAGACAACAGGAAATGACGGAAAAAAAGTTGTAGGGCTATGCAATGAAACAGATAAATGCTATCATTTTTTTCGCGAAGAAAAAAAATTACCATCTCTCACTACGATCAGAACGTGTCGGCATCAGAGAAGGAGCAAACAGNGCCAACAGGAAATGACGGAAGGAAAGTTGTAGGGCTATGCAATGAAACAGATAAATGCTATCATTTTTTTTCGCGAAGAAAAAAAATTACCATCTCTCACTACGATCAGAACGTGTCGGCATCAGAGAAGGAGCAAACAGCAGAGACGAGTGGTCATAGGTTGCAGGCGAGGCAGATGTTTTCTTGGCACTCTACCAGTAACCAGCATTAAGCACTCGTAGATGACGTGCGATGTCAAGTCAAGAGGGGTGGTTTGTGGGATGGCAGAAGAGGCGGGAGATATGGCCAGTCGTGAGCAAGCGGCAAGGCACCACTTTCACAAGGGACGTGTGACGTCAGCTGCGAAACTGTGTTTTTAGTACACGGCAACAAAGCGACTGTTTCCATTGCCGGAGGGTACAGCTATGAAGCAGCACGACATCTTGTCTTGCAACCTTGTGCCGCTTGCTGCTTAACGTCCGATTGTAAGCAAACATTCGAATGTATGCAACCCGCAAACACAGTCTAACCCAGAAACCTCTGAATTTGGAATTGGACAATAGGTTAGACAGCTATGGGTACAGTGTGTATAGTACAGTAACACTTTATAAAATTGGCTATAAAACTGTAAGAGTATATGGTTCTGGAATGTTCCTCCATTTAGAATACACAACGACTCTTTTTAAGTTTATGCAATGAAAACTGAGGCGTTGAGCAGTATGCATGTACGGAAATATGCTGTTTATAAACGAAGAAGATAGACGACACATAAAAATCTTGGCGTGTTGCATATGTTCAAAAATTAATCGGGGTCGCTGATTTACCACTATATTGACAAGAATATACATGCATACTCAGGTCTTTCAACAGAAAAATGAAAATCATAGTTTTTTAATCGCACTACTATATGTCTGGCCCACAGTTATAATGTCGAAATGCTGTTACACTGAAATAATGATTTAAAATGTTTTTTTTTTTTGCCTTAGAAATTGGTCTTGTCGATTAAACTCAATGTTTTGCTGCTTATAAAATGTTAAGTTTTGTTAATCTAATTTTTTTCATGTCAACCAACAGTTTAGTTAGTTACGGCAATTAAATATAGGCTTATTGCCTTTTTCGAAACAATAGTTTTATTAATAAAGCGAAATTTCAGCCGGTGATCTTCATGTAACGAGTAGTAAATTAGAGAAATAGGCACTATGGAATTATACTGGCATTTTCTTGAGGTGCGGATAAAAACAGTTTGGGAAAATCCACATACTGTAGGAATCATCGAAGCCACAACTTACGGAATGCAATTCAGTCTTGCTACAGAGCGATCTCTCGGTTTTTAAGTGGCAGAGCCGTAAAACAAATTTGGGATACGGAAACACTACTTCGAGGTTCAAGCAGGCACTATAAGGAGCCAAGTAGCGACAAAAACACCCCGGTCTTAGCAAAATATGTTATTTAATCTTAGAATACTTTTTTCTGCTATCCGTCTGTGATTTCCCGTGCTGTGCCTAAGAAATATTTTTTTGTCCACTGTCCCTGAATTGACTCTATGAGATGTCACTCATCGTAACTAATAAACAGTATGATTTATGCTCGCCGCTATAGACATTAACAACTATTACATGGGAGCTAAAATAGCCTCACTAGGTATTTAATTCTTGATGTTTAAAATTCAGTCCAAAAATGTGATTGTTGTTTTGCTATACGTCCACAGTCGTGATCGTGGCAAATGAACGGGATAACTGAATACTACCTGGCCTTGATTTTTCTACCTTTTCTCTTCTAACGATAATATATGCGGTACTCTTATTAAATTACTTGTTCGTTCATATCATTAATAAAACCGACATTCACATGTAGGTGGAAACTTATTATTTTTGAAGACGTTAAAAATTAAGGAATATACAATGTTGTTTTTAAATTAAACATTGCTTCTATGCGAACTCTGATGCGATATCCATATCTCCCAAAGCTAAAGCTAATAAAACTGCATATAAGTTACCAAAAAACAACAAAGGGTAAAAACGTCTTTTAAAAAAATTGGGTAAAAAATTGTGTCATAGCGAACAGAAAAAATTGCTACTATCTTTTTCATCTGTCTAATCGCCTATATATACAACATTCATGAAAAAATTAAACTTTACACGATTTCTCAGCGGTAGGTGGATTTTACCTTACGGTGCCCACTTCGCCTTCCAACGTTTTCACTTTCCCAGGTAAAAAATAATTTTAAAAAAACGTTTCACCCCTCAAGCTTGTTTTTATCTACCCTTTGATATATCATGTAAAAATGCAATCTGGGGAACTATAATTTCTTACTGCACCTTTTCGAAGACAAACGAATTGGTCATTTTTAGGTGCTCAGAAACAATTAATGCGCTCTCAGATTTCATTAAAATAATGTTTTTACTTTACTGTACCAGTGAAAAACTTGGACATAATGTTTAATGTAATTAAAAACACCATTTTACGAACGTAAAATGCGGCAATTAGAACATTGACACAAAACGGAGTTTGTTAAATTACTCTGTTAGCAGTTCATACTATAAAACCTGAAAGTCTTGACTAGTGATAAATTTTCTACATTGTGTTCGATACAACATGCATGCGTTGAAAAATATATCTCTTCCATATTTTAGTATAAATTTTCATATATAAATCATTGCAGTTACTTTACATTTTGTAAACTGGCATGTATAGTAAAGCCAGGAGTGTAATTATCGGTTTAAAACGCAAAACTATTTGAACACCACTGCTTTCAACTTTTTGTGTATACCCATCCTTAAACATTAATTTTCAAAATCTGACTGCTTCACGTCATTCTGTATTGCTGATTGGAGCTTCCCCATTTTCGAAATAAAAATCAGATGGGATAGTTTTTAACTCGTAATCTACACTGCTTTGGTGAAATATCGTTATTTTATACGTGCATGTGTCTATTTGTGCTCGTGTGCATTAAAATAGTCTGTTCACACTTTCAAAACATTTCTGGCAGTAATTCCATTGATATTTTACAGTAAACACCTAATTGATTATCAATACAGTAAATATGGCATAGTTGCACTTTTTATAGTCTTATTAAAATTTTAATTATTAAATTTCTAATTTGATGTTTTTTTTTCATGTAAGGGTGAAAATCAAAGTGCTATATGTTTATTTTACTCTTAAAATTTTACGTTCTTACTTGGTCGAGGCATGGAACTTGGTAATGAGGCTCTTGTTGTGTAAATGTTTACACAGACATGAAGGATACATATTAAGCATAAAAAGGAAACTGAGGAAGACTTTTGGAAGTGTCGATTTAACGGAAAACCAGCATGTACAAAGAGTGCGTTACAAGAGTTTGATTTAGAGGATACAGGCGCCGAGTAGATTGTAGACGAGGTAGTGAAGGGGTTGGGTGAGGGGGCGGTCGCCCCTTCACATTTTAGTCATCAGGGACGTCGCCCCCTTCGGTTGTTATGCAGCGATTGGTTACTACGTCAGTTTGTAAAAAGTATACATTATTTTAACCTGCCTGCCTTATTATTTTCAAGTATGTCTTGTTAATAGGTATTTACGTAACCAAAAACAGCAACATTTTAGTAAATATTGTTATTTTTATATATTTAAAACCATGACTTACATAAAATAAGTGTTACATACGTGCACAACCGCATGCACAAACATACAGCACACAATATGTGTGTGTGTGTGTGTGTGAGAGAGAGAGAGAGAGAGAGAGAGAGAGTATTGTTCCGGGGGGGAGGTGAGGAGGAGTGATAGGGTAGAAGGCTTGCAGATTGCATTGGAAATATTTTTTTTATTGAAGTGGACGCAAATGTATGAAGAAAATCTGAGATATTTGTCTATATTCTGAGAAAAGAGGCATTGTGTTAGTAAATAAACGGTCACTTCGTTCACTGCTGTTTTCCTGTTTTATAAAATTGTTTTGCATACTTCCATTTAATCTCCTGCAACCCTAATACAAATTATATTAACAACCTGTTTGGAATAACACTGCATTGATGTATACCGGTGCACATCAGAACATTCACCACATGTGTATCCGTAGGTGGATTATCGAATACGCAGTATTATTAAGCCTAGTTCACAATAGCTCTTCCACGGACACCTAACTGCTGATTGTGAGCGTGACCCTGTGACGTCACAGTTTGCGGTCTCAATATCACAAGATAATTCACTAACTTGAACTTTCGTCTGCGGACGTGTCCTTAGTTGTTAGAAGAAGAATAGATACATGTGTTTGTGTTGTTTACAGTTTAGTGCGCTCTAGCGGTAAAGGTAAATAATGATCTATTCATATCGAGGCGTGAGGACTGAAAAGTCAAAAACACTACTTGAACAAAGGCGTAATCGTCAATGACGCATGAGTCAGTCTCGACAACTAGTTGCAACCGCGAAAAATAAACCTTAGTAAATAAGAACCAAAAAAAGTACTGAAGATCAGAAAAGCCAAAACAAAATAAAGTTCGAAATCATAGCAAAATAAAAAAGCTCACATATTTAACTCTAATTTAAAAAAAAATAATAAGCTATATAAACATGGAAAATTTGCGAATAATCACATAGGATTTATTGGTGAAATGACTGGCGCGCCGAATTTAGTGCACTGTGGTGCCAGTGCCGCTTAGCTTCGGCCGACGTTATTGTAGACTCGCAGGTTGGGACGTGCTGCTGACGCAGTGTGTCCGTGGACAATTTGACCGCGGATAAGCTATTGTGGATTAAGCCTAGAGAGAAAAGGGGGATAGAGTTCGCGCCTTAGGTGCACAGTAGCCTCTCCGTATTCCAGTATTTGACTGATCTTCTACCAATACGACTATCATAAACGACGTGGATAGTATTTTAGGCCAGAGTATTGTTTATGTAAACAAATACTTTGTCTAACTGGTTCTTTAATGCAGTTAGATTAAATTCAAATTGGTAAGATTATTTTATTTATATAGAAGGCCTTGTCTTTCGAAAATTAAGGTATAAACAAACATGTTCATCGCTGTTGACCATGTGACTTTAACGGTTGTATTGGTGTGGGGAAGGTCAATGTCAATACGTGCGCAGAAGACGAGAATCGGCCTACCCCATCTCTAGTCTGTGAGAATCATAGACTAAAGACGAGGTAGACAGATCTCGCTGGCTGCCTACTACCAATTTCCGTGTTCCACCATTGAACTGCTTCGCTGCCAATACGACTAGCATGAACGGCGTGGATTGGATTTGAGGCTAGAATACGACTTAGTAAACAAGAGCTTTGTGATGTTTGTATACTTCCTCTAACCAATTTGGAATGCAGTTAGATTAAATTCAAATTGGTGAAAGTAGTTTACTCATATAAAAGTGCTTGTATTTAGAAAATTAAGATATAAACAAACTCGTTCATCACTGTTGACCATGTGACTTTGACAGTTGTGATCCTTCGGGGTAGGTCAATGTTGACTAAATGCGCAGAAGAAGAATAAGCGGACTACCTCATCTTTAGTCTTCGGCGAGAATAGGCTTGCCGTGGCGAGGTTGGTGTGTACACCGCGCACATGCTGTGTTCGGCTCGCGCGGGTGCGTCTGCCCTCGTAACGGCCGACAGCCGGCGGACGTGTGGGTCAGCTCGTCCCTCCGCGGTCCAGGTGGCCGGGGCAGCTGCAAGCCTTCGCCTCCCCGACACCCCTCCAGAAACGACCACGTCGACCCCTCGCCACCCGACTTCTCGAACACCACGCACTGCTTCGCGCGTCGACCGGAGACGTGAGTCCCGACACGCCTCCGCTACTGCAGCCGTCTTTGACNAATAGGTTGGACTTAGGGTTCCGCCTGCCTCACGGTTGAACTGCGTACATTATGCCTTTATACATTCTCAACTCTTGTCGTTACCTCAAATCGAACAATTTTTTGAGTAATTGATTTACCATGTGCATGCTCGAAAATATTCGAGTCTAAGTAGTCCTCTCACATAAAACACAAACTTTTTAAAACAAAATTATACGGAAAGCTGAAAATAGATTAAACGTTTTCAAAAAAGATAGTTAAAATAGTTGGTATTTACGATAAATTCTTACATCTGGACTACACGCCGCTATGCTTATTGCAGAATGACTGTTATTTTATTAGTGTTTGCATTACCTAGTAAGGCGGCAGCACGCACAACAGTTGAGATAACACGGTGGACTACGTATCAAGGCGACTATGCACACTGGACATATTTCCAACGAAAGTGTTGCAGACAAACGCTTCAATTTGCAACAAATATGATGCAACTTATTTTCTCTTTATCCCGTATTGCGTCACTATGAATAGTAATATGTGAGTATTGAGCAATTCCAGGCTGTTGTCTCATACCATCACTAAACAAAAGTAAATGGTCGCCAATGTTAAGGCGATTAATGCTGTCAGACAATTATAATTATACCACCGCAGAATCCGAGACCATAAATCAAATTGGGATTGAAAGCGTTATACATTAATGCTCAACACCAAACGTAGGTTCACTAGGAAATTGTTCTTTGATGTAATTAGTTTTTACACTCCCGCAGGCACATATCAAAGGTTGAATGTTTCTCTGACTTTGGCTATTAAAAACCAGGTATTTTAAATTCATTAGGTATGACACCACGATACAGTAGGCCTACTTATATGCACTTATTATAACTTCCCTTAGATCTTTACAGAACGAAAAGAATTCTCGTCTTCGTTGTTTTCTAGTGTTTTACATCCTAGTCCTACCAAAGAGATTTCCGATATCTTACAATACAGTTGGAGCAAGGACATTAGCACTTCAGATATGCTCTTGTAAAATACAGACATTCGAATAAAACTGTCGAGTTATTTGAACCCAACTTTGATTTTAAAGATGCGTTTGTGTATTTTTATTTCACTTTAGTGTTTGTTTTTAGCAGTATCTGCAATATTCATAACGGTTCGTAACGTCAGCTTTGATAAACCTAGACAAATTATGTTAATTTTCAGAATATTTATGTGCTAATTTTAATACTTTTTAAGAAACTTTTTTTAACTATGTGTTTTCAATATTACAACTTTTTGTTTACGTTGATGAATTTTTATAGATTTTTTCAGTAGATTCTGGTGATAATTTTTTTTAAGTACAGTTTTAGCTACTAGTGAACTAATATAAACATTCTTTCCAAAACTTAATATATGCATGCCCACTGTTCGGAACACAAACGTGCATGAACGATAACGTAAATTCTAAGAAAACCCCGTGGTTCGTAGCCATGCATGATCGTATAGCAGACAGGTTTAAGTTCTTTTTGCGTCAAGATATTTCAGATGTAGCGTAGGTGTGGCGCGTAAATAAGACTGAAGATTAGTGTGAAGTAAACCCCTAGTTACTGTTTGGTATGATCGCTATTTTTAGTCTTCGTCAGTCTGTTCCAAATAACGAGAATGCCAGTGAGATCATAGGCTCGTTTTGATATAGCAGATATGCTCGTGTTTTATTGTTTTCCGACTGGAATAAATTTGAGCCATTCTCGGTACAAACAATTAAGGAAGACCTTTTTTCAAACCTCCAACTTTAGTCAGAACCTAGGCAATGATACCAAAGGGACAACGCGCCGTATTCGTGTTCACTTTGTTTAATAATATTTTGTATAAGAACTATTTCTTACCAGACATTACCAGCACACCTATTTTATCTCTGTTTAAGTCATGTTACTTATCAATTAACTATTATAAATTACTAATAAAATATAAGTAAAAATTCAATTGAACCAAGAATAAAGCAATTTTATTTTAACACGAGTATATAACACTTGTGATACACATCATATTTAGGAAACAACCAAAAACGCCAGACATTGGTTGGTTTTTCAAAGGTTTGAATTAAAAAGTGTGAGGAAACCGTGAATAGACCATAGCAAACAAATTCATCCATCATACTTTTACTGAATTGTTACATATAGATTGTTAAATGTGTTATGAAGGATTGCACATAGAGTGCAAAAAAGATCACCTGCAATTATTTGCGTTATTTCCCTACCGTTTGAAAAAAAAAAAAAAACATTTCCGTATGGCCACTCCTCTTGCTTGCTCATCCTAGTCAGCACGTGTGCGCGTTTTCACCAGCTGTCCCGCCTGCCTCACTCCCATTCCCCAAATTTTTTTTCCTTCCGCATTCGTCAAATGAGACCCCATTCTTGGCATATCGGCGGTGTGTGCAGAACCGGCGATTGGGACGCCACGAGTGGTGGGCGGAGGAACAAAAAAAAAAGTTTATTTTTTTTT
>NQII01002610.1:150590-200751 GCA_002778355.1 Clitarchus hookeri | reverse complement strand
GGTGAAGGGATGCATACATGAGGGAGGGGGGTTACTGCTGCGTCGTATGCACCCTGGCGATTAGGGAGGAAGAAGCAGCGCGCTACCACAAGTGAAGCACCGGCGACAGGGGAGCGAATTTTCGTTTCGTTTTGGAAAGGCCGCTGACGAGGCTGGGGCGTCGGAAGTTCCCGGACCTGGAAGTATCTTCGCGAACAACAACAAGGCCCGTTGTGTCATTCGAGGCAGTCACGCATTGGACGCAATTGTAAAAAAAATCCATAGTGCTGCACTTTTCAACGATGTTGTTTACTTCTTAACGTTGTTTCGTTTCTCTTTCTAATAGCTACATGACCATATGCAACGATAGTAAAGGCGTAGTGATTACCTAGTCATCGAATGGTGTACAAATCATAGACTTAACATGAGGTAGAGTGCTTATTTGTCTTATGTGCATGTACCCAACTTTGACCTACCTCAAAGGAACACAACTGTCAAAGTTGCATGGTCAACAGTGATGAACGCGTTTGTTTATATCTTAATTTTCAAAAGACAAGCACTTTTATATGAATTAAATACTTTCACCCACTTTAATTTAATCAAACTGTAATACAAATTGGTTACAGGAAGTATAGTATACATGCATCTCAAAGCACTTGTTTGCTGATCAGTGTTCAAAACTCAAATCCTGTCCATGTCGTTTTTGCTGGTCGTATTGGCAAAAAAACAGTTCAAGGTTGGGACATGGAGAATGGTTGTGCGCAGCAAACGAGATCGGTCTACCTCATATTTTAGTTTACGGTGCGAATATTCACTATAGTTCATTCACGGTTACTTCCAACTTTTCTTAAGTCGTGCGAAAGTTCTACTTTCAGAATATTCCTCCGTCTCGAGCAAACAAAGTTTAACGAAGTTTAGAAAATTACACCAAACAGACAACGTACCGCATTCGTGCGCATTCCGTGAAATAATATTTTGCATAAAAATTTTTCTTAAAAAACATTAGCAACACGCCTGTCAAATAAAATAGACTAGGTTTCCAGTGTATCTACACCTGTTTTCTCACTGTTTTAATTCATATGAATTATAAATGAAATATTATACAGTTTGTTATAGATAAAACATAAGTGTAAGTACTATTTAACAAAAAAAAGTACTTTTATTTCAACTGAAGCATAAAACGCTTGTGATACATGGAAAATTTAAGAAATAACCAAATACGTCATACATGGGGCAATTTTTCAAATGTTAGTTTCAAAAAATGCGAAGAAACGGTGAATAGACTATACCCACATATATTTCTGTCTGGAAACTGTTAAATGTGTATATATATATATATTTCTGTCTGTAAACTGTTAAATGTATATATATGTGTGTGTGTGTGTGTGTACACTGGAGAGCCAAAAAAACTGTTATAGGCTTGCGTATGCAAATAACAGAGGCATGGAACCAATCAGAGTAACGCGATGCGGTCGGCAGCGCCTATATAAGACAACAAGCGTCTGGCAAAGTTGCTAGATCAGTTACTGCTGCTACAATGGCAGGTTATCAAGATTTAAGTGAGTTTGAACGTGGTGTTATAGTCGGCGCACGAGAGATGGGACATAGCATCTCCGAGGTAGCGATAAAATTTGGATTTTCACGTACGACCATTTCACGAGTGTACCGTGAATATCGGGAATCCTGTAAAACATCAAATCTTCGACATCGCTGCGGCCGGAAAAATATATCGTGAACGAACGGGACAAACGACGACTGACGAGAATCATTAAACGTGACAGACGTGCAACCTTTTCTCAAATTGGTGCAGATTTCAATGCTGGGGTATCAACAAGTGCCAGCGTGCGAACTGTTCAACGGACCATCATTGATATGGGCTTTCGGAGCCGAAGGCCCACTCATGTACCGTTGTTGACTGCACGACGCAAAGCTTTACGCCTCGCCTGGGCCCGCCAACACCATCATTGGACTGTTGATGACTGGAAACGGGTTGCCTGGTCTGACGAGTCTCGTTTCCAATTGTATCGGGTGGATGGACGTGTACGGGTATGGAGACATCCTCATGAATCCATGGACCCTACATGTCAACAGGGGACTGTTCAAGCTGGTGGAGGCTCTGTCATGGTATGGGGCGTGTGCAGTTGGCGTGAAATGGGACCCCTGATACGTCTAGATACGACTCTGACAGGTGACAGATACGTAAGCATCCTGTCCGATCACCTGCACCCATTCATGTCCATTGTGCATTCCGACGGACGTGGACAATTCCAGCAGGAAAATGCGACACCCCACACGTCGAGAGTTGCTACCGAGTGGCTCCAGGAACACTCTTCTGACTTTAGGCCATTGGCCACCTAAATCACCAGACATGAACATTATTGAGCATATCTGGGATGCCTTGCAACATGCTGTGCAGAAGAGATCTCCACCGCCTCACAATCCTATGGATTTGACCTGACGGGACGTCCTAAGTTGGTGTGAATTGCCTCCTGCATACCTTCAGACATTAGTTGAGTCTATGCCACGTAGTCATGCGGCTCTTCTGCGTGCTCGCGGGGTCCCTGCACAATATTAGGCTGGTGTACCAGTTTTTTTGGCTCTTCAGTGTGTGTACATATATATATAGTTTATACAGTAGTAGATGTAAATGGGGTTACACCGACACCTGACGTTCTGGCGCGATACCGCGAAGCCACAGCGGCAATCTTAGATGACGTCACGCATAAAATCTCCTCCTCTGTCATTCCTCCAAATGACAGCCATTTTGGATTTCCTTTTGCCTTTTTTTACCTCCTGCTCTATCATTCCACCTCGACTCTTCATGCTCTAGCATTCCCATTAGCTTCCTCACGCTCAGTCATTCCGATGTAATTTTTTCTCATTATCTCTGATTCCTTCTAGTCTCTCTCGTCCGTTCTACCCCTTGGGGTTTTCTCATATTCCTACCAGTTTCCTTTTTATCATACTCTCTCATTCCTTCCTGTCTCTCTATCGTTCATTCTACCTCTTGGGGTTTTTCTCATATTCCTCCTGGTCTCCTTTATCTTCTCTATTGTCGTGCTTTCCTCTCTCTCTCTCATGCTTTTCGTGTCCTACATCTTGGATGTTCCTTCATCACCTTCGTCATCTGCTCTAGGTGGCCATATTTGATTGCCGCATACACTACTAGTGTAAGCTAAGCTATCTTTAATTCCCATGCCTGCCACCAGTTGGCTGCTGTAGGTGGCCANCCGCATACACTACTAGTGTAAGCTAAGCTATCTTTAATTCCCATGCCTGCCACCAGTTGGCTGCTGTAGGTGGCCATATTTAATTCCCGTGCACGCCACCAGAGTGCTTGAAGTTCTACAGTACATGGCTAGGAGTACTGGTATTGATGCGACCATTTTGTACATGTGTGTTGGTTCACTCGTCGCCTACAGAAGCGTGCTAACATCGGGGTGTGTAGTTCAAATGGTGGCCTCCAGATGCACTAGAAATTTTTTTAGTTGTTTGCGAATTCAAAAAATTAAGGAGGTGTGCAGTCTCGATCTGAACACCGTTCGGTCGCCAATCCGGCATCTAGAACACACAACGACAATTGCATGGGAAGTATCAGGAGTTAAACTAAAGTAAATACACGTAGGTTCACACGCGCACCTGGCTGCTGGCTGTGGAGCCATTGCATGGTTATGAGAAGAAATACAGTAAATACTCTCATTGAACTACACACTCTCCAGACAATAAATTCATCATAATCGCACTAAAATACTGCAGGCACCACGCGCGTGCATGTATACACTTCTTGTATGTGTAAAAAAAAATATAAATTAATAGCGCGAAAAGTACCGCAATTCTAACATTCAGAAAAATCAATCATACGAACATAAAAATTTGGGCACGTCGCATATCTACATAATATATATGCATTCATACAGAGTCAATTGCGTAGCCACGCACACGTGTCTCGATCTTGCGCGCACGTCTGTCTATCCAACTTTTCCAGGCATTCGAGAGTGTTCGTGTACCTTTACCTTCAACTTGTGCGCGCGTGCTGGGGAAATATTTATTTCCTATTGTTCTATAACAACTAGCAGTAGGATAAAAAAAACACTAATCGCACTTATGCAGCCTCGTCAGCAGCAGCGTGGTCGCTCTCTCACCACTCTCGCAAGGATTATGATGATGATGATAAAGTTCGCAGCATCGCCGTCGCACTTTACTGTCCGCACAGCATAACCATACGGACAGCTCCAGGGCTATCAAAAACACCACCGGAATTTTCCCTATATGCAAACAAGTCGTTTACATGTATGTGTATAAAAACACCAGTGGCATCGCAAGCATAGTTCACTGGCGACTTACGAAGCTGCAAATGGGAAAAACACCCAACCTAAAAAAAATTCTAAGTGGACAAAGGAAAGCACAGACACAGATTGCAGCAACAGAAGAACAGTACAGTGGAGGTAGACGAAGATAAAAGGGAGGACAGCACTGTAAAAAATAGTAAATGCAAGTACGATGCGATAGCTAGTTTCTGAAGTGCTAGTGTGATACGAATGCCATTTCACATTCACAACCCCCGCTAGGATAAGCGTTGAGTTACCCAAGAAATATCTATAAACCCCAGGTCATAGACCCAACATAGACGCCAAATTTCGTGCACAAGTATGTGCTTGAGTGATTGTGCAATGTGAAATAGTATAACATCACGACATATCGGTAACACGCCTGGCAAGATATGTATACCTCTTGCATGGCTACAGCGTGCGACTTATCAACAGCACCACCATCCATCAACAGCAACACTCCTGGCAAGATGAATATGGCTCTAGAATGTGCTATATAATGCTGCTGGAAAAAACACACAATCGTAACAGTGCATAAGTATGCTCATGAGTGATTGCAGAAACAGTACACACATCGGTAACATGCCTGACAAGATAAGGATACCTCTTGCATGAGATACAGCATGCCACCACCTATCATCATCAACAACAGCATACCTGACAAGATGAATATGGTTCTTGCATGTGCTATTAGTATGCTGTTGGAAATAACCCATTAATTGAATAAATCAACACATACATATCATTCGTTGTGGAAGAGGGGAATGGAAGCGCTTCGGCTTCGACAATCCCAGGACGAGTAGCTGCCGCCTACTATGCATCCCGACCCCTGTTGCTCCCCCGGAGATAGACACACATGATTATACATGCCTGTTGCAGAGGAGCACATACATAACATCAACCACGATAACCACAAGGGATGATATGAATGCCATCGTCCAGGATCTTGCATTTGTCGTCCATAAACGTGAGTGTCAGTTTGTTGGAACATTGAGTATATACATCGTGATGGTGCTACCCAATATTATTCACAATTACTCTCGTCACTTACTGGCTCATCAGTACATTCTTATAAACTTAAAATGTCATACAATTCTTAACGACATATTTTTGGATTCCCTTGGCCTATTTAACATCTTTGCTAGTGCACCGGTGTAACTTGACCCTCAGCCCAACAAACTCAACCATATCATCTCCACTGCACTCATCCTTAAACTTACCAATCACCTTTTTGTTGGCAGGCGAATAACATGGATGGGTGGAGGGTAGGCACTCGTGTCGAACTCGGACATGACAGTCGGGTTCGAGGCAAGGTCCCTGTAGAAATCGTCTGATCCTATCCGTACCACAAAGGAATCCATGTCCATGTAGATCAGCTCCATCTTACTACCATACCTTGGTTGCATGACATCATAATAAAATCTGTAAATGAGGGTTTTTGACAGGTCGAGTGTGCAAATCCCGCATAAATAGGTTTATCGAATATATTTTCATGCTCCAGCTTAACAAGAGANTTTGACAGGTCGAGTGTGCAAATCCCGCATAAATAGGTTTATCGAATATATTTTCATGCTCCAGCTTAACAAGAGACAGTGTTTTATTGTAAATTGTGCAGCATTTAAACGAGGGTCTAGCAATAAGTTTCTTGGCACATCGTTCCGTGCACACGAGTTTCATACGTTGATGCTTCCTCTAGTTTTCCATGATTTTTCCATATGTAATGTTATTCATAAGTTTATAAAAGACTTTTCCGAACTAGTTTGCTGCTGTCTTATGCATCTCTGTATTCAGTGCTATGCAAGGCTGCAGCCATACCTTCTGATTGAACTGCAGTACTCGATGTATTTTTGCTTGCCATATCCCATGGCCGATCGTCTGCTTTAAGGTAACATAATGTACAATGTAATTGGATTTAGCTTCAAGCATGATTATGAGTTTCGGCTGTTCGGACTCTGGATGACACTCGTTCATAGCCAGGAATAGGAGGTCGTTGTGAATCTCGTGTAGTTCGGCAAGGTACTCAACATCCATCTCCAGTATGTAGCTCACATCATTGCGTGCACACAGCCCTAAGTGAAATTAAAGAACAACTACTCCACTATGGGCAAAAAGGGCTTGCACGGCTGCCCCCAGCCAGGCCCATCACGTCTCGTACCGGCTCGCATTATTGCCACCGACGGCTACTATCGCCGTAGGACCATTGTCACCAGTTCCGGGGAGTGTAACACCAATGGGTTTGTGGAGGCGGAGAGCGTGTTTCGGGGCGATATGAAGATATACATCGCCGAGAATAACTCGAGTCGGGCCGTTGATATTTGCGGCTATCTCGAGCGAATGAAGGAAAATATCATCAGTCAGCTATAGCAGGAGATAGATAACCAGGGGGAGGTTAAATCTAATGTTTTCTTCAAGTGCGCATATGGAAAACCAGAGCCGCACGTTCACAAGATGAACCACCGCACCTTCAAGACGAAGAACATGTCACTTTTCAATGTAAGTGACATTGAAGATGCTGTGTCTATCACCATTGTCAAGTTGTGCAAGGATGATGACGAGTATATGGGGAAGGGAAGTGGCTGTACCCTCTTTATGTGAAAAGGCTTCAGTTGCACATCAACAAGCTCGACCTGCTGAGAGCTTTCTCCTACATCACCCTACCTGCATTAATTGAAGCAAAACATGCAATTGTTAATCTGCAAAATGCAGACCAGCAGTGGTTTAAATGAGCGATCCTGGCACTCTATGTAGAGAGCTGGAATCCTATGTGCATAAACAGGTGATACATCGACCTGGAGATGCACTTCGAGTTTAGCAGAATAGAGTTCCCCACCCCTGTATGAAAAATATCTACATTTAAGAGTTCCAATCCTTGGGTCAGCGTCAATATCTATGTAATCGACGAAAATACAAAGATAGTGCCAATACGAGTGACGAAGGAAGAACTGGCCTAGCTCTTCGACCTGTTACTACTGTCAACAGCGGAGAACTGTAACTCACATTATTGTTACATTGGTGTTTCTCCAGGCTGCATGCTCCCAGGTGACATCACACAATGGAAATGTTAATATCTCTAAACTCTGCCTCAAAGTATACAATAATCATCCACGTTTGATGGGCCTTACAGGTGCTGAGACGCTAGCTGAGCACAGGAGGTTCTGTAATGAACACGCAGCAGTCCGTGCCGACATGTCACAGCCTGAGAACAACGGCAAATCTCCTGTGCTCAAGTTATAGAATTACCAGAATGGGAATAAGGTACCTATAGTCGTGTACGCGGAATTCGAAGCAATGCTGGTGCTGGTCCGGACATGTCAGCCAAACCTGGACACATCTTAAAACTATAGATACAAGAAGCACGAGCCCTACAGCTATAGCATATACATACAGTTGGATAACGACATTATCCCATCCTCCAAGACGACCAGCCTACCCACAGACATCGAGGCGGTTCATGGAAGAAGTCGTGAGTATTGGCAATCTGGTGAAATAAATATATAGCCAGTCCGAGCCTATGCATATGCTGACTTCTGGCGAACGGACTGGCTATGCAGTGGCCACCACCTGCTGCTAATGTTCCGGCTCATTCACCAGCAAAAATCGCAAGGTCCACGACAATGACCATTTCACCAGTAACTTTATCGGGGCTGCATGTAATAACTGCAACAAGCTTCGCCCCCGCCCCCCAGAGACTGCCACTTCTCTTCCATAATTTGATGTATGAAGCCAATTTTATTATTAAGCATCTTGGCTATGATATCCAGGACATTTTAATTATTCCGCACACCAAAGAAAAGCTTATTACCTTCAGTAAAAGTTTGGGCGACAAATTCACGATACAAGTCATATTCATCTTGTCTGGTATGCCGTTGTTGATAGTTATATGTTTTGTTTCTTCCAGCATACTGTAGCATACGCAAGAGCCATATTCATCTTATCAGGTATGCTGGCTGGTAGCATGCTGTAGCTCATGCAAGATACATTCTTATCTTATCAGAAGTGTTACCAGAATGTCCTGTACTTGTTTTCCAGCAGTATACTGTAGCACATTCAAGAGCCATATTCATCTTGTCAGGTATGCTGCTGCTATTGATGGTTGTTTCTATTTCTTTCAGCATACTGTATCACATGCCAGAGCCATATTCACCTTGTCAGGTATGTTGGCTGGTTGCATGCTGTAGCCTATGCAAGAGATATCCTTATCTCGTCAGGCATGTAACTAGTATGTATTGTTTTTTCCATAGCACTGAGTTGGCGAATGGTGACATGCTGTAGCCCGTGCAAGAGATATTCTTATCTTGTCAGGCTTGTTATCGATGTGTATGTGTATATCATTTCACATTCTACAATCATTCATGCACAAACTAGCAAAAGGGGGGTTGCAAATGTGAAATAGTATACCTAGCACTGTAGTAACTAGTAGTTGCATCGTACTTGCTTTTATTCACTGGTTACTGCGCTATCCCCTTTTATTTCTTCCTCTCCCTCTCTCTTCTGTACTATTCTCCTTTGCTTTAACCTGTCTGTGCTTTCCATTGTCTGCTTTGTTTTTTTTTAGGTTGGTCGACTTTCACTTACAGCATTGCAAACCGCCTGTACACTATGCTTGCGATGTCAATGATGTCTCCTCATACTCACACACACATATTGTGGGTGCCTAAGGAAAACCAGTGACTTTTTTGCAAGCCTAATGTTCTTCCGTGGTCCCAAGCCTGGGAGCCATCCACATGGTCATGCAATGTGGATGGTAAGAGTGAGGGTAATGCTGCGAGGTGTAGGTAAGTGGTGTAGTGTGTGTGTATGAAGTAGGTATCGCTGTCGGGATGTCTTGGCAGGGACGAGGGCGTGTGTGACACGAGTCGGGGCGTCCTGATAGAGACTTGGGGGGACGCATGCGCGAGAATGTGACAGCATGAAGTAGGGAACAAGATAGCCATCGGTGCTGGTTGGCACAATGACTGCCATCGGTACTGACTGGCAAAATAGCCCCCATCTGCAATAGACAATCAGACACGATACCCTTTCGAGAGCCTAGCATAGTCCAAGAACCTTTCGAGAGTGAAAATTACCATCGTAGGTACTGGCTGGCAAAATGGCCGTCGTCAGTACTGGCTGGCTAAATGACCACCATCGGTACTGGCTGGCAAAATGGTCGCCATCGGAAACAAATAACAAAGCAAGAGGTTTGACTTGTGGCATCATCCAAGATGACCACCGCCAGTCCCCCAGTCCCCACCAGAATGCCACCAGGTGTGTCTAAACCCAGAGGCGAGACCCTTTCGAGAGCCTTGCATAGCCATCGTTTGACGGAGTGATGGTGGAATGACAGAGCATGAAGTCGGGACATAAGAGCATGTTCGCATTTGAGAAGACTCTGAGAAAAACCCCCTCGCTTGGAATGCAAAAGCATGAAGTAGGGAACAAGATGACCACTACTGGCCAGGAATGACTGAGCAGTATAATCGATACTGGCTGACAAAATGACCACCATAGAGAAGGAATTACAGAGCAGGAGGTTTGACTCGTGATATCATCCAAGATGGTGGAAGCCAGTCCCCCAGTCCCTACCAGGATGCCAGGTGTTCTACAATTGTCAATTTCTATCTACTAATATTATTTATAATTATTCTGGATTTTTTTGTATTTGTCATTACCTGTACCTGAAGTCAGGCAGGTGTATTGTACAGCCTGGGATGTGCGTGTGTAGACTGATACAGGAGGTTCCTTTATTATGCCACAAAGCAGAGGGAGGATTAAAGTACTTCTGCTCTGGTGGATTTGTATTTGATATTTCCTATCCTTAATGTCAGACATGTGTGTGTAGGGCTTGGGACGTGAACACACATGTTTGCATTCTGGCGAAGAAGGATCCGTTCTCACATCTCGAAGCAGGGGGAGGATTAATATATATTTCTGCTCTGGTGGTACAGCTTGGCCCTGTCCTTAGTATTTTCCGACTTGTTTGATATGTAGTGAGTTGGGGGCGGCGGCGGGCGATGTAGCAGCAGCGGGCGATGTAGCAGCAGCTGCATATGTCTACGGAAATTTTTATTGTGTGTGTGTTTCGGTAATGTGGGAGCACCGGCTGCCAGAGTGGAGGAGGTTGTCCTGTAAGATTTCATACTAGACAGGTTGTACTTTGTGTTTCCGAGCGGCGAATATATGCGTTGGGTGCGAAGGCGGACGGTATTGTGGCTGTTTGTCTAGATTTTTTTCGTGCGATCCGCTGCCCGTCCGCACACTATACTGCTTTGTCATGACAGGTTGGCATTTATCGGAAATAATGGTTCAGGTGTCCCCTTTCATTCTGTGATCTCAGCTGGGGGAGCACAGCTGGCTTCTCGGCCTTAACTATTGCTCTCGTGGGTACACATTTTTTCTTAGTGACGGGACTGGGGGCAATCGTCTAAGGGGATTTTTTCTTGGTGCGTACACATGCGGGTCTGTGGTGCATTTGATTTTATGTATATGATTTAAACCTACATATACTGAAGTATGTACGCTTACACATGTAGTACTTCGCTGTGAAATTGCCTCTGTAATAAATAAGTGGTCTAGATGCCGGATTGGCGACCGAAGGGTAGTCGGATCGAAACCGCACACTTACTGCATTTTTTGAGTTCACAAACAACTAAAAATATTTTCAGTGCTCCTGGTGGCCGCCATTTGAACTACACCCCCCAACGACAGCATGCCCCTGCAGGCGACGAGTGAACCAACACACATGCACAAAATAGTCGCATCGATACCAGTGGTCCTAGCTGCTAACTGTAGAACTTCAAGCACTCTGGTGGTGGGCACGATAATTAAAGATGGCCACCTACTGCAGCTGACTGGTTGTAGGTGTGGGAATTAAAGATGGCTTAGTGCACTCTGGTGGCAGATGCACTAATCAAATATGGCCGCCTACAGACGAAAACTGGTGGCGGGAATTCAAGATGGCCACATACAGCAGACAGCGACGATTGTGATGAGGAAACGTCTAAGATGGAAGACGCGAAAAACATGAGAGAGAGGAAAGAACGACAATGTGAAAATAAAGGAGATCAGGAGGAAATGTGAAAAACCCCAATGTGTAGAACAGACGAGAGAGAGAGAGAGAGAGAGAGAGAGAGAGACAGGAAGGAATGAGAGAGCATGAGAAAAAATTGCATCGGAATGACAAAACGTAATAAAAAATCGGAATGCAAGAGTGTGAAGAGTCGAGGTGGAATGATAGACCAGGAGGGAAGACAGGAAAATTCTAAAGGAAAAAAGGGAAATCCAAGATGGACACCATTGACCAGGAATGACAGAGCAGGAGGTCTTGGCGTAACATCATCCAAAATGGCCACCGTGGCACCACCGCAGCACGCGAGGATGTCAGGTGGCGGTGAATCCCCCATGTACATCTACTTAGAGTATATAGTGTTTTTCTTAGTTCCTTGATCTTTTATAAAAGTGTTTTCGTGCAGTACACGTTTAGCTTTATTATTACACCAAAATATGGCAACAATTGTCGTTGAAAGCCCCATAGAAACACATTACCGACAAAGCTGCATTGAAAGTCTGTGCCTTGCGCGTAGACACATGTCTAGAATTCTCCCGCTTCTAGTAGAAAATGGTCATTAATTTGCAACTATTTTTAATAACGTGGTCAGAGATTTCTTTATTTATAACTGTTATGTGCAACGATCTGCAGATAAGGAATAAATCAAACTGAGAAATTCCATGCAAATGTGGCTATGTCTCCAAATTGCCATTGCACAAGTATTTATTGATACACTACACATTTTTTTTAATAACACAAAATTTTAGTTTGTTTAATGTATACTTTTTATAATATGTGGCCAACTTCCACGAATTTTGTTACGTTAAAATGCCCAAAGGGGATATGCAGGCTTAATATGCATTATTGTTAGATTATGCGTTCTCATTTAAATACTAACTTTCTGGACAGCTAAAAATTAAGTGTTTTAAAAGTAGTAAAATTGTTGAAATTTTTAGTATTTAAGTTTGAGCTCAACTTTGATTCATCTACATATAACTATGCACACGGCCATTAATGTCGTTACACATTTGAGCATAGTGTGAACAACTTTGCCTTACTAATCTGGAATATTTGTATTGCATGGCCTAAAACAAAATATAATACAAGAGCACAATATGTCCTTGAACATTTGCAATAGTTAAATCGTTAAAATAATGTGCAGCTACTCTAACGTTTAATACATCCAGAAAATTATCCTCTGTGTGATAAGACAGTTTCTTAATGTGCCGTTAGTAAAACTATGCCATATTTTGTTCAGTTCCTGGCATTACCAACACACCTATTTTCTCTCTATCTTTATTCATATTAATTATGAAAAGAAAAATATAATTTAGAGATAGAAAATAAGTAAAAGTTCAATTTATCCAAGTCACTACAGTGATAATCGACAATTGTAATTTAATTATATTTTGATCGCTACCAATGCACGAGTTCACACATTTAGTAAATCTTAATACTGCATTTTTGTGACTCGTTTGCCTATTTCAGTGTTTCTCTTCTTTCGGATCATGTTACCTATACCGTGCAGAAAAATTCTGGCTTGCGCTCTTATTTAACTTCTTTTAGTTTACGTAAGATTTATTGAGCTTTGGGCATGAAAAAAATATATAATAGACACCACATCGACCGAAATTTAATTAATATTACCGCTTACCTAGATACAGAGACGACGTTAAAGGTTGCAGCGTTTTGAAGTAGTCAATTCCTGTAATATTGCTATCAATATGTTGTACGTACAAAGAAATTGTATAACACTTCTCAGTTTGGCTACAGTATAATTTTTATCAGAAAAAACTGAAATGGCATAGTTTAATGTGGTTTCGAGCATAAAAACTCGCATAAAAACTTCAAGCTGAAATCCGGTAAGCGCAAGCTTGTTTCGGAACTTGAAAATTCAAGCTTTTCCCGCCTGCGGTCGGGTTAACACAGGTGTAATGGGCTACACAATGGACATAGCTTTCTTTCCCAGTACCACGTAGTGAGATGATTCGGTTACTAGTCAGTGCAATTTTAAGGGTGTATCGTAGGATCATGTTGCTTTTTTATATTACTGGATACTGGTATCAGCTATAAAGACAGCACAGAACGACAACAATGAAAGTCTCCGTTTTGAACATGGGCATTAACGTTCAGTTTTGATATGTCAGTATAAAAATCGCTTCGATGACATTCTTTCAGAACATTACGGAGGCTGAAGACCATTATTATTTTATATCTTCTACCTTGGTACACAGTGATTGATCGATGTACACAAGAGGAAGAAGGGCCATACCAATCGCTCCACCTAACTCATTCACACTTTTATTCGAAGTCTAAATAAGCAACCGTAGCTTGATTCATGATGCTATTGACAGCGGGGTGGCCTTAATACTTACTAGCATTTGGATAATTTTGAATACGTTGTAAAATATCTCACAACAAATATATATATTCGGGGGCTAGTTAAGTAGGTGTGGAGTATTTATACAACCGAAACACATTTAAATATGTATACATGGCGGCTTGCTGCCTCTCTCCCAGGGGACATGGCGCTCAAAATTTAGTTTGAATAATAGTTCGGCACAGGAGCGTGTTTCCTTTGTTGCCATCGTGGTGCCTGCGCCCGAGGTGAATGCACTGTGGATGTCAGGTTTGCGGCTGTTCCGTTGGAGGTAAGCTGTCCTGCGGGGCTAGCCTGCGGTTGTTTTGCTGGCTGTCCCTTTGTCCACCCACTCAATGCCAGTCACGGTCTGTAAAGACGAGGGTACCTGTTTTCCGGCTGCCCTTCTGCCAACAGAAACATACGAATAGCTTTCCAAACCACCGTAGCGTATAAATTCCTCTAAAGTGAAGAGCAAAACAAGTTCTCTTGAAAACACACAGATTTCTTGAAATCGTTTACTATGTCTGTTTCTTCGTTTGGTATTGGTAAAACTGTACACGATTTTTGCATTCACTATTCAAGCATCGCGAGTTTGTTTGAATTGTGATGCAGATTGACTTTTCGGGAATTAATCTGTGACGCTAAAATAATTTTTGTAATCTTCTGATTGTTAACTATTATATTCAAGTCGTCGACTGCTGCGCAGTACGTAGTATGTTTTTCTCTGCAAACAGTACTATCGTACGTCCGGAGCACGTGCGACGCAGAGGCACTTCTACGCAACAGTTAATATTTCATGGCTACAAAAAAGGCACTAGAAGTACGTTAGGCTTAATTTTTTTACTTTGTACAAACTTGTCCTCTCTTACCCTGGAAACGACATTTGTTTAAAATCGCCTAGTACTACTATCCAGATTACCCTGAATTGACAGCCCCTGCCATCCTGTTTACCATTATACCACTGAGATAAAATACCTCTTAACACAACCCACAAATACTGAAGTCAACTTTTTACACACGGGCATGTTTTCGACTGTTGAATTAACTGAAGGGAGTTAATGTATAAAACTTATCACAGTAGTAATCACTGCTCCCACAGGTACTTTAGAGCTTTTGCAACTCAACAAACTTTTCGATCGTGGGTACCTATATCGCGACAGGAAGGAAAGAAGACTAATTTCAGCTTCTAGAATATTTTTTGTAGTTTTTTTCAGATGCACTTTATTTTTATGATGTCGTTATATACTGTCATAGTCAGAGGACTAACTGTACGTTTGCCTCATTCCTTGGGTGGGCAATGGCTTATTTGAAACTCTCAAGAGGCAGCAACAAACCCATCGAAAAGGTCTACATCCAGCGAAAAACTTTAGCGGNCAAAATCTAGCCAGCTTACAGGATGCTGAAACAGCGATTTTTCCTAACAACTTTCTATGGGGCATACTTCGATACGTTTGCTTACGTTGTTCTGCTTGTATTTTGATATAATATTACTGATAAGAACATTTTACATATTAATGGTCCTCTTTTGTTAACTAGAAACCACTGTCTGCAATCCTTGGATAATCACAAGACTGAACAACTTCTCCTTAAAAAAAACTTCGTGGCACTGGCCCTCCACCCCACCCAACCATAAAAGGGGCCGCGGTGTTGTAGTGGTTAGACTACTCGCCTTCCACTAAGGCGAACCAGGTTCGACTCCCGGCGGGGTGGCCCCCGGATGTTTGGGTGTGGGAATAGTGCTGGACGATGCCGCTGGTCGGAGGGTTTTCTCTGAGATCTCTCGTTTCCCCCACCCTTGCATTTCGGCTCTGCTCCATACTCACCTCGCTTCACCCTCATCGGTTATCAAGACCTCGACGTTAAGAGCTGCCCAAATCTCTTCACTCACCCATCATAAAGACGTGTAGTGCCAAAATACAGAATAATCTGGAATGAACACAAGGTGGTGATTCGTCGAAGACGAAACCGCGGAGTAAATACGTCAGTTTGTGTAAGTACATACATTACGGTGGAGAGTTGGGAAGGGACCACTCAGGCTGACGAGGGTCGAGCTACACTTTCATTTGGCCGGAGTGCCGGCGTAACTAGGCGAGGCGAATCGGAACACCAATGGAAGGGCGGATCGACACTCCGGAGGGTGTGGTGTAACCACTCTCTAAAAATGAGATAGCAGCAGCGTGCGGGCGTAAGGAGCCCGCGGTGGCATCAGGGAGATGAACTGTACACGCGTCCTCACCTTGAGCCGGGCGTCGACACGAGACAGGGTTACGCCCCTTCTACAATGACACGGTTACGGATACGGATCACGAACTGGAAATGTAAGCGAGTTGGTCACCTCCGAGCACTCACGTGTCCGTGAATCCGTGTAACCAATAGGAACCAAGTATTTAGTTCGAAGATCTTCGCTTTCGTGATCACTGTGTTTACAAGAAAAACATAGTGAGGATTTAATGTAGCTATTACTTACTACTTTTATTACAATAAACGCTCGTGCATAATTTAGCGGTATTATTTATGAAATATTAAACATTACATAAATATTAAAAATTATGTTTGTATATTATAAAACTTGCTCTGATAATTCGCAACAAAAATTGTGATGACTGTTAAGATTCGAAAGTTGAAGGTTCTTACATTTCGTTGCATTTCAGAACAGCTCAAATACATCCATACTCATCCGTACCCGTTTCGTTACGCATCCGTACACTGTAGAATACGCCTTAAAGCGACTAAATTCACATCCACTGGGTGACTTGATAGCCAGGGCCATCCATAGAAAATTATTCAGTGACTTCGGCTATTAAACTGTTTCGCCGTGCTTGCCGACCCTGCCATATCGATACACAGGTTCTTGTTCGCGTTACTGCCATTAATCGCAACTCAAGCACACTCATTTTCGTTTACATCGTCCCTTACAAATTATATTATAAAGGAGCTTTTAATGAATAACGTAACCAACACTAACAATATTTCATTGTGAATCATTAAAACACTCTACAATTCAAGGAGGCGTGAGTCGAAAAATCCCAGAAAGCAAATGGCGGACGATGGGTTGTACCGTTCTGTTGTAGAGGAAGGAGGGAAATAAGGCAAGTTTGAAGCCAGAAGGCCCAGTAGATGTGGGGCGTAAACTTGTGTTCATGCAGTTTGTTCGGTACCAATGCTTCTGTTAATATATACTGTCACTGCAGCGCAGCAACCATCTTTATGTCACAACTGAATTGCTTTTATTCCCGCAGAACTCTGAAAATCACACGATTTCGATTACATTGTAATTTTTTTGTACGTTTACAACAACAATTCTTGGAAAGTGGGTTTCCAAGAAAGTCCTTTGCAGAACTACAAGCAGTTTTCTTGTAATTTCTGTAAAATTATATTTGTAATATTACAACTTGCATTATTGAGAAGTGGACACAAAATTATTTTTTTCTTCTAGAAAACGAATGTAATTAAATAATAACTGAGACGGCCAATAATACTGACCAAAGTTATGGATAAACTGTAAACGTACCGCTGTTGGAACGAGAAAGTTTCGTTCAAGTTAAATGGTTCCAGAAATATTTTTACGCAGCAGAGGTCGCCTGTAATTCTTTTATGAATTGTGCAGGTTCATTAAATAAGCGGTGATATTAAAACTATCAAGCCATTTTCTTAATGTTTGTTCACCTATAATGGTTGTAGACTGATTTTTAAACGTTTTAGTTTAAAAACAATAACAATATTTCTAAAACTGTTCCGGCGAACGAGTGACGAGAAATATCATCTATGCGGTAATAATGCATAGGATGTTCAGACATGTGACGCATTACTTAAAATTTCTTTATGGGCTTGGAGATTATTATACTTTTGAATAATTAAATGTCATTGTTATAATTTCGTACAATTTGACCACTGGGTCATGCATAATCTTATTGTTTGAGTTTTGTAAATAAAAATAACGCGAGACATGAATTTTATAAATAAATTATTTCATTCTTTGAGGATTGGCTGCTTTTCATGAGCCGAATTTATGTGACTGGGATAATCTCGAAGTGCTTCATTCCAATGGGTAAAACATCTTCGCTTGTTTGTAGGTGTGCATAACTGCCTTCTTCTAATACATAAAATTTAGTTGCAAGATAATTGCGCTTGAAATGTTTGAAAGGATTTGATGGCTTTGTTCCTTTTTGAGACCTAGATGAACTCTCTCTTGGAACAATCTCTCGATGTCTTCCTAATGAGTGATTGTTTCTGTAATATTTTAAAAATTAACATAAATTTCCTACTAGTTAACGACGAGTTGTATCCTTTATAATTGGGTAATTTTGTGTATTTTGANTTATTTTTTTCTTCTAGAAAACGAATGTAATTAAATAATAACTGAGACGGCCAATAATACTGACCAAAGTTATGGAAAAACTGTAAACGTGCCGCTGTTGGGACGAGAAAGTTTCGTTCAAGTTAAATGGTTCCAGAAATATTTTTACGCAGCAGAGGTCGCCTGTAATTCTTTTATGAATTGTGCAGGTTCATTAAATCAGCGGTGATATTAAAACTATCAAGCCATTTTCTTAATGTTTGTTCACCTATAATGGTTGTAGACTGATTTTTAAACGTTTTAGTTTAAAAACAATAACAATATTTCTAAAACTGTTCCGGCGAACGAGTGACGAGAAATATCATCTATGCGGTAATAATGCATAGGATGTTCAGACATGTGACGCATTACTTAAAATTTCTTTATGGGCTTGGAGATTATTATACTTTTGAATAATTAAATGTCATTGTTATAATTTCGTACAATTTGACCACTGGGTCATGCATAATCTTATTGTTTGAGTTTTGTAAATAAAAATAACGCGAGACATGAATTTTATAAATAAATTATTTCATTCTTTGAGGATTGGCTGCTTTTCATGAGCCGAATTTATGTGACTGGGATAATCTCGAAGTGCTTCATTCCAATGGGTAAAACATCTTCGCTTGTTTGTAGGTGTGCATAACTGCCTTCTTCTAATACATAAAATTTAGTTGCAAGATAATTGCGCTTGAAATGTTTGAAAGGATTTGATGGCTTTGTTCCTTTTTGAGACCTAGATGAACTCTCTCTTGGAACAATCTCTCGATGTCTTCCTAATGAGTGATTGTTTCTGTAATATTTGAAAAATTAACATAAATTTCCTACTAGTTAACGACGAGTTGTATCCTTTATAATTGGGTAATTTTGTGTATTTTGANGAAAAATTAACATAAATTTCCTACTAGTTAACGACGAGTTGTATCCTTTATAATTGGGTAATTTTGTGTATTTTGAGATTATATCTATTGGGAAAGACTGAAGAAGAATTAAATCACAAAGTAATGAAAATGCGGGATGTCATTTCTAAGCAAAAAAAAAAAACATTTGTTGATTTTTTTGTATGCATAAAATTTACGCCTGTATATATACCTTTTCTTTGGATGTGGTCAGTACATTAGTAGAAATAACTTATATTACGTCAAATACAGATAATATCTTGTGACAAATTTTGAAACGGTTGGATTGACTATGATAAAAAAATTTCGATCTAGACTACGTTGTTGCCATTAATGGAACCTATTTCTGGGGCACACCTGGAACTCTGCAATTAGTTTTGTAAAACCTGATAGTTGAAAAGGAAAGACGCCCGCAGGAAATGCCATTTTCTGTGTGTTATCAAAGAATGTATTGTATGTGGCAACCATGTATCACAGAATTTCTTTAGAGGCGTTGTGTTCAGTCAAGCGTTAACACGATCCAGGACATCGGCTAAGATTTTAGGTACGGCGTACATGATGCTCTGCTTCAATAGTCTGAGATTTTGTATCTTTTGTGGGTAGTTCCTGGCTTTCAGGTCGCCCCAGGAGTGAAAACCCAGGGGTGCCAGTTCAGGTAGCAGAGGGCCGGCCCACTCGACGGGACCGCGAGGGGGGAAATCTTTGCTTTTGAGGGAAGAGATGTGCAACCACGCACGAAGATTTTCGAGTATAAAGGCGGAACCCCGTATTTCTCGAAGAAACTCACGCAGAGCTGCTGCAACTGAGATCCCCACACCGTGAAATAAAAATTACTCACTATTCAGTAATGAAAATGATTTGTCCTAAATTAGGTATGTCCAAACTGCACATTTAGAATTTGGTTGAATACTGCTGACTTCATCTATGAAATTACTGTGCCAATAATTGTGCAGTGGAATTGATTCCCAATTTTCTCAGTGCCAAGGTGATTAGCAAAAACTTCACTGTTTATTTGTCACAGTATTCAATCAAATAGTATACATACTTACTAAAGATCCGATTACTGACTTGGGCCGTGTTCCAGTTGGCAATTTCAGTTTCCTAAATGGCCAGGTAACAAGATTTAGTTTACTAAAATGATGAAGTATTTGACAGTTAAGTTTTCTGCAGCGCTTAGTATTTAGGCAATACTACCTACATGCTTGTATGGTATGCAGCTGTGTCCATTGCGAAGACGATGGCGGAGGGCATTTTTAACGCTTGCTGTAAGCAGCATGTTCCATATATTAGTAAGCTTACAGTACTGAAGCTGCCTGTTTGTTTCTGGCTGTAGTCAGTATGTGATTCCCTGGAGGAAGTGGTGTTATTGCATACGCGCCTGGAACTGTGTCGCTGCCGCCGAAAGTTTTGTATGCGTTTTTCACGAAAACGGTGGGTCCTGAGCAGTTGCGACAAGAGGACCATTTTTGTTAATTAGGTTATATAGCTCAATAAACCGGAATCAAAAGTTCATAATTCCTGAAGGTAACAAAGTAGCCGGTAAAAAGAGGGTGGCCGACCCTGTTATTTTAAATACAAGAAGAGGTATTTATGAGAGTTTGCTCTTAGGTTGAAGATTCCGATAACATAAAACAATGTTTTGAGAGTTGTAGTTTAATTATACTTCAGTTCAATATTTTACAAAAATACAGTTAAAAATATTTATTTTGAAGCGCTCATGCCTCCCCTTATATTCAATTTATGTAGAAAGTGTCATGCATATTTCCCACTTTATTCTGCGTGAGTAATCACCTCACGAAGTTTGTCGGTCGAATTCCACCCCATCCTGTATACATGTATGCACACACACACACACACACACACACATACAGGTTAGCGATTTATTTGGAAAGTAACCAGAATGTAGAGATTACACTTCAAAACAAGAAGTCCTGGGTTAGATAGTTCTCGAGGTGTGGTCTTCTTAGGTTCTGCTGAAATTGTTCGTAGTTGCACTTGATGCACCCTTGTTCGTGTCACTGCAGCCCTGCTTATGTACCGTAAGTGATTCATTCTTAAAATATGTGCTCGAAATGTCTACCTTGCACCTGAATGCACGCCTGCACACTTCGGCGACTGCCTGACACGTTCAAACACTCAAAATGTGCCACGANCTACCTTGCACCTGAATGCACGCCTGCACACTTCGGCGACTGCCTGACACGTTCAAACACTCAAAATGTGCCACGAATCTGCTGGCTTCTTTGTTCCACACGATGGTGAAGCACTACTATGTCCGTAACAGACGTTGCGTGTTGAGAAGTTCCCACATGTAATAATCAGATCAGGAGAATGTGCAGGCCAGACGATTGGTCCTACAAGAGCCATCCACCTGTGCGGAAACCGCTCATCCAAACAGGCTCTGGCAAATCTACTGAAACGTGGTGGTGAAACATCATGCATAAATAACATGTGATTTATAAGATGAAACGGGACATCCTCGAGTAGGGCATGTAAATATGTAAATATTGCATAAAGAGACTGTACGATTGGCCTACCAAGCGTTTGGTCTTCTGTGTGTGTTAAATGCTAACAGTGAAATGAGTTTACCAACACACATTCCGAGATTTAATTTATCACATTCTGTACACAAACAGGGATGTACGGACTAGCAACAGTGGACACAGCGACAAAGGCCTGTAATTCGGGAACAATCGAACTTACATGTTCATATGAAATTTTTGTTTTGATGTTTACTTATTGTCAACACCTCAGTTACTTCCCTCATAAATCGGCACATTCTATATATATATATATATATATATATATATATATATATATACACACACACACACACACACACACAACTTATTTAACGCCACTCGATGACACAGTCAGAAAATTATGTTGTGTTGCTGGACGATCTGTAACCTACACGGATGGAACTTTAAATCCACTTCCAAAATTCGTTGAAAACTTGAACGATGTACTTATAGATACACTGTGTGACGTCGAACTGAACTGTGTGGACTTCTTACGAAAGCAGCGCGTACAGTCACGGCATTGTATGGCGTACGAGCGGTTTGAAGGTTCACTACAGATTTCTTTCTCACAGCCAATACAGTCTCCCCTTAATTACAGACCCAAATGTTGATTGCCGATAGAACAACCATGCCGTCTGATATTGAAATGACGCCGAAATTCTCTAATTGCGGACTCCACTCTGCCATTCATGTAAATATGCTTTGACCGCAAAGGCATGCTGCGCACCACTCCACTGCTCCAACTNCGGACTCCACTCTGCCATTCATGTAAATATGCTTTGACCGCAAAGGCATGCTGCGCACCACTCCACTGCTCCAACTAGACAGGGCTGTTGGCCAAAATTAAAGCAAAAAAAAAAAACACCCTCTCTTCTATGATAATTTTGCTATACAAAAGTGTCGGGTGGTAGTAAATTAAAAAAACATGAATTAAATAAACACTGTAACATCATTTCTTGATGAACTAAAAAAAAAATATATATTAAAAAAAGTTCTGCTTTTTAAAAGTTAATCACTTTCACACACATCCATAAAAACGATCACGTATACTCAATATGGCGCATGATCACCTCTGACAGCAATACAGACATGACAACAGCGTGGCATGCTCCGAATAAGGTCATAAATCGCAGTTTGCTTTATTANCCTCTGACAGCAATACAGACATGACAACAGCGTGGCATGCTCCGAATAAGGTCATAAATCGCAGTTTGCTTTATTAACGAAGATTCTTCCTGTAGAGCAGCTCGTAAGCCCTAGAGAGAGATTGGTGGATTCGGACGTGAAGTAACTTGTCTCCCTAGAGCATCCCACACAAGCTCTATCGGATTTAAGTCGGAAGAGTGAGCAGGCCAATCCATGCGCGCAATGTCTTCAGTTTTCAAGAAGACACTAACCAGCTGTGTCTGTAAGGCCGAGCATTATCATTCATCAGAAGGAAGTCTGGGCTCACATCACCTCTAAACAACCGTACATGGGGTACCAAGATCTCATCATGGTATCTGACAGCAGTTATACCTTTCCGGTTTACCCATACAATGTCACGGAGAAATGTTCGGGTGGTTAGCATAATGCCTCCCCCCGCCATTCTTGATCCATCTTCACTTTGGTCTCTTTACACGATGTTTGAGGTCCTAAATCGTATTCCAGGTTTTCTCCAGATGCAAACCCGTCGAGAATCACTGTGGAGAACGAATATGGACTCATCCGTAAAGAGAACATCGGCCCACTGTTCAACTGCCCAATGGACATGTATATGGCTCCACTCTAGATGTCTTTGCCTGTGAACATGCGTCAAGAGTACACATTCAGCAGGTGTGTGACAATAAAAGTATCTCTGCCTAAAGGAGGATTCACACGTTCGCAGGCAGACGATCTTAATGTGTATCGATGAGAACAAATTCGTGGGAATTTAAGTGTTGACGAAGAAACAGAGAACAACAATCATAAATAGAGGGCGAGACCAGGCACCAGGATAGCACCCATAACTCGGTTATCCCAATGCTACAAATACGATTAATTTTGAATTTTTGAGAGATAATCTAGATAAAATTAAATATTTGTATTATAACTTTCATTATTTAATAATTATACATGTTTAATATTATTAGTGTTGAAGCTTTGTAAGTGATATTTTTAATTTGAAAACGTAAAAAGACTCGTGTGAATCGCAACCACCAAAATTCACTCCATCTGCTTTGTCTGTTTGGCGTCATCTACGAATGTGTCTGTACACTGTTTGCCTTGATAAAACTGTTCCAGTGGATACTGTGAGGTCAGATACCAGTTGGTGTGCAGTACTACGGCGGTACCGTCTTGCCCTTATGGCCTAATAACGGTCCTCTCTTCCTGATGCCACTCTCGGCCGTCCTTGCCCTGGTCTTAGGGATACAGTTCCGGACGCTATAAACTGCTGCGGCATCCAAGAAATAACAGAACGATGCACATTAAGACATCTGGTCACATCAGTTTGTGAATATCCAGCTTCCATATTCCATTCTTCCTATCGCCCTCTCCACCGCAGAGAATCTTACAGGCGTCTTCTCTGTGCCGTAGCATTTGGACTAATAAGGCAGTAAACACTGCACACACCATACGATACGGGCACTGACGTCATTGCATTCATTGTTTTAAGCGGATAGTAATGCCATCCGCTGTTCAGAATGTGGGTTCAATTTGTTTCCATTCTATTATCACCAGATGCTTTCTTGATCATGGGTGGGGCGGATATCTGTTTGTTGCTTTAATTTTTGAAACCAGTGTAAATTGTATGTTGTTGTGAGCAGCGTCTCATATGTCATTCAGCGCTACCAATGTGCCTATTTTTACAATTTCTCAAAGTCAGTGGGCTTAGCCAGGTTCGTTAACGGATGGAGGCCTTCATTAAATAAAAGAGTTTAGTTATAATTTATTTATAATAACTACATAGCAAATACTCTTAACTCAGTGGGCCACAATAAATTGCTATCACTTGTTATTTACAACTGATGAATTCAGCCAATATAATTTACAATCACCTCAAATATATTCATTTAATCAAATAAATATAATTAGTCCCAATAAACAGGATATATAAACTTATTGAATTATTTTATAATTGATATGTCCATATTTGACAGTTATAATATTTACAGTAAAGCCCGTATCACATGTCCATACAGTCCCACACCTTAGTTCAGTCCAGATTCCACCAGTCTGTAATGTTCTAGATATCTTTGAGCGTGCCTTCATACATAGTAGCTTCCAACTCGTCACAATCCACGCACTCTTGTCCTTTTACACTGCAGGAACACTCGTAGGCCGTCGTCTCGTATCCTCCGTCGTCGTTTGTCCTCTCCGCTTATGTACCTCGCTGCACCAGACTTTTCTATATTACCGTACTTCAGCTAGATGGATTCTACCAAAGGCTGCCGACCCTCCGACTACGGCGGTATTTATAGTGTGGTTGGCCATAGTCGAGAAATTTATCTAAATACCGCATTGCGCGGAGGGTTCTAGTTCGCAGAATATTATTGTGCATCCTCCCAAGTCTTCAGCTCCTCCGGCAAGGGAAAGAGGAGGGGCTGCGACACCAGCCAGATCGGCTGTCAATCATTTCCCCAGCCGCCGGGCGACGAAGATGCGAGCAAGGTTCTGCCTGGGGGAGGGGAGGGTCGAGGTGGGTTACCCCTACAGCGCCGGACCGCGCGTAACCAGGTAGCCTAGTGCAGGAGTCCGCACGCGTAACAGTATTATAGCAACTTTCGCAGTGTGTTTCCTTTGTTGAATTAAATTGAACAACAGGACAGAAAAATGGGAGCTGGCTGAATTTAATTTACCTCTTGGGAAGGGGAGAGCAGGATTGCTTATAGTGAAATCAAGTGTGAATGCTGAATACACTATCACTTTTTTTCATCAGTAACTGTCAGTGAATAAAAGAGGGCATATAAAAATGCACATACCTACATTTTATGTAGATTATGCTCAGAAAAAGTTGTTAATGGGTACAAACATGAATTTTGTCAACAAAGTGAAATAACGTTTCTTAAGTTTGCATATTCTCTGCCACCGATAACCGATACTCAAATAGGAATATCCTGTCTTTTCTATGGAGTAGGCATGGTGCCCTCCGGTTATATTTATTGTTTTTTTATTTTTCCTTTCGTTTCAGTGAATGCGGCATGCTCTCATATTACGAACGTCCCCGTACTTCTTTCACTATAGCAGCAACTCAGAAAAAGCTTTTTCGTTGAACAGCGTTGCAATGTACGCCTACCTCTCCACAAAGCTAGGTTTGTGGAAGAATGGTATTGGAGTATAAATAACTCAACCGCCTGCACAGAACTCTTATTGTAACTTCGACAAAAACGTTTCAGATGAGCTCCAGCTGCAAGTCAGGGCGAAACTTTTGACATCAGTAACCGACATGACAGCTACATTTGCGGAAGAATTATTTAGCTGTTCCCCCAGCATATCGAAAGCTGTGATAGCGGCAAAAGGTGTATCAGCACGATATCAATAATTTCTTCCCTGTTACAGTACAGAGAGAGGAGAGGAAGGAATTGAGAGAGATTATGAATGATCAACTGTCCGGATACATTTTATCAGATAGCGTACGTCTGTTGGCTAACGTGTGTGACAACGTAGTATTAATCTAAACATGAGAAGCAGAGCGTGACAGATTGATTGATGATGGGTGTTAAGTGAGTAGTGTACCACTCTCTTTTTAGCAACGCCCTAGACAGGTTATTTCTAAACCGTAACCTCACAAAACAATGGGATATCATAGCACTACTAGTAAAGAGTTGAAAAACAATTCACCGCACTATTACTTTTCAGTAACGTCTAGCGTNAGGGATATCATAGCACTACTAGTAAAGAGTTGAAAAACAATTCACCGCACTATTACTTTTCAGTAACGTCTAGCGTGTAACCCCTGGTACTCCTTTAAGGTTGTCACGTCTACATATAACGCATTAAGGTAATTGCTATCTAAAGACGCCCGCCAAAATTACGAGTGAACTCCATTGCTGTGTTTTAAATACACGTTTGTAACAGAAATAGTTGTACGTGTCCGCCAACCTTTTTCATGCGAAAAGAAAACATGTTTCACACTCACTAGTCTCGGATGCGTTTTTCAAAAATGGTCACATACTGGAAACGTAATTTTAATCATATTAACACCGCCATATTTTAAAATACCCTACGTGAATATCTGCAATACTAGTATAGGGCCTTACAATGAACATTGTCACAAACTTTCAACCAATAAAATTATTGGATTATTCATAGAGTTCCGTAGTTACCCGCAACACGAAGAAAAAAAACTGTACACGAGTCCAGTGTTTGCACNATTGGATTATTCATAGAGTTCCGTAGTTACCCGCAACACGAAGAAAAAAAACTGTACACGAGTCCAGTGTTTGCACGCAGAGGTTACGGAGCACTAGTTGCACCCAATAATGTTGCCTTAAATATTTATCTTCCTTCTGCGTCTTGATACCTGCCTACACGGAAGATTTCTTTTATTTCCAANACACCTTAGTTCAGTCCAGATTCCACCAGTCTGTAATGTTCTAGATATCTTTGAGCGTGCCTTCATACATAGTAGCTTCCAACTCGTCACAATCCACGCACTCTTGTCCTTTTACACTGCAGGAACACTCGTAGGCCGTCGTCTCGTATCCTCCGTCGTCGTTTGTCCTCTCCGCTTATGTACCTCGCTGCACCAGACTTTTCTATATTACCGTACTTCAGCTAGATGGATTCTACCAAAGGCTGCCGACCCTCCGACCACGGCGGTATTTATAGTGTGGTTGGCCATAGTCGAGAAATTTATCTAAATACCGCATTGCGCGGAGGGTTCTAGTTCGCAGAATATTATTGTGCATCCTCCCAAGTCTTCAGCTCCTCCGGCAAGGGAAAGAGGAGGGGCTGCGACACCAGCCAGATCGGCTGTCAATCATTTCCCCAGCCGCCGGGCGACGAAGATGCGAGCAAGGTTCTGCCTGGGGGAGGGGAGGGTCGAGGTGGGTTACCCCTACAGCGCCGGACCGCGCGTAACCAGGTAGCCTAGTGCAGGAGTCCGCACGCGTAACAGTATTATAGCAACTTTCGCAGTGTGTTTCCTTTGTTGAATTAAATTGAACAACAGGACAGAAAAATGGGAGCTGGCTGAATTTAATTTACCTCTTGGGAAGGGGAGAGCAGGATTGCTTATAGTGAAATCAAGTGTGAATGCTGAATACACTATCACTTTTTTTCATCAGTAACTGTCAGTGAATAAAAGAGGGCATATAAAAATGCACATACCTACATTTTATGTAGATTATGCTCAGAAAAAGTTGTTAATGGGTACAAACATGAATTTTGTCAACAAAGTGAAATAACGTTTCTTAAGTTTGCATATTCTCTGCCACCGATAACCGATACTCAAATAGGAATATCCTGTCTTTTCTATGGAGTAGGCATGGTGCCCTCCGGTTATATTTATTGTTTTTTTATTTTTCCTTTCGTTTCAGTGAATGCGGCATGCTCTCATATTACGAACGTCCCCGTACTTCTTTCACTATAGCAGCAACTCAGAAAAAGCTTTTTCGTTGAACAGCGTTGCAATGTACNACGAACGTCCCCGTACTTCTTTCACTATAGCAGCAACTCAGAAAAAGCTTTTTCGTTGAACAGCGTTGCAATGTACACCTACCTCTCCACAAAGCTAGGTTTGTTGAGGAATGGTATTGGAGTATAAATAACTCAACCGCCTGCACAGAACTCTTATTGTAACTTCGGCAAAAACGTTTCAGATGAGCTCCAGCTGCAAGTCAGGGCGAAACTTTTGACATCAGTAACCGACATGACAGCTACATTTGCGGAAGAATTATTTAGCTGTTCCCCCAGCATAACGAAAGCTGTGATAGCGGCAAAAGGTGTATCAGCACGATATCAATAATTTCTTCCCTGTTACAGTACAGAGAGAGGAGAGGAAGGAATTGAGAGAGATTATGAATGATCAACTGTCCGGATACATTTTATCAGATAGCGTACGTCTGTTGGCTAACGTGTGTGACAACGTAGTATTAATCTAAACATGAGAAGCAGAGCGTGACAGATTGATTGATGATGGGTGTTAAGTGAGTAGTGTACCACTCTCTTTTTAGCAACGCCCTAGCCAGGTTATTTCTAAACCGTAACCTCACAAAACAAAGGGATATCATAGCACTACTAGTAAAGAGTTGAAAAACAATTCACCGCACTATTACTTTTCAGTAACGTCTAGCGTGTAACCCCTGGTACTCCTTTAAGGTTGTCACGTCTACATATAACGCATTAAGGTAATTGCTATCTAAAGACGCCCGCCAAAATTACGAGTGAACTCCATTGCTGTGTTTTAAATACACGTTTGTAACAGAAATAGTTGTACGTGTCCGCCAACCTTTTTCATGCGAAAAGAAAACATGTTTCACACTCACTAGTCTCGGATGCGTTTTTCAAAAATGGTCACATACTGGAAACGTAATTTTAATCATATTAACACCGCCATATTTTAAAATACCCTACGTGAATATCTGCAATACTAGTATAGGGCCTTACAATGAACATTTTCACAAACTTTCAACCAATAAAATTATTGGATTATTCATAGAGTTCCGTAGTTACCCGCAACACGAAGAAAAAAAACTGTACACGAGTCCAGTGTTTGCACGCAGAGGTTACGGAGCACTAGTTGCACCCAATAATGTTGCCTTAAATATTTATCTTCCTTCTGCGTCTTGATACCTGCCTACACGGAAGATTTCTTTTATTTCCAACTGATACAAAATGGTGAACGTTAAGGTGGCCGTCTGGTTGAAGGAATTTGGCACGTCTGAGGCCTAAAGGCGTGGAAGCGCTAGGAGCGACCGAGCCATGCTCACCAAATCTCTCGCCGCCTGTACGCGCAAAGCACTGAACTGGCGTGCAGTTTTACCATCGATAACGCTCCTCTATGAGACTTTCAGCGGAGGCCCTGTCATTTTATGACGTAATGAAAAAAAAAGTCTGATGCACGTCCCTATTTATTTTTTGTACCGGAATTTTCATACCTAAAAATGACTCTGAAAACTCCCGTTTAAGCAATTTCACTATCATAAAAAAAGATTTAGAGAGAAATGGAGGAACTGAAAAACGTACACAGACATCACTCAGGCACATTGCACGGTTTTGTAGGAAAACGTTTTCCGCTGGAGCTCTGCACGCCGTTCGGTGGCCTGCCCAGGTGGCCACCTTAAAGGCAGCACTAAAGTGCGCATCAAATACCTCATCACCTCGACACATAAGACACTGAAGGGGCATGCAGTTTCGCAGCCGTCCAGCGCGAAGCTGGAATTTTAAATGGTGACCTTACAACTTCATTCCTATAAAAGCAGTAGCAAATTATTGTTACAAGCTCGCAATGCAATTGTATAGATGATTACAATATTTCCTAATTTATTTAAATCCCTTAACAGACTGGCTTACCACTGAGAAAATAAAACAGTCGCTTACTATGCCAAAATGTGTACAATGTTCAACATGGCGTATCATCACAAATAATAGGACTATTGCTAGCTTCATTTCAGTAGAATCAGCAGTCATTCACCCTGTTCCTAGGCCCAGTTCTGCCTCGTGTAAAAATAAACAGTTCCGTGGTTCTGTTGACTAGCAGGCTGGCCATTAGTCAATCAAACGACTCTGTCAATTTTTTAAAGCGTTAAATAAGCCACTTGAACATAAATGTAGCTAATTACGTATAAAACAAAAATAAATCAATGTTATTTCTACTAATTTGGAACATTACAGTTTTAATTAGACGTTACTACTACAGACAACTAATTATCGTTGTTCATTGCAAACATGACTGTAGTAATGACAGTCATTGGTTTGCCTTTTGTTGAATGCTGTTACAAGGAAGGATTTTTTTTCCAAACTTTATTTCAAAAGCGCTTAATTAACCGCCAGCCATTTATGGTAATGTAGTAGGTATGTGCCTTTAAAGTAGTATCTGCATGTTTCCCGACACGTGTATGCTTTTTTGTTGTAAAAAACCGCTTTAGTATTGTAATTTGGTATTAGAGGGTTCTATTCCAAACATACTGCAGTTCGTTTCTCCTATCCGGTATGCGGATGCCCTAAAATTCCCATTTTTGGGGATCGAGAACGCTGATTTTTGTTGGCGTCCAGGAACGGACTCACCTTTCACTAAAAAAAAAATTGTTGAAGGAAATTTAGGATTGGTTTAGTCCAACCAGATCACATGTTTTCGTATGGAGATTTGAACGTTTTTGTCGCTGCAACCAAATAACTTGGTTGTCTTCATTTGGTTGACTCAGACTCGTGATAACTACAGTATACATGATTCACGATATGTTTGGCTGTACGTAATTCCAGCTTAATTTTGTACCAAATATCAAATTTAAAAGCTCTAACTTTTGTTTATGCAATCAACTACTTGTTGCCTGTCTAATAGTTTGAGGAGAGCATTAAACAATTAAATAAACTGCGATGAAGTCTAAATACTACACGCAAACTCCTGGTCCACCCACTATTCTATAGGAAAGCTCACTGTCTGAAAGTAATGTCTCTACTGCTGTATCTTGACTCTAGAAGTTACCAATATTTTTCAAGTAGTTATTTTGCCAGTTATTAATATTTTTGAGCTAAAGTTGAGGACGTGCGCAAAAGACTAAATTAGTGTGCGTAATTTTGTGTTTGTGATTTACAGCCTGTGAACGTGTCACTGTTGACACGCATGTCAATGATGTCAAGTAATAACACACGAGTTTACCCAACACATTATTTTTAAGTACTTTCTTTTGTAGAGGGAGACGTACGCGGATGTTTGGAACAAGAGCAGCTTGACTATTTAAACGAAATCAACCTCAACATAAACACTTCAACACATTCATTTGTAAGAGCAGCTAAATCTTTTCTCGGTATGTTTACCTCCGTTAGGGGAGAACCTCGTGACGACGAAAGGAAATGTGAGGTGGAAAGGGTGGAACGGAAGTGCAGCTTCGGTGATAATTTTAGGCTGCCTTTTCTCATCCCGTGTCTTCTACCTACCCCATCCATACTCCTCCCACCTCCAAAAAGTGATAAATTTCTTAGGTAGCGCGGAACTTTTCAATCAACACAACGTGGTAGTCTTCGCTCTAGATGTTGAATGAAACGAACATACTCTTAAAAGGAAATACGCCACAACACACTATTTGTATGATCGAGTATTTAAGAAAGTATCGTAATAATATGGTCCGGAATGGAACTTAAAATGCAGCTAGCTATATGGCAGTCATCTGTCTGTAGCTACTTTCACTTTTGAGGCCGAGAAGTGCGGGAGCGATAAGCGCAGCCAGTGCGCCATCTTCACTACGCGCAAAGCTCAGTTCTCGTCGTGCTGCGTGTGCCCAAGTGACTTTAAGCGGCCACTCTATCGTTTTATTGATGGAAATTCTGTGGTAAATTCAAATACAGACTCCTATAGCGCATCGCTAGTTTCCGAGCAGTTTTTGTTAAGATACAACCGTTTTTAACGATGGTGTAATATTGCAAAACAGTATATGTAGTATGCTTAATATCGTGAAAGGACCATTCCGTCCTAGTCTGGGGTATGTTTTCTTTTCGCAGGACACGTTTAATTGCATCGTCAAAAAATACGTATTTCAAACATGATGCAACGCAGTTCGAATGCCAGGCACGCAATCGCATTAAGTAAGAAAACTTAAATCTACATTTTTATGCATGAGCATGCGCTAAGGGCGCCGGTCAATCAACAATACTAACTATTTTACATTTTTACGAAATACCATCCAATTTGTCGACATTACATGTAAGTACTCTGTCTTAGCATAAAAAATTTAGGTAGCATAATTTTTGCATTACGGTATGCCACAGTCACGATGTTAGCAATTTTGATAAGCATAAATAAAATAAACGAAAATATGGCGTCTGAGGGTTAATGTCATTTCATTTTAAGCTGTGCTTGGCAAAATTTATTTCACAAAAAGTCACAGACTGCTGCAAAGAAAAAATTAGCAAACATTTCCTTATTTTTAGAAATTTTTAAAAATTACGAAAAGATTTTATTGCGTGATTTTGAAGAAATTATTAAATAACTCATGGTATCTTATTTCAGTTTGAATTCACTTATTTNAAGATTTTATTGCGTGATTTTGAAGAAATTATTAAATAACTCATGGTATCTTATTTCAGTTTGAATTCACTTATTTAGGTGAGTTAGTTTTATTATTTGTGTTTTCCAAAAATACTTAAATTGTGATTTTGGCAAGCCATTATGCAAAAATATACGATCTAAAAAATTTAATTGAGGTAATATTGTTAGTAAGTAATGTCTACAAGTTGAATTGTATTTCGTATAAATACAGGCTGAGTCGTTAATGTATGCCAATTCGGCGTGATCGGATTCCTTAGGTAAAATAAATAAGGAAACATTTATAGGATTTAGGTGTACAGTGATTTCGGAGAGTGGTAGACGCCCTCGAAAGTGGAGAGTGAAAATGTGTTATGCAAAGATAAATGGTAAATTACTTGCGATTCAGCAACGTCGGACTGGAAACTTTTCCGTGTATCGGCAACTCGCAGATAATGCACTACACAACATTTCACTATACGTGAGATGCATGTCCGTCAGTTAATCATTACTCCACTCCATAGTACACACTGTGAAGAACTAGACAGACAACCTCGTCGTATTCGTCATCACTTAGTACGATAACATGAACCAAAGCAATGGGTCACTTGCCGGTAGTAACTTCTCAGCCATCAACAGTCTGGCATAAAAACCTGTTGAATAAGGACTTAGAACATGAGCCTGGTTGTCGGTTGACAAGTCATGCATGACAGTTGCTCAGGCTGCCTACCTACCAGGCAACCACTAATCTCTTTTCCAAAAACATATGATCTTAGGTAACGGTCGGGATTAGCGGATACTATTATGGCGACCCTTTTTTTTTTATCAATCTTTACATGATAATTAGTAAAAAAAAATTATGCAAAATTGCTTTAAGCAAGAGAGGGGGGGGGGAGCGTTACAAAAACAAAATTCTAGGCAATTGAAAGGTGCAAACACTTATCTAATGTATGAATGGGTGTACTCTCAGTAACACCGCTTTCTGTGGTCACGTACTTTGTAACAAATTACCTATATGCTACTTTTTGTTGCTTAACACCAGGTAATTTCTTATGTATCGTTGCTTAATAAATTTCCGCTCTCCACTTTCGAGATCGTATACCACCCTCCGAAATCACTGTAGACCCTAAGTTGCATAAATGTTTCGATATTTATTCTTCCTAAAGATTCCGCTCACGCTCACTCAACATGTATAAAATAAATAAATTTTTTGTTGATCAGCAACTTTAAGGTTTAGAGGAAAATCCACACTTGAAAGCTCACGAGGAAGTAGACATAGCTAGACGCTTCCGTGAGTCGAGATGGATGGTTCGCGTCTACAAGAATGTGATGGAAGTAATGTATTTGTGCCGCTTGACAAATGTCATGGCTGTGTGGGCGCACTTTCTGCACGTGGCTATTTACCACGAGGCTAGGCGCCCACGAGAATGTTCGTGGTTTCTTCACGCTTTTTGAATCTAGCCTTTGAAAAATCAACCCGCGTATGACATGTTCGGTTATTTCTTAAATATGCCATGTATCAGAAGCGTTTTATACTTCTGTTAACCTAAAAGTACTTCATTTTTTGTTCAATTGAAATTTTGCTTACATTTTATCTGTAAATTGTAACATTTCATTTCTTATTATTACGAATAAAAACAGTTAGAAAACAGGTATGTTGGTAATGACTGGTAAGAAATAGTTCTTATGAGCATTATTATTACAACAAGTGCGGACGAATATGCGGTGCGTAGTGCCTTTGGTGTAATTTTCTAGACTTGGTTAAGCTTTTTTTGCACAAGGCGGGGGAATATCCGAGGTGTATAACTTTAGCAGGGCTTCAGGAAAGTTGGAAGTAACCACGAATGGACTATAGAAGAAACTACCTTAGCACTTTGTGTAGTACAGATTTTACGTCGCAAAGTCGACACGGCCACTTGATAATAATGCGCCTTGAGTTGTTCACTAAACTTCTCCGATACGAAGTGTATATTTTTCAAAGCCAATGTTCGTATAAGGGTTCCGACTACATGCAGGTATTTTGCGCATTCGAGTCTTCGAAACGTGTGAGCTTTGAAGGCTGAGTTACACTAGACCACTATAGTAGCCGCTACTTTGTATAGCAGCTGCTGAAAAGCGTGCTATTTTCTAGTTATGGTGTTTTAAGATAGAAGCCTTTTAGTAGTGGCTACTGCAGCAAAATACGTGCGAACTCGTCCTGTTAGATGTCATTGTGCTTGTGAAAAATGTCTTCTGTTGATGTTAGCCGTGAGTCTTTAGGACGCCTGTTGTTAATGAGTCTCCGGGGGTATGTCAGGAGTTAATTAGTAATATAAGGAACAAAAAGAGACCATGTTGGGTCCAGAAATAAATCAATAAATATAGTATTACTAAATCTAAAATAGTACATTTATATATTATTGACTTATGTAATAACATGTTTGAAGACGCAGTGGGGGCCACTCTAAATTCTCAAACTATAAAATGTATAAAACGAACTTAAAAAATACAAGAAAATTACTATGTAAATAACTTAGATCCTACTAACAAAAAAACAGGCAGTCCAAAAAAGAAAATAAAAAATTATATATATATATGGCCTGCCCTTTTCTTAAGAAAATCTACTTAGTTTGTAATGCTACTTGCGTTTAGCATTAGTTATCTTACTACAAAAGGAAAATCAGTTATTTGGAAGTTTTCTTCCCTCGCACCAACTGTTTAGCTGAGTGTCGGTTTCGTTTTNGAACTTAAAAAATACAAGAAAATTACTATGTAAATAACTTAGATCCTACTAACAAAAAAACAGGCAGTCCAAAAAATAAAATAAAAAATTATATATATATATATATATGGCCTGCCTTTTTCTTAAGAAAATCTACTTAGTTTGTAATGCTACTTGCGTTTAGCATTAGTTCTCTTACTATATTCTGTACCATATAAGAAGGCCACTTTTTGACAGCTCGACGAAAGTAGCGCCACTGTTTACATCTGACTACGTATCCTTCCGTCATCAGCTGGTCCGTCAAGTCGGGGTATTTTTTATCAACACGCTGTCAGCTAATCCACTTATCATTGCACTGTAATGCTGAACAAATTTTAAGATATTTTAAGACTGACATCTATCTAAAAATATAAGTAGGTTATAAAAGTAAAAATATAAAGTGTTAGATATTTGATAACTCTTTTTTAATTTGTCCGAGATAGTGAATTTGGGTTAACATTTGCGAGACGGTCTGTTGTATCTATTATTACACTTTGGACGTTATAGCTAATATATTCGAGTTGGAAATATGTGACGTGGAATAACGTTAGAATTGCTTAAAAACTATTCACCCGTGTCTACGGAATCAAGGAGATGGGTTTCGAGAGAACAATATGGCGTATAATTTACGAAGACGAACGATTACTGGCCGAATATAAATTACTTGTACTCCAAATCGTTGTATATGAAATATATGTTACTTTAAAAATTATGCAGAACTCGTGGAAAAATATAACTATTGGCATATGTTTGTAAATTCGTTATATATCGCGCAGGAAAGAGGTTCATTTCTGGCTGGTAATAGCTCGCAGAATATCCGATAGATAGCGCGCAGCACGTCACGGCGAAGTTTTGAGTAACTCTCTTTATGGTCAACAGATAGCGTATTTTTTAAAGTTGATAATTCTTATGTTACGGGCTGGAAATATATTTAAAATTCGTGTCGTTTCGTCAAATTATTAGAAAAAATAATTCAACAATATTATGCAATATTTCTGTATGCTTTTGGAATTAATATCATGGACGTGTTGAAAGCAAGGTTGGAGATGGATGATACGACGTGAAAAAGCTTTCTGAAGTTAGCACAACTTCAGAAAACTTTTCCACGTCGTATCGTTCTATTGTACATTTCATTTTGATCACCTAAACATAACAACATTATCACTAAGTTTAGTTTTTAACACTAACAACCATTGTTTTGTGACCTCGTAAAATAAAATATATTAATAAATCTAAGAACTCTTTCTTATCCGCGTATTTTCTGATTTTCTGATGCGCATCGGCAGTGCAACCAGAATAGCCAACGTGATATTAACTTTTGTTCGTTCGTGCATCAGCTGATACAGGATTTTGTAAATGACGCTTTGTTAGTTTCGTATACTTCAAGTTGCCACTCACTGACTGTCAGAATGTGGCCTTCTTATACGGTATGGACCATACAAAAGGAAAATCAGTTATTTGGAAGTTTTCTTCCCTCGCACCAACTGTTTAGCTGAGTGTCGGTTTCGTTTTNCTACAAAAGGAAAATCAGTTATTTGGAAGTTTTCTTCCCTCGCACCAACTGTTTAGCTGAGTGTCGGTTTCGTTTTTAGCCTACTTTCCGAATGGAAGAAAGGCTTATGAGATCACTTTACTGTCTGTGTTTGTTTTTGTACATGTGTGTGTATGGATGTGTGTCTGTGTGTGTGTCTCTGCGTGTGTCCTCCCTTTTGAATTTTTGAACGCGTTAACCGAATTTCACCAAACATGGTACATATGTAATACTTAGTAAGGACACCTAACTTTTATAGTTTTGGACCATGTCAGGCATTTACTTTCAAAATGGTGGCCATTTAAAAATTTGGGGTGGTATGTCATATCTCGGAAACCATTCAACCTATTTAAACCAAATTTTGTATACTGGCAGATCATCACGTAAGCATTAAATTTTGAGATGGTTATTGATGTTGGTGTGTCATTTTGGAAAATAGCAGCAAATGAAGAAGTAGGTATTTTTTAATATATCTCGTAAACTATTAAACCAATTCTCACCCGATTTGGCAGGTATGTAATAAAAAGATAGGAGGAGTAAACGTAAGTGAAATAACTTGATTAGGTACTTATTTTAAAAAGGGTTACCATACACATTTTTTAGGTTTATTTTGTATATCTACAATACCATTTAAACAAGTCGAACAAATTTTGTATAGTGAAGGTATCTGTTACAAGCAACATATATACCAACCCATAATCACTTTAATTGGCAAATTTTTAAGATAGCGCTATACGAATTAATAAAGTAATGTCATATCTTGGTAAAGAAATTAACCGATTCCTACCAAATTTGACAAACAAGTAGTACTGATGCAAATGATGTTAATTGATATGTTTTAAGCACGTCAATAACTTATTTTAAAAATGGCGACCATATAGTTATTTTGGCTTACTATGCTAATTACACGAAATTATGCAATAAATTCCAACATAACTTTGTATTCTAGCCGCAGATATTAAAACTATCAACTATATCTCCGTGGAGTATATTTTGTCCGCCATTTTGTTATATAGCACAATGCGAATAAATAAAGTTTNACTATCAACTATATCTCCGTGGAGTATATTTTGTCCGCCATTTTGTTATATAGCACAATGCGAATAAATAAAGTTTCTATGTCATATTTCGGGAAACAATTGACCAATTCATATCAAATTTGGCAAACAAGTAGTACAGCGGCAGATAATGTAGAATTGCGTGTTTTAAGTACGTCAGGCACTATCTATAAAATGGCGGTCATTTAGTTATTTAGCTTTAAATTATATATAATCGAAACCATGTCATCATTTCCAACNACTATCAACTATATCTCCGTGGAGTATATTTTGTCCGCCATTTTGTTATATAGCACAATGCGAATAAATAAAGTTTATATGTCATATTTCGGGAAACAATTGACCAATTCATATCAAATTTGGCAAACAAGTAGTATAGCGGCAGATAATGTAGAATTGCGTGTTTTAAGTACGTCAGGCACTTATCTATAAAATGGCGGTCATTTAGTTATTTAGCTTTAAATTATATATAATCGAAACCATGTCATCATTTCCAACTNTATCTATAAAATGGCGGTCATTTAGTTATTTAGCTTTAAATTATATATAATCGAAACCATGTCATCATTTCCAACTTATCATTATATACTGGCAGAATATATTACAAATATATACTGAATATACACGAAACACCTTTTGTCTGCCAATTTGCAAGATATCACCATGCTATCAAATAAAGTTTTTATATCATATCTCACGAAACACTTGACCGATTGCTACCAAATTTGGCAAACAAGTAATAATGAGACAGCATATATTAAGTTGTATGTTTTAAGCATGTCGATAGTATATGAATGTTTCTGGGACATGATTCATGAGTAAGAGAAAGGTGCCATCCACCATGTTGATTGACATTACCTCCTGCTCTGTAATTCCGGTAAGCGGCTATTGTGTGACCTTGACCTTTCCGCCATATTGTTTATGCAATTTTCCACTTCATGATCTGTCATTCCTTCTTGCCTCTCTCTGCCACCTCTTTTCACTCTTGCACCTTCTTCTTCTGCCATATTGGATGTAGTCTGCTGTAGCTACTTCATCACCTGCTAGGGGCGCTGGTGTTTGCCATGACGTTTATTGCTGTTAGAGTGCACCACACTATTACTCACGTTCGTTCGACGCAACCATCTTGTTTTCTTTGTCTTTCGTTCAGTTGTCGCCTCATAGGGGGGCGCTGGTGTCGCTCTCGCTCGGCCTCAAAGTTGGTTCTGGAGTTTCAGCTATTTAATTTTCGCACAGCTCAAAATATCCTCTGCAGCAGAGCGGGATCGAACCGCCCGACCTTGGGTCGCCAACATGGTGGACGCCTTAGACCACTCGGCCATCGATACAGGTATGGAAGTAAGGTTTTAAATGTGGTTTATTCATTGAAACACTCCTCACCACCACTGCTAAAAAACAACCAAATATAATATATATCACACAGTAAATTCTACACAAATAGAGCATGAAGTATCTAGAAGGGATGACATAGCATGAAATGGCTTGGTGGAATGACAGAGCGTGAAGTGGAAAATTCTATAAACAAGATGANTAGAAGGGATGACATAGCATGAAATGGCTTGGTGGAATGACAGAGCGTGAAGTGGAAAATTCTATAAACAAGATGACGGAAAGGTCAAGGTAACAAAATGGTCGCCGACCGGAATGACAAAGCAGGAGGTGACATCATCCAAGATGGCGGCCGGATCCTGTATCCTCATACATGATGAANACCGACCGGAATGACAAAGCAGGAGGTGACATCATCCAAGATGGCGGCCGGATCCTGTATCCTCATACATGATGAATTTCCCTTAACCGACATACCTATACTACTCATGTCAGGCACTTATTTTCAAAATGGCAGCCATATAGCCATTTTAGCTTATAATGCTATATCGTCGAAACCATGTAATCAATTCCAACTTAACTTTGTATGCTGGCAGTAGATGTTGTAACTATCAACGTTCTCTACACATAGCATTTTTTGTCCTCCATTTTTTAAGATAACGACAAGCGAATAAATAAAGTTTTTATGTTATATCTNTCTACACATAGCATTTTTTGTCCTCCATTTTTTAAGATAACGACAAGCGAATAAATAAAGTTTTTATGTTATATCTAGGGAAAAAATGAACAAATTCCTGCCAAATTTGGCAAACAAAAATACTGCAGCAGGTATTGTAAACTGGTATGTTTTATGTATGTCAGGCATTTTTTTCAAAATGGTGGCTATATAAATATGNCTGCAGCAGGTATTGTAAACTGGTATGTTTTATGTATGTCAGGCATTTTTTTCAAAATGGTGGCTATATAAATATGTTAGCTCAGTATATTTTGTCAACGAAACAAATTCCAACTTAACTTCGTATGCAGACAGTGCCTATTACAACCATAAAAAAATTTATATGGAGAGCCTCATTTCTCTGCCATTTTTTATGATAGCCCCACCAATAAAAGCTAAAGTTTTTATTTCATATCTCGGGAAACAATAAAAACACTCTTAAAAAATTTGGCGAAGATGTACTGTGGTAGGCCTTATTAATAAGTATTTTTTAAGTATGACACACTTATTTTCAGAATGGAGGCTATTAAATCATTTTAACTTCGTGTGCTTTATCTACGAAGCTGTGTAACCTATTTCAATTTAACTTTGTATATTGGCAGTATACAATCATGGAATGTGCTATTACTTTAATTTTTTGTCCTCCATTTATGAAGATCGCCATATGAAAATTATGGAGGTTTTATGCCATTTCTCGAGGGTCAGTCAACCGATACACACAAAATGTTACANGATCGCCATATGAAAATTATGGAGGTTTTATGCCATTTCTCGAGGGTCAGTCAACCGATACACACAAAATGTTACATTGGAACTTTTGAACTAATCTTTACCAAATTGTGCACACCATAAATGCCACAGAAGACCATGTAAGCTTTCATGTTTTAAATGTTAATCTTTAAACTATGTTCAAAATGGCGGCGTCATAAATAATTTAGGTAAATTTGTCCCATATATTACACAATTGAGACAAATTCAATCAAAATTCTTATGTAGACAGTATAGATTAGAAGTATCGTATATAGAGCCTCGTTTTTTGGAATTTTGTACGATAGCATTAAATAAGAAAAAAAAATTTATGCCATATCTCAGGGACCAAACAACCGATGTCCACCAAATTCTTCACACAATTAGCGATACGGTAGGCCATGTAAACTTACATGTTTTAAGTGGCCCAGTCACTTATTTTCAAAATAACGGCCCTGTAAATATTTTCGGTTGGGTAATCTTATCATTCGAAACATTAGACTGATTAAATCCGAAGTTGATCCTCCGAATGCGACCTCTATAATGCAGTGCATTGCACGCTAGCTTATTTTACTAGGTGGTCTGAGTTCAAGTCCAGGGTGAGGTANGGTGGTCTGAGTTCAAGTCCAGGGTGAGGTATGTGTGTATTTGTAATTGTCTCACTACTGTTGCATACGTTTCTGATTTCATTTCTAACGTTATTACTTTCAAAGAAAAGTCAAGTCCTACCTACCAACTCAAATTTTAAGGACTTATTTAGAAATTAATTCCACATATATTGAGGAAAGTAGGTTTATTATTTATATCAGTAACTTCTCATTATATACTGTAGAAATACCTACCTATATTTATGTTATTACTCCGTAAAATATGATAATTTAGTTCGAGATGGTGACTATGTGATTGATAAAAACATTACCGCAAGCTGAATGCAAACTAGTCCTGCTGTTATTTTCCATTTACTACTATTAGCTTTAAAATATTTTACATTTGCAGATTGCGTGTGTATGTATGCAGGCAATGTATCTGCACATGCATACATGTGCATGTGAACGTACAATGAAAAGCAAATCGGCCGGGGAACTGCGGTGCAGATTTACTAGGAAAAATAAAGATGAAAACATGTAAGACGTACTGCGGCTGCAGGGGCCGCGGTGGCTGAGCGGTTAGCCTGCTTGCCTCCCCCCAAGGCGAACCGGATTAAATCCCCGGCCGGACCACTCACGGATTTTCGCGGGCCAGAGGGCTTTCTCGGGGCTCTCCGGTTTCCCCCTTCCCTTCATTCCGGCGCTGCTCTATACTCACCTCAATCACTCTCATCGGGTCTCAATACCTCGCTGTTAAGAGCCNTTCCCTTCATTCCGGCGCTGCTCTATACTCACCTCAATCACTCTCATCGGGTCTCAATACCTCGCTGTTAAGAGCCGCCCAAATATCTTCACTCACTCAACGCGGCTGCCCAGTGAGGGACCGGCCCAGCAAAAAATTGGGTTTCACACGGTAAACGATTTTATACATGTCTCAGCTGCCTTTCACTCTGAAGTAAAAAAAAAAAAACGCTTTTCTATCTTTGTCCGGGCCACATTTTTACAAAAACAGTTTTGTAAAATGTTTAATACCCTAAAAATTGCAGGCAAATTAATATTTATAGANGGGCCACATTTTTACAAAAACAGTTTTGTAAAATGTTTAATACCCTAAAAATTGCAGGCAAATTAATATTTATAGACTCAACAAACACACAAATACACGAATAGTGTTTTTATTTAATTCAATTCTACTTACTCTCTTGTAGCAAGGTTCTTCTCCTTAAAAGGCACAAAGTGTTTTCTTAAAGCGACATTGTGAAAAGTGGCTGATACATGCCTTAAATCACTTAACATTTAAAACCCTAAACTTTCGCTTAGCCTGTCCCTTACTAGGCAGCGCCCTTAATGACCTTAGGTGTTTACTAAGAAGTGCTTATTGCAAGTACTACACATAAAGTGTTTGTGGTGAGTCACTGAGGGCCATGTAATTATTCCAGGGAAATAATTTATTCTGTCACCCATATTTTGCATTAAATTTCTTGATGGTTGAACATAATTAGTTCTTAAATGGCGATTATACTCTAATACGTAATATTTTTTAATAATGCACATATACACCTTCCACATTGTATGTATGTAGGAATGTATTATATGTATACATCATTATAATATGTAATATTTTATACGCATTTGTGATTGACAACGAGTCAGTACTCACATAACAATATTTTATAAGTAAAATAATAATTTATTTAGTGATAGTTTTTACTTACTATTCATTTGACATAATAATGTTAATGCAATAAAACCTCGGAGGTAGGCAACGCTACATACTGTCGATTGTATAAGTATGTAGCTCTACAAGGGACACATTTAAAACTGGAACACACCAGGTTCGTGGATCTGTTGACTGCCTGCCTTAGGTACTGGGTCTGATCTTCGGACAGTTTTAGTAGACATTGAAACTATAGTTACGGCAACAACATGGAGGTTTGTAATACACGAATGAAATATCATTTGCAACGTGAAGGCACGGGAAAACTTCCGATTTTCAACCAGCTTTATCTAAACTCGCCTTCAATCATACATATCCACGAATATCGTTGCCCCCCACCTCACCGGAAACTAGATTTTTTGTAGTGAAAACTGTCAACACGGAGGCTTAACGGGAAAACTGAGGAGCATGAGTAAAATACATCTGATTTAAATTAATTAATAATAAATGCATACCGCTGAGGTACTATACTTGATAAATCAATTTTGGAATCGCATTACTTTTAAAAAAAATTGCATTTTTTATTAATGATTAACGTTTACTACTTACTGAATAAGTTTTCTAATCATTTTTTTTTAACAATTATGGAAAATATATAAAACCGTTGTTATTGAAAATAGAAGAAAAAAAAAAATTCCTATCCTCATACCCTACGCTCTTAACCCAGCATTTCTAAGAAACCGTAGTACGATCTTTAAATCTCAAATAACGTTTGTTGTCCTTGGGTTTAGAAAATCTGAATGGTTAACAGGATTTTTTCCCAGGCACATAGCATAGGCTAGTCTTTCTGACGAAACCTCGCAGATGAATCGTCCCTCCTCCTCCTCCACTCTGTAATCTTGTGGGGTAACGTTTTAAGTTTTATTTTTATTTTTAAGATTGTTATCAATACGCATTCAGGAAGAATGGAGGAGAGCGAGGAGAAAAAAGCAGCTGGCATGAAAGGCACTTATGCTCAGCTCTGGTAAGAAGGGAGGAGGGGTAAAGAATAAAAAAGAGAAAGGCCGAGCGATATTGTTGCGAGTTGTGGAAATGTTAGGAAGNAGATTGTTATCAATACGCATTCAGGAAGAATGGAGGAGAGCGAGGAGAAAAAAGCAGCTGGCATGAAAGGCACTTACGCTCAGCTCTGATGGGAAGGGAGGAGGGGTAAAGAATAAAAAAGAGAAAGGCCGAGCGATATTGTTGCGAGTTGTGGAAATGTTAGGAAGANGAAGGGAGGAGGGGTAAAGAATAAAAAAGAGAAAGGCCGAGCGATATTGTTGCGAGTTGTGGAAATGTTAGGAAGAGATTCTCTCCTCCGCACCAAACGGGCCATCCATCTCACGTTTCGCATCTAGAGGGGGAGGGGGGGTGGAGAAGAGGCCAAGGAAGAAAAAGAGGCCCCGTGCTACGTCCAATCATCGGGACTCCTCAGGCCACGGCTGGGAAACGCTCACAAGGCGATCATAAAAATTCAGAGCAGGCATTTCGCTCCCCTTACTTTCTTCGTGGTGCTGGGAGGGAGGGTAAGGAGAGGTTATCTAGCTGGCCTGTAGACCCCCTCCCCCCACTAAAAGAGGAGTGGGTGTTGGTGGATCGTCAAGGGGAAGGAAAATTGCTGCCAAACACACAGGCAGTGATGGCAGGCGTACCATNCTGCCAAACACACAGGCAGTGATGGCAGGCGTACCATTCTCATGGCACTAGTACCACAATTAGTCCTTGTGTACTATGTACCACGAGGAGGTCGTCATGGTACGCAAATATATACCATGATCCGACTACAATAAAAATATGCAGCTAATGACTCGAAAGTATAATAAAAATTAATCAGTTTGTAGCTTTCTTGTTATTGTCTATTAAATGCATTAAAGGTTAAACTTTTGGAGGTTTCACAAACGAAATATCTAAATCGAAATGTATCGATATTCTTCGGGTTTCTGGCAATGTTCCGTTACTCCGTTTTACTTTGAGTTCGTAGTTTATTGTTGTCAGTAGGCTGCGCTGTACTGTATTCTGTGCTGGCAATTAGGCCTATTTTAGTTAACAAACACAATCCATTGATGTGCAGGCAGGGGTGTTAGATTATCATATTTTACAAATGTGGAATGATTATATTGTGGTTTACAAACCAGTTAGTGTTTCAATTTTTTTTTTATTTAGAACAATATATTCGTATTTGATATCAGTGATGAAACCTTTCAACAAATGCGGTGTAATGAAAGTAAAACAAATATAAAATTGTGATTTTATGCATTTGTTATAAATGTACTATAATTTTGTGGCAGTGTGCCATTATTTTGAACCGCCCGTACCACGACAGAGCACCGACGATCTAACATCCTTGCAGAGAGGCAGGCAGGCAGGCAGGCAGGCACACGCGCTGCGCTCCGGAAGGACGACGGCGCGCCAGGCGAGTCATTGTCCGAGGCGGGGGCGAAGGCGGATGCACGCGGGCAGAAGCGATCCCTGCGCTCACGGGCCCGTGAACTGCCTCGCGGCGCCCGTCGCAGGGGTGTCCACCCCACACGCCGTATTCCCTGCTACCATCACGACCACTTGACCTGACGTGCTAGGTAAAACTACAGTGTAGGGAGTGCTCTTATCTCTAAAGCGTCACTAAGGAAGTCGAGGACTAAGTTCGGTTGGTGTACTCAACACCTGTTTTGACATGGATTACATGTCTTTCTCGCACGCTCGGGGGTAATGCGCGCCGCACTCGCCGTCACGAAAACATGTACCGCGCCTCGCCCCGCCACTCAGTCCCCGTACGCACGCCGGACCGTGCACATGTACCGATCGACGGAGCAAGGTTGCCCACACATTATAAATACATTGTTTTATAACGTTCGCCTTATCGCTTCCGGTGGTGCGTCATCGAGTTTCAGGCAAATTTCGGCGCAATTTGCAGACTTTTATTCTTTCGCGCGCCATTGCTCCGAAAATACAAGTGCCAAGGACGCGAGTAATAGCTTATTCGAAAGGGCATGAAATAGCCCTTCTTTTAACGCAACAACCATTGATCTACTCTGAGAATTTTCGAAGCAGCTGCGCTTTGAACTAGTGAATCAGCGTCATGCCGCGAAAGAAGGGCAAGGATCTGAGTCGAAATCCGCCACAAAACCGAAAACCGCCATTAACTTTGGCAGAACGAAGCCGCGGGCATAGAGAGAAGAAAAAATTAAGAGAATCGGATAACCAGGAAAGAAGTTATGGGACTCCAAGTACTAGCGTGCAGAACGAAAATGGCACGCTCGCCGCTTCTCCCTCGGGAGTGCCACCAAAACGATCGAGGATGTCAGATATGTATTTGCGAAATCGAGATGAAGCTGACGAGACCACTTATGACCACCCCCCCCCCTGGCCACAATGGACCCCAACACAGGCCCTTCAGTGCTGTTACTAAAGCAACCAGCAGCGTCGTCGCACTACTCTGGCGCAAACAAACAGTTCGCCAAGCTTTTTCTAAACAATTCCTTCGGGCATGTGTGCGGTGTGCGCGATCGCCTCTGGCACAAGGATATATCGAACTATGTGTTTCATTCATTATGCAATACCCTAACAAGACAGACATGTAATCCATGTTCGGTAGGTGCCACAAACGGCGATCTACCAAGGGCAAGTTTTTTCACTACAATGGTGTCACCTGGTCGTTTAAAAAAAATGTTCTGGTGTTGTGACTCAACATTCGCCATTTTATTCATTTATATATATTGCACTTTAAAGCTGGGCTGTATAAACACTCAATGTCTCAGTAGTTAAAATTTTCTTTTTACCATCTCAAAGTAGCGAGCGATAACAATGATGCGACAGCCAGCAACATTTTTGAAAAAGCATGGCTACAATGAGAAATCCCCAAAATTTTGTCTAAAACAAAATGTAGAAACGAAAATTACTATCACTATACTGATTGATGTGCCACTATGGCCTTTGTTTTGATCTACAAATGCAATTATATTTTCCATAACTTACCATTAAATATATCTTGGAGAAACTGGATTCGTGATAATGCGCAGGTCATATCTTCAATTTAATTAATTAAGTAAACCTGATTTTGTAATTTATATGTCGTAGAGTAAAAATCCAGTTCCACTTTAACAATAAATCATTATTTCCTGAGATACATCCCTTAATGCGATTTACACGTGTTTCAGTTAATTATCTATGTCACAATTAAGTCAGTCTCAGTAACAAAAATTACCCAAGTATATGATACCGTACATAAAAGATTATTAAAATGTATTTCAGTTTTTCGCTTTTTTACCTCCGCAATGACCCATGGGTGAACCATGTTCTCCAGTGGCCTACTGGAAACGCCCCGAATCTCCCCACAGCAGTGACGCATTCACGGGCCTCTGTTTCTAAGGCCTCTTTCACACTAGGCGACTGACCACGACGATTGATCGCCACGATCAGTCACCTTTGCTGGACACAGTAGTAAACCGCAGGCGACTATCTGCCAGAGACTTCGCTGTCTATTCTCATCAGTTCGTAATATGGCGTCCAGGAACGCAAAAAGTTTTGCTGCTCCTGTTACTTCTTAGGAATAATAAGCGCCGAAGAAGACGTATGCATGTGCACCCTATTTTGTATGCAAGAGTAGAGAGGGTTTTTTACTGTAGTTTGTTTNGCGCCGAAGAAGACGTATGCATGTGCACCCTATTTTGTATGCAAGAGTAGAGAGGGTTTTTTACTGTAGTTTGTTTAAGAGCTGTGCGCAGATTGAAATAAATTGTTTAATTATTTCCGTATGTCAAAAAAATTGTTTAACGAATTATTNTTTAAGAGCTGTGCGCAGATTGAAATAAATTGTTTAATTATTTCCGTATGTCAAAAAAATTGTTTAACGAATTATTTCAGTGCATGGAAGCAGATATCACAGGTACTGATATAGTAATAAGGGAAAGTATTCCTCCGGAAGAAAAACTTGCTCTGACAAGGTAAGTAATGAAAGTAATAAATGAAATGCATGGTATAAACGTTTTACTATAGTTTTACTCACAGTTACATATTTAAGATTACCTAACATTATAAAACAAAAAGTGCTCTTTGTTTTTAAATAGTAAAGTGACTGACAAGGGACTGCCGAACATGTGAATAATTTGTTTTTATAATATTTTTATTTAAATATGCCATATCTGGAGGTGCCGTCGGTAAAAATCCCTTGAACCAGGTAGTAAGGGTGATCAACCATGCAGCATATGTCAGTCTATAAAAAGTGATGATTTACATATTTGGTACCTCCCTTGTATGTACATAAAACTCACACGGGAGATAAATGCTNGTCTATAAAAAGTGATGATTTACATATTTGGTACCTCCCTTGTATGTACATAAAACTCACACGGGAGATAAATGCTGCATTGCCAACAAAAAGGGTTCAGAAAGTGTAAGACCATGTCACACATGTAAGACACACCAGGTCGAAAATAAGAAAATGTTTTTAGTGTTCGAAACACACCAAATCACTATACTGGCTGCTTTACGACTTTGTTGGTGAAGTTAATCGCTGTGATGAATTAGAATCAGGAGCTGAAATGTCCAAAACATAGCTGTCCTGCGGTGCTTGACTCCCAGAGGAATAGCTCGGAGGAAAATGACGGGCTGTGGAACATGGATCATGACTGAATTGTGGGGTAGACTGAAGTGGGATTCCCAGACAACTGCTATTATAATATTGCAATAGTTGTAACGACTGATGGACATTTTGAGAGTTTGAAATATCCACAATTATGTCTGATTTAAGTTTAAGCTTTCTTTCTGGGGAACTTTACGCATTTAAGATACAAGAGACAATATAAACAACCTGCCCTCTTCATTTTCATCCGAAGCTGTAGTTTCCATAATTATTTCCTTTTTCAGTACACGAATCAGCTCATCGTCTTCTTTGTTCAGTCTCTTCCGTGACATTTTTTGGATATTTCCAGTTTTTGCTTCTTCCCTTTGTGTAAGGAACACATCTTCTGTTTCATCCTCCTTTTCAACACTACCATCTCCACTAACTCCATCGTCAATACTGCTTGCAGTTTTCTTAATTACAGTTTCTAAGAAATTTAATGTTTCAAAAGACACATATTACTTCCGGCCACTTGCCACTGACCCACTTTCCTCTGCTTTCTTCTTCAGAAGTTCTCTGGAATGACATGTCCAGATACTTTTCCATTTCTTCTGTATATCAGTTGCTGTAACAGATATCCTACTAATATTATAAATGCGAAAANCTGTAACAGATATCCTACTAATATTATAAATGCGAAAATCTGTGTGTGTGTATGTTTGTTACCACTAAGCTCCATAACGGCAGAACGGATTTTGATGAAATTTGGTATGTAAGTACTTTAGGTCTTGGAATAGGACATATTTAACATGCCCTCCGAAGCCCGAAAGCACTCAGATGTTATGCCACTAAACGGCCACCCATCCAAATGTGTGCCGCTGGGAAAGTTGCTGAATTTTGTTGATCGATTAAGATCCCTCAGCCAAGCACAAAAAGTAGTACCTAGGTACACTTATTTCTAAACCTACAACTTGATGAAACTCACGTTTTGATTTTCATACATCGAGGTTGGAAAGCGGAAATGAGGTAACTACGCGATAGTTGCACAGATACACTCCAAAAACAATACCCTACTTCTTGGCTATAGGGTAAAAAATATTTCCTTCCTTTTGGGTTGCCGTAATCAGTTAAAAACCTAGGCCAACATAGTATAATTTTATAATTCTGTTTTCCGATTTCCGTGGCTACTATGCTGGTCCGGTGTGTGATAGCTAAGTGATAGCGAGTATTGGAAGTGCGATATGATAGTTAGTAACCGCAAACGATTGTTATGGCAATGTGTTACGAACTAGCTTTTCAGCTAGCTCGCACTTGAAAGAATGTTGAGAAATGAGAGGAAGCGTAACTCAAATAATGACTCGTTAATTCGGTAGTGCAAAACAGTATCTGATGAATTTATTACAATTTACGGTTATACAATTATTATTTAAGTAACCATTGACCGGGGGAGCTTTACATTGAATTTAATATTATGTTTATTATTACTTCACTCACGCCATTATAAACAAACCTAACCGGAACGTCATCACCTTGTTATTGTTGCCGGAGGCTGAATCTAGGAGACGGTTAGCGACGGTCGGACACCCATCTTCCTGGTCTGCT
>NQII01002610.1:139157-149629 GCA_002778355.1 Clitarchus hookeri | reverse complement strand
TTTGTTCGGACGCATGTAACTTCCGAAAAAAATTGACCAATTTTCATTGTGTTTTTTATAAACCTTCATTTTGTTCCCACGAGTGTTTGTACACCTTTCTTTTTTGTCTGTATTACCTGCAAATGTACTAAAATCTGCAAAAAGCTCATTTTCACCACGCTTTCGCGCCAGGAAGCGCCTTTGTTGACAGCTGTCTGTTTGAACATTTCAGCTGTTTGAACCATCCAACTTATTCATACGTGCGGAAGATGGTAAAACTAAAAATGTTGTATACGAACAAGTACTTCAATAATAAAGATTTTGAAAATACATATACTTCTTTCAATTAATTTCACAGAAATGAATAGAACCAAAATCTTTTATGCCACAGCAATGCGTGGCCGGGTAAGCTAGTATAACATAAAACATTTATTTATTCGTATGGCACTATCTTACCAAATAGAGGGGAAAATGGCTTAGTGTAGACACATTTGATGTTTGTTTTATATACTCACTGTATACAAAGTTAAGTTGGAATTGATTAAATGTTTTCGAAGATATAGCATACTATGCTAAAATAGCTAGATGGTCGCCACTTTGAAAATAAGTGTCTGACATACTTGAAACAAATTTGTACATATCAACTGCGGTAGTACTACTTGATTGCCAAATTTGGCAGAAATCTGTCAATTGATTCCTGAGAATTTACAAAAAAGCTTGATTAATTCATGTAAAGCTATCTTACAAAATGGCTGACAAAGGTTTTGTTTTTTCCTATTTGATGCTTGTAATAGATACTGCCAACGTACACAAATAAGTGCAAATTGGTCAATTGGTATAATAGTTATACCAAATAAACCTAAAATATTTTTTTGCCACCATTTCGAAAATAAGTGCCTAATAAAGTTTAATATTATAATATTTCTTACGTGCGAAATTTGGCAAAAATTGGTTGAGTTGTTTTCTAGTTATAATGTAAAGGATTTATTTTTACATGTGGCGCTCTCTTTCAAAATAGTGGAGAAAAGTGGTTGTTGTTTAGTTTATGTGATTCTTGTAATATATACTGTCAGCGTACAAAATTTGGTTTAAATTAGCTAAATGGCATGGAAGTTATATTAAATAAACCTAAAATATTTATATGGCTACCATTTTGATAATAAGTGCGTTATAATGTTAATTTACTTATACTTACTTGGCCTATCTTAGTATTAATTTCTTGCCAAATTTGTANTAATAAGTGCGTTATAATGTTAATTTACTTATACTTACTTGGCCTATCTTAGTATTAATTTCTTGCCAAATTTGTAAAAAATGGATGAATAGTTTTTGAGATATAACATGAAAGCTTCATTTTTCATGTGACGCTATCTTTCAAAATGGCAGACAACAGTCGTTGTTGCTTGGCATAAATGGTTCTCGTTATAGATACTGTTAGAGTACAAAATTTAGTTAAAATCGGTTCGAATGGTTTCCAAGATATTACATATCGCCCTAAATTTTAAAATTGCCGCCATTTTGAAAGCAAGTGCCCGGCGTGCTAAAAACTATAGAAGTCTGGTATTATTACTTAGTACTATATGTGTATCGAGATAGGATACATTCGGTTCACGCGTTCAAAAATTGAAGCGGGGGAGGACACACGCACAGACACACACAGCCACACCCAGACAGGAAGGTAATCTCATAAGCCTTTCTTTCCTTCGGAAAGTATGCTAAAAAAAAGTCAAACTACTAAATTGTGTACTTGCATCCACTGGATATTCGTTCGGTTATGGTGTGACATAAAGCACTTGTTTTGAAATGGACGTTAGGACAATGTACGTGAACTTCTGAAGTCTCCACAAAATTTATGAATGTATCATAGAACTAAGCCTCTGAACTCCATAGGCACTGTTTGGTCTCTGGGGAATTTGCACTTCATACACTATAGTCCATTCGCGGTTTCTTCGGATGTTTTGAAACCAACCTTTGAAAAATCACCCTAGGAGTAATATGTTAACCTGTTTTTTAAATAACTGGTATACCACACGTATATTACACTGATTAACTTTAAAGGTATTATATTTTTGTATAAATTAAATTTTACCTTAGTATATTCTATAAATTGTAATTTTTATTTATTATTAAAAAACGAATTAAAAATAGTGAGAGCAGCGATATTTTGGCAACCGCTAGTAAGAAATAGTTCACAGTAAAAATAATATTTTAACAAATTTTTTTGCTATGCTATTTGTAAAAAAAAACGTTGCCTATTGAAATATTTAAATTTTTATGTTGCCCTGATGGAAAAATATTTTATTGCGACAGTTAAAAACATTAGCATAAAATACGGTGCATAGGCACTAATGATATGGTGTTTTTTTGAACCGAGCAAGAAACTGTCAGCGGAGTTGAGCTTGTCACCCTCTCTGACTCTCTCCCTCTCTCTCTCTCTCCCTCCCTCTCTCTCGGGAAGTTTTGCACCGCTGGTAGAAGAAGGAAAATTATACATGTTTTCAGTTTTAGCATATCGCATACTTATTACAGCAAAAGTAATGATTCTTGAATTTGTAATTTACAACTAAAAAGAGATTTTAATGTTTCAGTACTTATTATGATATATTTAGACGTGATGGCGGGAGGATTACAGATCTGAAATTCGCACAAGTGGCGACTGGTGACGTAACATTATGACATGGCGTATTTATGTCGCTAAACGAGACGTTAATTTTTCATGCTGCGTAAAAAACTTCAGATTACGACATCAAGTTTGTACACTTTGGGATTTTTAAACCTACCTGGGCAATTTACTATGTTGTGATAAATCAGTGTTTCCATGGCAGTGATAAATATACTGCAACGTGTGTCGTTGACAGCTTCGTGTGAAAGGGCGTGGCTGCTTCGTGGTCGTTACGCTGACCCGGTGTGTGCGTGCGTGATTGCAAATATCGGACGTGCGAAATCCACACGTTTTAACCGTGAACTGTTTTTATGACGAAGTTAACTACACATCTGTTTATTTATAACAACGTAGCTTCGCCCTAAGTGTTTGAAACACAATTGTGTCTTTGTGATCTGAATGTTTGCAACAATCCCAAAAAATTACTAAGCCCAGCCCAAAATTTTTAATAAATAATTTCATAAACCTAGTAAAAACTAAGTATCTATGCAAAGAAATATGAGTGGAATAACATTTGCGGTAGGTCCATTTGTGTGCATGTTCACCCCTATCTTTTAAGTAAGCGACACGAGTTGCGTGATTGAATTTAATCTCTTTTTTGTTGGACTGGTTGCTCCTTAGTTTTAATATACACTGAAGAGCCAAAAAAAAATGGTATAGGCATACGTATGCAAATAACAGAGGTATAGAACAAATCAGAGTAACGCGATGCGGTCGGCAGCTAGATCGGTTACTGCTGCTACAAAGGCAAGTTTTCAAGCTTTAAGTGAGTTTGAACGTGGTGTTATAGTTGGCGCACGAGAGATGGAATATAGCATCTCCGAGGTAGCGATAACATTTGGATGTTCGCGTACGACCATTTCACGAGTGTACCGTGAATATCGGGAATCCGGTGAAACATCACATCTTTGACATCGCTGTGCCCGGAAAAAGATCGTGAACGAACGGGACAAACGACGACTGACGAGAATCATTAAACGTGACAGAAGTGAAACCCTTTCTCAAATTCGCGCAGATTGGATTTGTGGACTGCCCTGCAGGATTCATGGTGTGAATTGCCTCCTGAATACCTTCAGACATTAGTCGAGTCCATGACACGTCGCCTAGCGGCACTTCTGCGTGCTCGGGGGGCCCTACACGATATTAGGCAGATGTACCAGTTTTTTTTTTTTTTTTTTTTGCTCTTCAGCGTATATTCCAACCAAGACCGTCCTTTTAACGAAATAACCCAAAACACATTAATAGCATGATGCTAAATACTACAATTCGTTTCCCCACAGTTGTAACAGGGTTAAGCACAGTCGCGGCAAAATATTAACGTGTATTGTATGTAATGGACTATATCGTGAATAACAAATATGTTAACAATGTAAAATAGTAACCGTAAAAACTATCGTCAATACAGACACCGTTAAAAAAGCCATAAAGTTGGTCTGAATATGGTTATAGTCCTTAATTGTGAATATTCGTATGCAATGGCTTTTGAAATATGACAGAATTCTTTGAACAGCTGTAAACAATTAACAATGCATTTGACAGTTAAAACGTAGAAGTCACATGACAGTGTTCATGTAGAAATATAGCAGGGCTTCAGAAAAGTGTGAAGTAACCGTGAATGAGCTATAGCGATCATTTCATTGTTAAATAACATGATTTTGACCTGTGATTATATTCACCAGACACCAATGTCCTTAAGGCGCCCGTCTAACTGGCGCTTGAACTGCGTTGCAGAGTGTTCGAAATACACGTTTTTCAACGAAACTATTAAGCCTGCGTCCAACGTGCTGATCTACGAAAAGAACACACACTTCAGACGAGAGCTGTCAAGTACTTTCAAAATATCACGTACGTTAGAAACATCAATTCGGAGTACTCCAAAACCGCTAAAAACGGCCTTTCCAAGGCACTGTAGCTCAAAATGCACGCATCAGATTGTACATACAAAACTACTATAGGCGCCTGCACTGAACCTTCCTAAAGACTTCCCACTAATAAAATTATATGGTCACAGCTGAAAGTCCCATAGGTACACGCAGTACGACGAGAACACTGCACGCCAGTTCAGAGCCTTGCGCTTAGCGGCGATGGCGTACTTGATGCGCGTGGCAGTGTCGCCCTTATCGCTCCCGCGCTTCTCGGCCTAAACGTGGCAAAAAGTTCCAGGTAGACGGGTGCCTTAAGAGCTGAAGTCCTCAGCGCAGAGTTAAGTGTATTGAATTATGTCGGGATGAAACAGTGAAGGAATTAAATGGCAAGGGAACGGGAGTACCCCGAGAAAACGCACCGGCCATCGGCATTTTTTGCCATGTTTCCGTCTGGCGTAACCCCGCCGCGAGTCGAACGCGGTTCACCGTGGCGAAAGGCGAGTGGCCTAGCCCACAACCCATCGAGGCCCTTGCTTTGTTTCTTCTTCGTGGCCATTGGAAATTCTTATGTCGCGTGCAAAATGCATCATCGCGATGGATCGCGTGACTGATAGGCTTCTACATGCATATCGATATTATGGAAGGAATGTGAAAATGTTTGAAGTTACTGTAGTTTATTTACAATTTCGCCAGTTTCTCTGATATGCTTCAAAGGCGAATCTCAGATAAGACATGGATGCGTGTTTCTTATTTAAATGTAAATTTAGGGATCAAGTTCATATATGCTGCTCACTGTTCACTGAGCACTTTTGAAAGCCCTGCTTATGAACTACTTTTCTTTTCATTTTGTATACTTTCGAGGAAGATTAGCATTGTCATTAGCCATTTCACTTTATTCATGCATCATTGAATTGGTAACCGTGGAATATTTTGAGACGTAGTTTGTGTTAATAATATACGAATTCGTGTTATTACTGTGTATGAAACAAGAAACATTGTCTTAAGTAGCTCTAAATTTACATTGTAAACCTTGGGCTTTAACACTTTTAAAGTTGTTGTATTTTTCCCATTTCCCCTTTAAATATTTGGGAACTGGTTTAAGTTAACTTCATTTCACAGTTTTTTTTGCCTCGTGTTACATAAATATTGTAAATGTAAAATAAAAAAATATTTATGTAAAAATAAAAAAGTCTTAGTGCTACAAACACAATATTTGACTCCAGAATTATACGCATGTGCCTCGTCCCATCATAGGCCTAAATAGTTTTCGTGAAGTGTTGCAGTTAATCTCTAGCAACGAACAGCTTAAGGTGACTTGACATATGACTCGCCCTTATCTTAAAAATATGAATTTACTGTCTAAAATATATCACACATCGACGTGACGTCTGGGAAATCTGTTTAAAAAAATTATGAAGCAACAAATCGCCCAGCATTTCTGCAGCTTAAGTCTGCTCGGTGGCGACAAGTGCTGTTTATGGAGATGCAACGGTAGACAATGTTGCCAACCCAAATACGAGCAAGTCGGCTACATGCTCTCGGAAATTTGGCTAGAAATAAAATTAAGCTAAACTCCAAACCTGAAGAATTTCCACAATACTACTGAAAATACGATGATAATAATAATTCCTATTGTTAATGTACATACATAACACTTTTTTTACTATGGATGAGTTAGTCACGCAATGTATAAATTCAAGTGTTATTTAAATTACTGTGAACATATTGTGTTACCATACCGTGAGAACCTCTTCTTTCTGAGAAATAACCAGAGTGACTATAACACTTTAAGTTGAAAGGCCGGAGGGCTAATGGAGGTTTTTTTTTTTTACGGATAAAGAGAGAATAAATATAAAATACGAGTATATGAGAAAAAAGGTCACTAGATCGAATTTCAATCTGGCCACATTTTAACATTCTACAAATTATATGACCTAAATAGGGTAACATGTACCAAGTTCGGCCACGGCTGGCATCGCTGTTGGTGGGACGCTGAATCACTCGAGTAACATGGTTAGGCCAACGGGCGGCGCCATCCTAGTACTCAATCCTAGGTATGCGGCTGTAATTAGGATGTGTTCGCATATAAACTTTTCCTCGGCAGCCTTCCGCGGTATTAAGCACAAACTGGTGCACTGGCTACGTACTAGGCCTACAAGTGATATTTATGCTAGTGGTTGAACGTCACTTAAGTGTAGCTTCACGATTCACGTTGCAACTATAAATAGAAAGAATACCGGCGTATGGGACGAGAGCCGATTGTCTTGTATGAAAGCTTTTGTGCGCGGTAAAAAAGGGCATAAGTCATATGTGATTGTAATATGACTACCTCTGATCTGGGTGGTTTCCGAACCACGTTTGTTAGGGAGCTGGATGCACTGCACGGCCAGCTAGATTCATAATGCAAGCCCCGGATGACTAACAGATACCTAGTTCGACCTGCGGCACATGGAAATTATATTCACAGACAGTTTCTACCAGTGGCGTAACTATACCGTTGACGCCCGTGGCAAATTCATCGGATGGGGCCCTCCCTCAATGCAAAGAAGCTCAACGAACGTTGTAGCTTCTTTTTAATAAATCACTACGTAAAGTACGTACCAACGCTGTTATATTTACTGCGTGCATTTTTCGTTGATTTTCTAGTAAGTTTTAATTTAAAGAGCGTATTGAATTGAAATAAAATTTTTATTTTTAATCAAATTTCAATTATTAAAATTCCCTTTCTCGGGCTTTCTGTTCAGCAAAAGTGTTAATGACAACATCAAAGTTCAAATTTCGGGCCATGGAATGTTCGATGAATAGAATAGCTAANACAACATCAAAGTTCAAATTTCGGGCCATGGAATGTTCGATGAATAGAATAGCTAAGTTGCGTAACCTGTCTTGTCCCATAGAATTTCTTGAATAAGTTTTTATCAATTTTAATTTTGAAAATGATTGCTTGACACTAGCCGTANGTCTTGTCCCATAGAATTTCTTGAATAAGTTTTTATCAATTTTAATTTTGAAAATGATTGCTTGACACTAGCCGTAGTCACAGGAATGGTTACAAATAACAGAAATGCAGTGCACAATTCAGGAAAGCTTGAAGACATAAAGTGATTCTTTATGATTAATAAATCAGCAAGTTATCTTATAGAAGATGATTTTTTTATTTCGTGTCTAAAAGTGGATCGGGAAACTGAGAGTTTCCTTGGAAAACGAGACAGATATGTCTTTTTTATACAAATCAACAAATTCTAAAGCATTTTCCAATCAATCGGCGTCGTTTAATTTTGCAAAGTGGCAGGTTGCAAGACACTGAAATTGGAAACAATTCCATTCATTCCAAGGAAACGCGATCTCAGCTGATTAATGATGATGTCCAATACATGATAGAATAGGTTCACTTTAAACAATAATTCGGGATCTTGGAGACGTTCATCCTCGCAAATTTCATCAAGATGACGTTTCACCTTCCTCTGACTAGTTTTAGGAAATTCAGGGTTGATAGACCATTTTTATGCTACACTATTTGCTTGCGTTTTTGAATCTCCAAATTAATATCGATACTTTTCAAGTTCTTCCAGACAGACTTGCAAACGCTTTGAGGCATTTGAAAGATCGATGGCTTTAGACTGNTTCAAGTTCTTCCAGACAGACTTGCAAACGCTTTGAGGCATTTGAAAGATCGATGGCTTTAGACTGAAGTGCTTTAAGGGCCGCGTCGATGGTCTGTAAAATTTTGCAATGGAAAACCAGTAACATAATAAAGATGTTAGTTTTCGACCTTCTTCAGTGAAATAGCTTCATTTCTCTCATCTGCTTTGCAATTTAATATAATAGTTTTTGTTAGCGCTTTTTGAACTTCAACAAACCGAACTTTTAAAGCGAAAATAGCATCGAAACGTCCTGCCCATCTAGTTGGATTAAATGTTTTTAATGTTACCGAAGTTGAAGACTCCCCTTCTTTATTAGATATGAAACTTGATAGTTTATTCCATCTTTTGATACTATGCCCAAAAAAATTATAAATTTTGTTGCACGGTTTCAAAAAATGTTTGCAATTCTATAACCTCTTTTACTGCATCATTAACTACCAGATTTAAATTATGAGCAGCGCAATGGACATCACCGCATTTGGCTCGATATCTCTTATAAGTTTTTGAACTCCACCATAAGTGCCTTTCATGTTATTAGCACCGTCATATCCTTGTCCACGACACTTATTCAGAGGAATATTTTTGTCATTTATGGATTTTATAATCTGGTTGGACATTGCTAAGGCATTTTGATCCTTAACTTCATGAAATCCTAAAAATGACTCTTTAATTACGAGCGCCTTTGGAGTTCCATTTTCATCTTNATCCTTAACTTCATGAAATCCTAAAAATGACTCTTTAATTACGAGCGCCTTTGGAGTTCCATTTTCATCTTTCTCGTTCACACAGTAACGGTAAAGTTCACAAAATTGATCTGTTTTCAAAATATCTTGAGTAGTATAAAATATAATGGAGTAAAATGGTGCGGTTATTATTTCATTTACCAGCGCGTTTTCAACTTTTTGAACCAGAACAGCAATGAGCTCATTTTGCATTTTGGACTTAAGTATATTGTCTGGCCCTTTGGTTTACTTAACAATTCTTGTAAAACAGGATCGTATTTCGCTAATCACTCAACAATACTAAAAAAATTTCCTCTTGGACTTGAATCATTGCTGCATGCCTTTTCTCTATGGCCACGAAAAGCTAAATTACAGTTTGAAAGTGTCAGAGTAACATCAAGGAGTTAAGTGAGTAGTTGGCGCCAAAAAGATTTTTCTTTCTTGATTAAGGGCTCTTGCTCTTCGTCTAGTGTTCCATGTAACCGCCAATGTTGATATCAAAGACGTACATCCAAATGATTTTTCGATGTATCGTGTCTTTCTATGGCTTCTACAGTATGTTTCCAATCGTCATAACCTTCTATCCAAACATTTTGTATATATTTAGATGCCCTATTTGCGAATGACCAACATGGTTCACGATATGCCTTTTGAAGCAATAAAGAATAGTACAGCCATGTACGTTCTAGTTTTACGCCAGACTTAGAAACAATATAATAACTTTTTTCCAAGAAATATCTATTGTTGCTGTCTTTTAAGAAGGGGCCTTTAGGTTTACAGTGTCCTTTTTCGATCACAAACAGTTTCACTTGATCATTTAGTTCTTTAAAATTACACTTATCAGTAACCTATGGCAAATAAGTAATTTTTTCCACATCAAAAAATGTTTCACTTTGAGTTTTGCTCGTACCTGGTTGAGGTCGCTCTGGATCTACATAGTAATTCACTGTTGCCGGGCTCTGCAATACTGCCACTTTTAGCTACGTCAATTTTTTCATTTCCGCCGCACTGTTCATTTGGTTCTTCGTCAATAAAATCTTATTCTTAAAGTACTGACTTATTTTAGGCAACTTTTTATTTTTTTCTTCAGACTCCTTCTTTTTCTTTCGTTTTAAGCTCCCACTTAGATACTTTCTAGAACTAGACACATTGTTATCTAATTTCCACAATTAACTAATTAACTTTGAGACTGATCGCGGGTCCGATAAAACAAAAACTCTGATATCGGAAAAAAAGTATATGCCACAAACAACCAATTCTCATAACAATCAAATGATGTATGCGTAGTGGAGTCTTTCTTATACTTACAAAACAGAAAGCGGGGATTCCCCGAGCGTCACTATTACTAGAGCCCGCGCCACGAAAGAAGTCCCGCGGCGAAAATATGAACTAACAAAAAAAAACCATAGACAAAACATTCCTTCCATAGGTGACAGCGTTGCTACAGCGCCGCGTCTACAAGTGGCGAGGACTTTATTATATTCTGTACCATATAAGAAGGCCACTTTTTGACAGCTCGGCGAAAGTAGCGCCACTGTTTACATCTGACTACGTATCCTTCCGCCACCAGCTGGTCCGTCACGCCGGGGCTGTATTTTTT